>OZ038520.1:46416430-46418930 GCA_964036315.1 Acanthosepion esculentum
AAATGCGATGTTAATCACTATCTACTGTCCTCCTGATTACTCTCTTCTCATTCTGCTCATCATTAATGTTTCTATTCCTAAAACTTCCACACCCTGTAACCTCCTGTGTTTTAGTGGCTTTACTGCCTTGCATGGGGTGAAACCAATAAAAAAATAGATATTGGGTAACCAAAAACATTGATTCAAAAATCATATTTTTATTCGGACATTTTAAAACAAAATATTAACTGTTTTGTTCAACTGTCTTATGTCATTTTTCGGTCAATTTCATACAACACGACCAGTGACGATTCTGGAACTCTGAAAGTGTGTGTGCGTGTGGAGTGGGCACTTGGGGGCCGAGATTTTTCAGCAATGTGGTTGGGGGGGAATTCAAGCAGCGTCTTTATTTTCATACTTCACCACTATCGTATACACAACTTAGGAATGAGTTTTATTATAAGTATGTTACGTCACTAAATTAACTTTTCGTTCATAGTAGTGGGGTTCTAATCTATTCATGCCCTCTTTTCCCGCCTCTCAAGCTGTTGAACCACAAGAGAGGTTAAATTCAAAACAAAATCAAAGGCTTAATACTAACGTCAGTACTAGCAGAATAGTGTAAATTTGTCTGCTCTGTTTTTTTTTTCTCTACAAAACTTAGAAAAGTGGGGGGGCGAGGGGGCCGGCCAAAATTCTGGGGAGGGTCGTTGGCCCCTTCTGCCCCCCCTCTGCAGAATCGCCACTGAACACCACATTTTTATTATACCGACTAAAACTACATCAGATTCCTTTCGCAATCTTTCAGGAGACTGAATTTATTCATTAAGAGAATTCTGTAATGACTGCAATAAATGGTAATCCGAAATTTTAACTTATACTGAATGCATCGGATTAGTACATTTGTGATAATTCTTTTTCTAGTCACGGAAGAAACATGCGGTTAGGTATTATCCTGATGAAATATTAATCTTTTCTCAAGCAACTGTTTTGTAGTTTGGAGCACTATTTGTTCAGATCAATCATTTTTTTCGACGAAAAAACTTATATGATTCTCTTGCATTCTCATCATGTACACATCACCTTTGGATGAAAAATAACTTTTTCTACTGTTGTTGGTGGTTAATTGTACATCCATTTTTTGCTGACAATAATTTTATTTTTTTCCCCACGATTTTTTCGTCCCATGTCATGGTAAAGAATTCTCTTTTTATGTTTATCCAATAAAATTTGTTTCAAAATCGAATTATTTCCGTTATTTTAAATAGGAAAATTCCTGAAATTACGTTCATGTGTTTTTTGTTTCTTTTAATTTATGCGGAAGATACATATCAAAGTGACTCACATAACCAAATTGTGTGAGTTAAATGATTTGCACAAGATTTCAATATTTTTTTTTTTTTTAACTATCTTGCAAATTGCACAAATAACTTGATCAGATTGCAGCTCATGTAGTCGTCTATAGAACATTCTCTAGAGAAAAATCACATGAACGAAACATCACAAATGATTTTTGACACATTCTATCATTCTCAATGCTTTCTCGATAAAAATTGTTCGTTGCATTTTTACCTTTCTCAAAATAAAACACACAGAATGTATGAAAATATTGCTGATCTTCTATCTATCTTCAAGAAACAATAAACAAAAATATGCCAGATTTTATAGTTTTCAAATGCAATCTGTTATATCAGCTGTTGCAGCGCAGCCAGAATCAATCTTCGTTTAAAAAGTTAAAACTGGACATGGCTAACGCTATCTAAAGACAAAAAGCAGGATAACTGTTTACATCTATTCTGACAAAACAGATATATATTTATCAAAACCTTGTCTTCAAAATAAGAGTGCGTCTTATACACCGGTGCGACTTATATACCGAAAAATACGATGGTTATCTTCTTTGCGTCAGCGAGAGATGGATGTTTGTACGCAGATAAAATTTCAGAAATCAAATACTTTCTTGTCAAATTAGGTAGCTCCTTCTTACATTGAAGATTATTACAATAGTCTTACTACTCCCAAATAATACTATGTCCTACAAAGCTAATCTTAAATATAATTCAGTGTAGCTCATTTCACATTATTATTTTAATTATCTATGTAGATATGTCATAAAATTAGCTTAGTACCATAGAAGACCAAACGGGGCCCTAACTATACGGCGCTAATACACACACACACATACACACACAAACACACACACACATACACACACACACACACACACACACACATATATATATATATATATATATATATATATATATATATATATATATATATATATATGAAGAAATATAGTCTTAAAGTGTGCTATATATATGGGATAAAGTGCTCAATATCAGAGATAGAGCGTGTGTAAATATAAAAGTGAAAATAGAAGTCAACACTTAGAGGCGACAGTCTGTTTCATATATATATATATATTTAAATTTATGTACCGGTTAGTTTTTAATCAGCACCTGAAGATTGCGTTGTGCATGAAAATTTGTACTATCAATGGGGAAAAATTATATTTGTT
>OZ038520.1:46428930-46443930 GCA_964036315.1 Acanthosepion esculentum
TAATCTTTATTGCCATATTCACAACTCTCGATCACCTGAAGAAGGCCTGAACGTAAAACGGCCGAAACGTCTTAAATATGACAATAAAAACGAGGACAACACTCTAAACAATGTAAATAGTTTAAATGGTTACAATACCTCATCTCAGAAATATAGATATAGCTAGATAGCTACCTAGCTAGATAGATAGTGGAAAGATTCGGATAGACAGATAGACAGACAAACAAACAGATAGATAGATAGATAGATAGATAGATAGATAGATAGATAGATAGATAGATAGATAGACAGACAGATAGATAGATAGATAGATAACACTTAGTGTCGTCTTCCGACTCTCCAGGCGTCATCTTGTGCATGATATATACATATATATATATATATGTATATATACATATATATATATATGTATATATATATGTATGTGTGTGTATATATATATATATATATATATATATATATATATATATATATATATATATATATATATATATATATATATATATATATATATTATGTAACGTAAATCATTCAAACGAAAAACAAATACTGAAGCTAGTTATATGGCGAGAATCACTCTCACGAAACCGATATATATATATATGTATGTATATATATATATTTGTTATTTTTAGCTGGTTGTAAGTAACGTATATTTTGTTCGTGGGTGTTTCTGCTCCGACATACATACATACATACATACATACATATGTGGTTATTGAAGCGACTGATATAGATGGGTCGGCCTAAAAACAGCTATTATTTGAATCTGATTTTCAAAGATTATTTCCATCTACATAACTGCACCTACACAATCTGTCTTTCTACATTTGGCCTTGTGTCAGACTAACTCATACGTACTAAATAGACAACAGTGAATACACGTATGTATATATACGAATATATGTATACATGATTATTCTCTTTGATACTTATCGAATTAAACGTTTATTTTTATAAACATAATAAATATACATAAGTTCACAAAATCTCTAACCCTGCATGAACACATGTATAATCACGCATATGTGTGTGTGTGTGTGTGTGTGTCTGTTCTTTGGAATTTGTATGTGTCGATGTACACGTGTATACGTTTATAATGAACAGTTATATATTCAGTTTTCTGCATGCTCCCACCAATACATTTCTCTCTCTCTCTCTCTCCATGTGTGTGCGTTTGAATATTCCTGCGTGTACATATATATATATATATATATATATATATATATATATATATATATATATATATATATATATATATATGGGGGGAAAAGAAATCCGAAATGGAATTGCAGGTAATATTTTTGTGGGAAAATTTCTCTCTCTCTCTCTCTCTCTCGATATATATATATATATATATATATATATATACATATATATATATATATATATATATATATATATATATATATATCAATCATAGGATAAAGAAAAATAGGAACGTTTATAAAGATAACATGTTTCGCTTTTTTTGAAGCTTCATCAGAGAATGACAAAGCTTTAATGAAGGCGAAACATGTTAGATTGATAAGCGTTTCCAATTTGTTCTTTATTCCGTCATTCTGGCGGATTGTGTCCTGTATATTTGATCCCAATTCATATATATATATATATATATATATATATATATATATATATATATATATATATATATATATATATATATATATATATATATATATATATATATACACACATATATATATATATATATATATATATATATATATATTCTTCAAGTTTTGTCTGGTTGTCTTCTTTTTTATTGATAAAGTTTTTGATTGTTTTAGATGTAATTGTGACAGATTTTATGTTGTGTTTAGATAAATTCTTTCCAGTTGTAATTGTGATAGACTTAGTGGATAGAATTTTTTTTTTATTCCTTGCGTTTGTCAGGAAGTACAGCTCTTCTATTTAATGAATATTTTACGAGCCTTTTTCGCATTGAATATGAAATGCAGGAATCGCCAAACTAAATAAGAGAAACCTTAAGATGTGTAAACAAAAAACTATATGAATACAAAATTTTTAACTACTCACAAAATTATTTTAAGCCTTTCAACAAAATAATGAAAGCAAATATAAATAAAATGAAACTCAACCCAATTGTCACAATAAATACAAAAATTGTCAGTATAAATAAACACACGATTTGGAATTAAGCTTACAAACATAAAAACAAAGTCTCTAAATTATTAATATAAACTTGTCAATGAACACGAAAAAAGGCTAGTATTACCTTATTCTTACACATAACTGAACTAATAAAAGTTAATTATATTAAATTTTTCCTTGGTGAATTTTATTGTATTTTATAAATAAGTAAGTTAAATTTAACCATTTTGTTTTAATTTCCGTCACGGTCCGTTGAAATTATTTACATATAACAATTAATTTTCATATGATTTTCAATAACAAAAAAAGATGAGACAAGTTTTATTTACTTAATTATTTTTTATATTTATTTTTAATAAAATACTATATTAAAGATATTTACAACTGTTTTAACCTTTATCACGCTGTATATGACTTCATTGCTGTACAAAAAATTTATCCTGACGCTGAAGGTGATTCTGATTTAAATTTGAATTTCACAATTGTGTTGTCATATCCTGCTATGGCAACAGAAAACACCATTGAGTGAAATTAACAATAAAGTTACTGCAATTGAGAGGCTTTGAAAAAGAATGCAATGGAAAGGGAAGTCATATTAATAATGCAGTGTGATAAAGGTTAATGTTACATATTCAGAGATTTGTTTTAACATCGAGATTTTGTGAGAGGCTTATTTAATATTATAATATGATGATATGTGTGTGTGTGTGTGTGTGTGTGTGTGTGTGTGTGTGTGTGTGTGTGTGTGTGTGTGTGTGTGTGTGTGTGCGTGTGTGTGTGGTCCAGTAGTCCATCTTTTATATCTGTTTCTTTAAACAAGACTAACAATGTATTTTAGGTTATTTTCAATGTCTTATTTCATATATATATATATATATATATATATATATATATATATATATATGTATTATTTCTTAAACGTTATTTTCAGTGGATACACATATTGGAGTACACAGTCCGGTTTATTTATTTAACAGTATATTTATTTATTTAATGTCTACCGGCATAATTTCTATTATTTTTGTACTTGCTCTAATTACACTCAAATATTCCACATTTGTCACGTAAGAAAATTAACTTTCTTTTTTATTAATTTCTTTGTAATTCGCTCATTTGATGTTAATGTTGTCACCGTCAATATTATTCTCTAATATTTTGCCTTCTCTCTTTTTCTCTGCACGTGTGTGACCAGTACGAGTTCCAAAGATTTTTGAGGAAGTTCGATCCTTGATACGGTTGTCACATGTCAGCCTTTCTTTCATAGTAATTTTCTTTTCTGTTTTTCTTTTTTTTTCTCTCTCTCTCTAGTTTTCTTCGTATTTTCCTTTTCTTTTTTTATCATTATTTTCTTCCTTTACTCATTCTAATTTTCCCTTTCGTATCTGTCTTTTTTTTTTCCACGTCTATATAGTTCTTCTATACATTTTTCTCTCTATCCTTTTCAATTAACTCTTTTCTCTTTTCCACCCGGGTTGTCCTGTGAAAACAACATGGCACCATATTTTTCTATAGGTTTTTAAAAAGCAGTTAGCCAGTCAGCCAATCACTGGGCAGCTAAGCTAGAACCTACTTGTAATGGGGCGGGAATAACAAGCATCCTGTAGAAGACTACACGACGGTTGGACACACAAACGTCTGTCTGTGTACACTCTATTGGCTATGACTAACAATCCTACGGGAAATGCTTTTATTTGTTTAGCTTACATATAAAAATATCACAATCCCAGCTTATTTCCACATTCAACCCCACTTCCCCGTAATTTGTCCGCCGTCTTCCTCTATATATCTATCTATTTATCTATCTATATATATATTTATATATATATATATATATATATATATATATATATATATACCACCCATTTCCTCCTCTCTCTTTCTTTTATTAATACCCGTATATTTCTCTTTATCCCGAAACTCGTCCGATATATTCTCTATCTTTGATATTCTTTAATTCAGTTACTCCTTTTTCCTCTCTCGTGTTCTCTTTTGCTTAGGCCAACTTTTTTATTCATTTTTGTTGCTTCTTTCTTTTCATCTTTTTACACACATACACACACATACACACTGAGTGAGTACAATTACCAGATGCTATTTTAAAAAATTTGTTCTCTATAAGATAAATACAGACTCTTTTTTCTCTCTTAGACATATCCTCACACTCTGTTGGTCATAGCCCCCCCCTCTCTCTCTCTAATAAACTCTCTTCATATTCTATCGAAATTATATGCTTGCGACAAAACACAATAACTGTACGGTGTAGCACTTCTTGAATGTTCTTTCTACCTTCAACTAATACGACCAAATATTGCTGTTGCTACTACTACTACAATTATTATTATTATTGCTACGGCTACCACGGCCCACTAAAACAGTGTAGGAAATCTATAGTTGAATATTGACGTTGCGACCAAACTGATAAAGTTGCTGAATTGTGATCAGTTCTGTAATATTTTTTTTTTTTTTCGATCCAGGACGAATTCAGCTATCATTGCTACAACCACTATCATCGGATCAACATCAGCAGCAGCAGCAACAACAACAACAACAAAATTAATAGAATTACATCGTAACATTAGGAATTTATAAAAAATCAAGACAGGTAAGGTAGCAGTTCTCTACCCCGCCCAGCTCCATTGCTACCACTGCCGCCGCTACCATCCAACCAACCAACCAACCAACACAACCAACACAACCACCACTTTGTTTTTATCATCATCATCATCATCGTCGTCGCCGTCGTCGTCTTCCTTACTGGTGGTCGAGTCAGACTAGAACAAAATTTACAGAAGAACGTGATCGTCATTTTAAGCATCCTCAAGCTTTCGCCGCTGAACAACGTTGCAGTTTAAAAGTGATAAAACTTGGATCTTGAAAAGAATATTATTAAAAAAAATATATATATATATAAAATATATATATATATATATATTAAATATATATATATATATATATTTAATAAGTCGTCAACGGTCTTAAATGGCTAGTATGGCATACCCCCCAGTATCAGCGCCTACGACTAAAGCCCCTCCATACTCTGTTAACGGACTAAGTCTCACATCGCCAAATGTTGATATTTTGCATCCAGCTATGAGTTACCAAGGTGAGAATGTGTACAATGTTTCTTTCTTTCTCTTTATTCTACTTAATTTTAAAAAATCAGTATCTTTAAAACTTTAAAGATTTTGAATTTCATTCAATTTTCGTATTTCTTGGTGCGTGTTTAAACGTGTATCAATGTTGTTTATTTAACCTGCAAACCCTTCATCTGTTTGTGGCTTGAAACAAATAACCTAAACAATCTTATAGTCTCTTCTCTGTTTTCCCCTCCGTTAATTTTAGATCCCGTATTTATGTTAAAACTATTTGTTGTTTCTCTTCTCACCCAAACATTTTCTATGTGACGAGCACTACAAATTATGCTTTTAAAAGGACACCTAGAATAAATTAACATTTCTCAAACTTTAAAATACCTGAATGAACATAATCGAACTTTGTTATACGTTTAAAAAAATGCTAAACTAGTTTATCTTAAATTTGATTCATTCTGAATGTAAACTTAAATTTTACTAATTTGAAACAGCATAGTGAGTATTTGTCATTGGCGAGATCCTTTTTTTTATCACTGTCTATTAAATCTTGGAATGTATATCCAATCTAAATACTTTCCTGTTTGAATAATTCACAAATATACTTGGTAAAATTCTATCATTTACTTCTTATTTCTATAAAAGTTGTATACCATAACTTTTTCGTTCATAAAAATATTGCAATTTGAAATGAACGTGGGTAGCGTTATTTTGTACTGCCTTTAATCTTTAAGATGTAATCCAATAAATGATCTACGCTCTAGCCACCAGTTGAATAGATAGGATGTTTTGCGATAGGAAAAACTCTTAAAATTAAAACTAATTGAACAAATTATTTTCTATGTTGACTAATATTTGCTCAATATTTTAGCATTCAACCTTTTTATTCGCACATAGTAGTAAAATATTTTTATTAAAATATAAATAAAAATACTTTTAATGATACCAAACAAAGGATAAATAATATTTAAGTTATAGATAAATAATTTACTGTAACTGCATGTTATACATTTGTTTATCTCGTGTAATTATAAACAGTTTAGTTCGCAAAAGGCTTTCTCTTCTTTGTTTCTTCAAAACTCTGATCGGTGATATATTATAACGCAATGATCTAAAGGAATTAAATGGTATTCATTAAGTTTACTTTAATTAGGTTAACAATTGCAATGCTTTGATCACTACTGCATAACTGTTTAATAATAATGACAAAACTTGATCTGTAAATTCTCTCAAAAATATAAAGATAACCTTCATCTAAAAGATAACGTTATCTGTAGAGTAGAATATATTTATCAATAAATACGAAATTATTTTAATTATTTTTACTAGGGTTACATCTTTATGACGATTGGGTTCAGTTTACATATGGAGAGTTCTCTAATTAGGGAAAATAATTGAAACAAAAATAAATGAACAACAATGTATATTTAAACAACGCGTCTACGATTTATTATTCTATTTTCTTTTTTTAATGAAAGATGCATTAATTCAGCCTTTCAAACATTTCTTTTTGTTTGACGTAAACATTTAGTGCTGGTGGTACAATCACTGACCAAAGATGAAGTGGGGTCTGAAAAGTTATCGGCGAACCCATTCCCAAAAATCTGATTAAACAAATATCAAATTGTTCTCTTCGTTTTTCAACTTTTCTCTAACTTGTTCGACCAGGATAGATATGCATAATATGCAGATTAGTACTAAATAAAAACCAGCATTAAAGTTCACCACCCAATTGCTTTGATAATATATTCGAATACTCACTTTTTTATACTTGGATTCAGAAACGGATCGGGCAGTAACTGAGCAGTACTAAATAAAAACTAGACTTGATATCCCTAGACATGGGCGGTAAAATAAAAACAATCTAAAGACAGGATTTGTGCAAGGGGCTCTGCCTCCACCCATAATCTACTATATATAAATTTTCACAATTTAGCATACATATAAAATACAAATTATGTACAATATTGGATCATATGCAATATAGGTTGTGAGCAATTCAACTAGTAAAATTAAAAATAAATACAATGTATCTAAATACAAATTAGAGACATGTCATAAGAGATCATTCCATCTTAAATAAATTCAACAATGTTTTGTGACAACTTTTCACATCAACTTGAGATTTTTCTTGTTAATAATTGAATAATTTTAGCGCATTCAACATTATAGATAAAAATAGTAAATTTTATTTAGTGTTTTTTTCGAGACTTACCATGAACACAAAACAAATTCACGGTTTTGAACGAAAAATAAAAGCACCCCAGAATGTCGTCAAAATCCGAAAATTAGTCAATTGTGTTTGGTTTAATTTGTAACGTATATAAATATAGGTAGAAAAAAAGCAAATGTTGATAAGATAGCGAGGGTCACAAAGCACTGTCCGGGGTCCCCGATCTGTCACCCCGGTATTGTACGCACTGGCCCTGAATAAAGAGTTCAGTTTGAAATTCCCTGAAGGTTACTGGGTTCGACAAGCATCTGATGAAGGCCAATTCATAAGTGATAATGCGGTATTTTTTCTCCGCACAATAGTGTTTCTCATTTTTGTTTTTCTTCTTTCAAATATGGCCATTTAATTTTTATTAATGTATAGCCATTGAAAATTATAAAGTTTTAGTAGATTTTATTTTTAAAGTTTACAGGGTTATGTGTTTGGCTGAGAAAAATCTCTTTAACTTAAATGTTCTCTAGATTATGCTTTTAATCACTGAAAAATATCTTATCCGGGATTTTACAAGAATCTTTTACATGCATCTTAATAAGGTCAACTTTGATTTTATTGCCTAAAATAATAGTCCACATGTTTTAAATTACTCCTCCGCTTCATGTTGCCTTCTAAATAATATTTTTCTAAGAAAAATACCAATCTCTAGCCCAGTGATTCTCACCTGCCCTGCCTTGGCACACTAGTTTTTCGCGCGATCCTCTTAAATGTGCCGTGAATTAGTGAACAAACATTAAAGAAATTGTGAAAAAAAACAGGCACAGGTTTCCCACTAAATAATCTGCACGAATAAAAACACTGAAATAAAGTAAGTTCATATTTGTCTGTATATATATTTTTAAATCTATGGTTTTATCTCGAAACATTTAAGTATATATTCTTTAAAAATGTTGCTAAGTGTGCTGTGCTATTTTTATTTGCACCTAGGTGTGCCTTTGTTTAAAAAGGTTGAGAAACACTGGTCTAGCCAAATCATCATGTCTGTTAGAATTTGGCCCATTTTAACTAAAAATTTTAAAAATAGTTTTGCATAAATAAAGCAGATTAATTTAAGTTTTTACTTCCTGTCAAATGTTTAAATTTTATTAACTAAATGAATCAGACGTTTCTTTATCTGTTATTATAGTAACTTTTAAAAGATATGGAATTGTTTTAAGATTTTAGCTTGAAAATATACTTCCTCCTGTAATTTAGAAAATTTTAAGTTAGCCCGAACAAATTGTCAAATATTTATAATGTCTGAATTATAAAACCTGTCATTCAATATACATTGTTTTCGATATTTCATATAAACTAAATATAAAATATCGGGTGCCCCTTTAGCGTGTGTCCTACCGATCTGTATATCCTACCAACACATTTGTATCCTATATTATCTAACATAGGGGGAAAAGTAAAAATGGAAGGTATACTATTTATTGGTGTATTATAAAATCTAAAATAAAAAAATGATAAAATAAGAAATTTGACTAAAAATCATAAAACAAGATATTTGAATCCTTTAAATGAAAGCAAAGTGAATGTCTTTTAACATATCGGTAAAAAAAATAGTCGGGACATTGCTTTAATAAAGTATGATACAAATGTGGTAGCACTAAACTAGAAACCGATCGGTATTTAGTCTTAATGTATGATACAAATGTGGTGCTATGATACACGCTAAAGCAGAAACTGATTGGTAAAATATATTTACAACGTCTTAATAATGTAAGATACAAATGCTGTGTTAAGATACACGCTAAATCGGCACCTCTCAATTACTGAATAAATCAAAAATATTAATTTTTGTAGCTAATATTCTTTTATTAAATAATGATAGAGCTGAATCGATATCACTTTTAAAATTACATTATTAATAAAATAAATTCTTAACATTATATGTGCGTGTCTCTGTCTAGTGCATCAATTTTTGCAATATACATCTTAGATTTTACGATAGAAGATAACATTTTCTGAATATATTTATGTGAGCAATTGCTCTATACACATTAGAAATATCAGCAATATTGAAAACAACATGTTTAGTGGGTGCCAGGTTTTATAATGCAAACAATATAGATATTTGCCAAATATAAAGGTAAGATATTTGATTAACACAATATTCCATATATCTGAATAAATATATATTTGATATGTCAATTCTCTAATAGTAATTAATCTGAGTCATTGATTTTTACTTAAATTTTCTACTTGAACACGTTTTTATTGCTTCCCACAGATCTTTGCTTCAATATTACTTTTCTATTCTTATATACATTACTATTAACGATAGTTCACAAATATTCTATTGGATTAACATCAAGTTGGCCTATTCAAAAGCTTTTCAGAAAGATAGACAGTAACCAGTTTTGCAGAATATGAAAGTGCATTGTCTTTAGCTAAAAGTTCTGTTTAACTTTCTTGAAGTTTCTTGATTATTATGACATTAAATTAACAAGGATCATTTGCATTTATCTTCATACCATCACCAACTTTAATTTTAATGCCTACAATAATAACCCACACCTCAAATTACACCTTCGCTCCATGTTACCTCTTCTAAGTCCTGTTAACTAATTCTTTCCAGGTCTATCGTGTGTAGCTCCATATTCGTCATTAAAAAAATTACTGTTGAAATATCAGTTTTCATGTACTACTTCATTCAACTTATGTCACATTTTGTGATGATTCATTAAAAAATAGTACTTTGGTTATTTTCTTTACCTAATGTACTGAATATTTTGCATTCTTTCTTTCTATTTACATTCGCAATACCAGTTTCTTCAGACATATATCTAATTTTTTTCTTCAAATCTCCTTTTATAACATTCTTGAAAATAATATTTTTCTTAACCTTATTTTACCAATGTTTTCTAATTTTTACTTATTTTGTATTGTTCCTTGCTATCTGTTCGAATTTTTCGCAATTTTCAATGTTGTTCTCGCACAATAACTTTACAAATACCTTGTAGAGTTATATCTTATAATCCATAGCAATCTTGTATGTATATATATATATATATATATATATATATATATATATATATATATATATATATATATATATATATATATATATATATATAGATATATATATGAGAGAGGGAGAAAGAGAATATACATATACGCATCATATATAAACTAGGTATTTTTTTAGATATCGAAACCGTTTTACAATTTATTACTAGTACATTTTCACTATGTATAAGGATTTTGTGGTATGACTTTATTATACAAATGAATGATTTCAAAATAAAATTGTTCGTAACGTTTTCAGGTACATTTGATTATTATTTTTATATTAATGTTTGCAATAAGCTACTTGATGTAAAATTCTATTAAGCAAATAGAGTATTATATTGTAAATAAATACATGTAATAGTATAGTCATTGATATTTATTTTAACTTTAACACACACAAACACGCACATATATATATATAGATAGATATAAGATAAAAACAATATAGAAATTTTATATATCAAGAACAATTTTATCGTCCCCTCTCCTTCATGCGCATGTGTAATGGCATCAATGCAAACATCACTTTAGTCCGATGATATCCTAAATGACGAAACGCGTCACACGAAAAATATGTTTCTATTTTGCTATCAATTTTCCTTATATATATATATATATATATATATATATATATATATATATATATGTATGTATGTATGTATATATATATATATATATATATATGTATGTATGTATATATATATATATATATATATATATATATATATATATATATATATATATATATATATATACTATAGTTCAAAGTTTGAGGCCACCCCTGGCTATTTTTTATATTGGCCCCAAAGTTTTGTAATTTAAAAAATTGTTTAGAAAATTATTATAGGTGGTTAAAAAAAATTATTAGAAATTTTATTATAACAAAAAGAAGAAAAGCATTTTATGATTATTAAATTTTGCTCTCATCAAAACATCCTCCTTTATCCTTGATTACTGCAGCACAAATTTTTGACATTCATTGCAAAAGTTTCTCAAAGTATAAGTTTGATAATTGATTCCATTCTTTTTTTCAATGACTCTTAGTGCTCTTCTTCATTTTGGAGATAGAAAATTTTCACTAATCTGTCAAGTTCATCCCATGCTAATTCTTTTGAATTGTATTGTATATACGCAAGAATAGCGTAGTCAGTAGTTTGAATTATCCATCTCTTCCTCGCAACCATCTTCAATATCTATATTTGATGTATTGTCTTTTGTCAATATTCCCCTGTTCCAAAAGATCAGTTCTACTTTTTATTCATATTAAAAAGATCTTATAGGAATTTCACCACTTTACAATTACATAAGAAATTTGCAAGCATAGTCTTTCAACACTAGAATTTACATGAAATGAAAAATGAATTATTTTTGAAAATTTCGTAAAATAGACAAATTATTTTTTTGAATAGGGATTTTTTTTTACTTGAAAATGACAGCTAATGCCTTTGGAAAAAAATCTCCTTTTTTTTTCTTTCTGGCATAATTTTTCCATTCGTTAATTCTAATAGTAACTCGTGAAAATAAAACTAAGTAATAGATGGGTACTACTTAATTTACATATGTTTTAATATAAATCGATTTATTCCAACAAATAAATCGATAGTAAAAATTTCTTAATTGCTAATGTTACGGATATGTTCTTAAAATGACCAAATTATTTTTATGACAATTTTCAGTGTGACTATTGAAATGCAATATTTAAATTTACATTCGTTGTATTGTACGAAGCAAGAAATGCGCTTAAATCATTCACTGACTTTCACTTAGACACATTGTAGACATTCTTTATTGTAAACAGTTTGCACAAAGTATTGATTTTTAATTCCCCCCCCCCCCTGTAATTAAAATTTAAAAATGTCTTTAAACCACAGTAATTTTGTAACTTGAATGCAAGAGACATCATTCATGCCTACCTCCTTTTGTTATATTATCTTGGAGCCACTTTTAAGATTTTATTTTGAAAACTTTTCCAGTAATCGCCCATCAAAAATTCTTTTCATCTTAAAATAACTCGCATACGTTTACTTCATTTATAAATAATGTTTTCCTTCATACATCACTCATTATTTGTGTGAAAAATCGAAGCTAGTTAAATTATTTAAAATAATAAGTTATGAGGTGTATGAGTGAGTATATAAATATATATATATATATATATATAAATATGTAAGCAAATATGTGGATGTAGATCCGACGGTATGATGAAAATGTAGAAAAGACAAAGCAAACTCCGAATAATTTCAGTTTTTCTGTTTCTGACTAGTCCTGTATATATCGTCTCTTCATTTAACTTAAATCTAATATAAATATGTCTCCATTAACCATGTCCTGAGGAAGGTCTATTTGACCGAAACGTCTGACGTCGACACAATAACAAAAACAAAAAAAAAACAGTAAACTCACATATTCGGATTTTGCTTTGTCTTTTCCACATTTTCATCATATATATATATATATATATATATATATATATATATATATATATATATATATATATATATATATATATTCAGGTGCTTATGTGGTAGGAATCGAATTCATTACATTCATTTACGTGTAAATACCCTTGGAAAAGTACGAATCCGTTATTCTCCTCTAGCTACGGGTTAAATAGTATGACTTGTATATGGAAAAATCATTATCTACAAAAATTGATAATGTCATATTCTCGCAAAAATAATTATTTTTGCAATCCAAAATACGTTTCGACATTAAATAACCCAAAACGGGTTGATAAGTCATAAAAAACAGACGGCTATGCACATAGATTTATAGACGGATGGTCACACCAAGATATAATGGTTAGTAACATACTTTAGTTGATTAGTATACAGTAAATCCTATCTTAACTAGGTGTCTCACGCATACAGCCTTG
Organism: Acanthosepion esculentum; assembly: GCA_964036315.1. Classification (NCBI taxonomy): domain Eukaryota; kingdom Metazoa; phylum Mollusca; class Cephalopoda; order Sepiida; family Sepiidae; genus Acanthosepion; species Acanthosepion esculentum. Next base: position 46,442,237 of record OZ038520.1, read on the forward strand.
TGGCAGTCTACGTTCGATAAATAATTTTAGCCACCTTCCGACGGGTTGTAGTGTGTAAGCTAGTGAAATAGACAATCATAACACTGTGATTTCGATTTTCACTTCGATCGACTATATAATCTTTGAGCATATGACTAGGACCAAAATTTACCAATGGTTTTCAGGGTTAAAAAGTTAAACTCGCACATGTGATAATATTAATAATATGTTCTTTGCTTGAGCAAGAAGCCTTCCTTCCAAGAAATATTCATAACTGTTCGAAAAAATGTTTCTTACTTTATTTCACTTTGTACACTTAAAATTAGTTAGTTATTCTTTACCTATATAATAAATACAATTATGGTTTCAATAACTCTTCTAGGGTTTTTGTATTTAACTTTTAAGAGGTTTTCGTTAAATTCATATTGTTTATTAGAAGGATTATATCTAATTTATTTTATTAAACCTGTAAATAATCAAGGCTGTCCCTAAAATTTACTTGGTAAATATTTTCAGTAAATGTAGAGTTTTGTATAAATTTCCCTCGTTTTAGTAATTTTCTACACTATTTCTTATATAAACATTGAACGCCCTCTGAGATTTTTAAAGCACTTTGCTTAACTTATAAATCATTAATTAACTGCTCTCTTTTCAATCAGCGTTTTAATAAAGTATAGATCAGTTTAGAAATTATGGGTTCCCATAAGCATACACAAGGGATCCTGGTAAACGAATCTTACATTTTCAGGGTAAAAAACTGGTTATTTTCAGGGCAACTTGGAAATTTTTCAGAGTAAATTATTTTCTATTCATCTGTAATATTTCCACTCGGGTTCACTATATGAAACGTTTATTATTTCTGTCTGTCTGTCTGTCTCTCTCTCTCTGTCTCTCTTATATATATATATATATATATATATATATATATATATATATATATATATATATATATATATATATAATCTGATTCAAGTAAACAAAAGATAACCATTGATATTGCATTTAAATTTTTGAAGATCGTAAGCAGGAGCCCGAGAGAGTTCCACATGAGAGAAGCACGAAAGAAGAAATTATTAGCATGAAAATTATGGTTACAACTTACAATTTCAACAATGAAATTGTGAGACCTAACTGTTAATCTAGTACTGCGCTCAAATTTGTGGAGTCGAAGCAAAACGAGGAAAGCACATCAGAAAAATTGCCGTAAAAATATTTAGAAAAGAGGCAAATCAAATGCACGTTACGTCGGTGGGAAAGAGACTGCAGCCGTGATGCCAGGTCGGGACCGATAATGCTGCCGATTTTTCTTGAATTTTGTCAAGAATCTGTAGATACATTGCAGATGTGGCAGCAACTTTAGTTGGAAATTAAAGAAAATTCTTTAAAATATTTTAATGTAAATTTTCTACTTTTCGGTTCAATTTTCTAGTTATCGGTGAAAACTTGAGAACAAATTGTCCAATATCTTTTGGGCGCTTTCGGCTTTTGTAAGCCATTCTCAAACTACTGAAAAAACTACAATGTATACACAGAAACACTATTCTAACAACATAAAAATAAAACCCTTTGATAATAGGTTATGAAAGCTGAAAGCACTCAGAAGGTATTGGCCAATTTAGGTTCAAATTTCCCCCGGGAACCAGAAAAACGAACCGAACCGTAGAAGACAATTACATACATTTACAATCCATTTTCCAAATTCTGACTACATACCA
>OZ038520.1:46448930-46461430 GCA_964036315.1 Acanthosepion esculentum
AATCAGTATTAATTAAAACTTTTTGCATAATATACGTTTAATCATGGAATTAAAACAACTCGTAAAGTCAAATAAACAAAGAGCAAATTCCCCTTTTTTCAACAGAGGTTAAAAAATGGAAATCTAGATTTTTTGCTCAGAAATTTAAAATAATTTATTAGTTGATCGTTTAATTTTATCTACTTATTTTGCTTGCTGAACCATAAAAATTATTGTATATTTAAAGTATATTTCTTAAACTATATATAGTGGCCAGATGATTGCATCTAGCATGAAACAGACTGACGCCTCTAAGTGTTGACTTCTATGTTCACTTTTATATTTACACACGTTCTATCTCTGATATTGAGCACTTTATCCCATAAATATAGCACACTTTAAGACTGTATTTCTTCATATATATATATATATATATATATATATATATATATATATATATATATATATATATATATATATATATATATATAATATTATAATAATATTTTTAGTTTTTAAAAATATGATTCCTTCGCTACATAAGAGTTCTCATGTTTTCTGCACACCTGTATATATATTACAGCAGTGTATGCACATATATATTCTATATGTTTGCATTCAAATAACATATGCACACCTATGAACTGATAAATCTAAGTAGATTATACTTATACACACGCATGCGCAAGTAAATTTGCTGACTTAAGATTATGTAGTTACACGTTTAGATTTCAAAATTAAGTTAGCATAATCTATGGACATCGTCACCTATGCCTACTATATAAATACTTTATTGAAAGAAATCACCTTATGTAAAACGTTGAAGGCTATAACAAGATGTTTGCCTCCAGTTAAATAAAATAGATTTAAATGAAAACGGAATTTCCATTCATATTTTAATAAACATTGAAATGTATCCCTAAATATACCTGAATACTTTCAGCTAACTATCCTGTTGGTTAAAATAAAACTTTATATTCTTTGCAAACTTAAAGAAGAGTAAAAAAAAAAAAATTCTTCTAAATGTCCCTTGTTTAATTCCATGGATATTTTCTGTTAATTCACCCCAATTATTGAAAAGTTACTTATCGCAAAAATTAATTCACCCCAAGAAATTATTAATTTTAAATCAAAGTTTTTTGTTTTTTTTTATTAAATTTTTGGCACGGATTAGGAATGTTTTACAATTTAAAAAAAGAGAAGAAAAAAATGTTTACATAGGTGAGCGCGAATATAGACCCTACATTTAAAAATAGCGCACTGAATCGTTCATACTTGGGGCGATCGCAATCGTAGTGCAATATAAGGGCCTCGCTCTGGGAGAATTTGGTGGGAATTTTAGTAAATATAAATTATTTTTATTTGGGTATGAATTAACAGAAAAGGTACGACCCTAGGTACATATTTAAACGTTAGTGATCTTTACAGCATATTGCAATGATAATAATTTCGCTTACTGAGATTCATAGCTTATGAAAACTTTAATACGTGATGTTCAGATTTAATTCACTTAATTAATTACAGCATTTTATTTTATGTAAGTTTAATGATACCTTTTCTGTGTTTTAGATATAAGATTAATTATAGATATATGTTTAAGGAATTTAATACATTTACAAGTAATTCAAACCTTAACACGGCTTCCGTAGCCGAATTGGTAAAGGAGTGTTTAAAAGGGGATACAAATTAGATTTTTGTTGAAGGCACAATCTTTCTGTGATAGGGAATCTCAGTATAGGTTGGTTGTTATTAATACCAGTGTTTTAAAAAATACAACAAAAAAAATAGGGATAGTAAGTCAAATTCATGTACCGACTAAAAGTAACAGTTATAGAAATAAAGAAACAAAAACAATGTAAGCAGACACAAAATACACTAGTGAGGTAAGAATAAGAATATATAACTACTAATTGTTTTATTCACTATAGTGAATAAAACAATTAGTAGTTATACAAAATGTACAAGTCAGATCGTAGTGCGATGTTAATTTTGAATTTTCTTTTTTCAAAATAAAAAATTAAACAGATTTATGAGAGGATAAATTATGGCTAATTAATATAAATTCGTGTAATTGTTTGTCTAAATAATCTCAATATATGAATATGCTCAATAGTTTTACACTTTAAATGTAAATAATATTACTTTACAAGCGTTTCGGTCAAATATGGAAATTGCTGACCAACTTGAGATGAATTAGATGCTAGATAATATATGCAAATAAAATGTTAAATACATGTATATTTAATACAAATAAAATATTATCTATCTATCTATCTATCTATCTAACGATCTATCTATCTAACGATCTATCTATCTAACGATCTATATATATATATATATATATATATATATATATATATATATTTATATCTATCTCTCTATATATCTATATACCACTCTCTCTCTACACACACACATACACACACACACACACACACACACACACACACACATATATATATATATATATATATATATATATATATAGTATTGTAGTTCAGTTGCAGCTTATTTTACTATAATTTGATTAGTATATATTTTCTGTATTGTTTAAGCGTTTGAAACGAAAGAAAATGTAAAAGATTTTGATATTTGCAATTTTAAAAAGTTAATTATATATAACTGTTATTTTTTGTTACTGTATATGTAAACTACTAATATATTAGTATATGATTGGTAAGTTCTGAAGTCATTTGCCATCTGTTTTATCACCTCTTTTTATACAATTGTCATTAACAATTATATAAAGTTTGTGGTAACTTTTTGTGGTAACTAATTAATTACTTTGTTGAAATGACACCGCAATGTATTTGGCTCTTGTTAGTCATTATTGCTCGTTTCCCAGCAAGCATAATATCAGTATTTGTACTGTGCTGGTGGGGTGATTACACGATCAAGGCTTCCCTAGAAATACAGGAAAATTCAGCATGAATGGGGTGGAGTTAATTGAGTTGGGTCGGGATAAAATATTCATAATAGCAAAAATCAAAGGGGTTGGAAGCAAACATCGGATCAAATGTCAAATTCTGATCATCCAACCTTGATACACTGTGGGATTTCCAGAAATAAACAGGATTGAAAAATTGCAAATCTGTTTTATAAATATAATTTATAAAATCAATCCGGCTATGTAACTTTTCTAATAATTAAAGCGAACGCTCATTGAGTTAACACTTGACTAAAATGTTTTTAAGGACTAAAATTTGAACTAAACCTAAGTATACAGTCACTATATAAGATTTCAAAAAAATAATCTCTATTTATTTTAATAACGATCAAAGTTATTTTTTTTCAATTATTTTTATGAATAAGATTTCAAACATCATTCTATAGTTACAAGAATTAATATCCTTGTAATTCCTAAACGTGTGTGTATAATTCTTGTTGGCCAGTTTGTAATGGCCTCTTTAAAGCCAAAGTTACTTATTACAGTAGCTATTTAGACAATAAATGATTGAATTCGTTTTTGGAAAGCTCAAATAGGACCAAGTGTGATTCTGTTGTTATTTTATAGAATTCAGTTAAGGTTTATAGAATGACAAATGATGTTGATTCCGAATATATTTTAATGTTGTACATAATCCCTACTGATTAATCAAAACCTAGGTGAATAAATCCAACTTTGCTATTTTTATTGGTTTATATTAGTAATTTACTTGTAATGTTCCGAACTACTGAATTTTGTAAGCTAAATACATACTTTAGTAATTCTAATATAAATTTTACTTTTTTTTAACATTTTGTTAGCCTAGTATCATGAATATATCAAACAAATAGCTCCATTTATTTTATTTCTATAAACAAAATTATATACACATAAATGAAGACATGATTATTTTTATAGCTAATTGCTATACATATATATATATACATATATATATATATATATATATATATGTATATATATATATGAATGTATATATATATATAGATATATATAGATAGATAGTTTGATAGATAGATGTGTGTGTGTCTGTATGCGTGTGTATTTAGGCAGCAACCCCTCTTTTATATATGTTTCATTAAAGATGACTGGCAAGGTACTGCGATTTTTATTTAATTTTTCTTGTGTTCGTATAAGTGTTTTCTTTTCTAGACATAAAGTAGTGTTTCCAATATAATTATTTTATAAGCCAGTTCCTTAAGGGGCAAGTGAATTCCTGAATATGAAAATAAATTCACCCTTGTTAATGGCTAAAAGAATAGCCACAATCGCTCGGATATGCAGAAACTTTGGACAATTTTACACACATTGTGTCCAAAGAAAACACTTGTACGAACACATGAAACATTAAATAAAAAAGTTGAATTGCAGTACCTTGTCTGTCTTTAATGAAACACACATATATATATGTATACACTACAGCTCGAAAGTTTTAGCCCACACCTGGTAAATCTTTTAATTTATCCCCCAATTTTTTATTTTTGGCTAAAAAATGTAAAACATTATTTCTTTATTATAAAATCTTTTGTGAATAAAAAAGCGTTTTATGATCAAATTTTGCTCCCATCAAAATATCCTTTAGCTTTGATTGCTGTAGCACAAATGTTTGACATTGGTTACAAAAGTTTCTTAAAGTATATGTTTGATAATTGATTCCATTCTCTTTTTCATTTTTTCATTCTTCTGTCAAGTTTATACCATGGTAATTGTGGGGGTGGCTTCAAACGTTGAAATGTACTTTGTGTATATGTGACAATTATAACAGTCTGGGGTAAATTGGTAGAAAAGAAACTCTTAAATATTATTAGTAAATATTATTTATACTCTTGCTAATTTCAGAATTTCATTTCTAATGAATTCCCCATAGTTCTATTTAAATGTCATTTGTGCTTTATTAAATTGCTGTCATTTTTTTTCAAATAGGAATCAAAATCAGTTCAATAAAAGGATAACTTTGCCTTCTTTTAAACACATTTATCTTCAAGTTTCAAAAGAAAAAATAATGGTGTGATTTATTTTAAATAGTTTTTTCTTAAGTCTGGTGACGAAAAATTATATCTAAAAAAATTAAGTTATAAAAGAATTAACTAAATTAAACGCATTGCCCAGGTGCCTCTAAAAAATGTATATATCTAAAAATACATTTGCAATTTCTACTATGTATGTATGTATGTGTGTATGTTTTAAACGTTATTTTATAAGTAGACAACACGATTATTTTAGACAGTATATTTATTTATTTATTTCGTCTACTGTCCTGAATATTCGAGAAATCTCCTAAAGATTAAGGTACTTCCTCCGTTTAACGTGCTAAAAATCTTCCGGCATAAAAAAACAAAAAAAAATTGCTCCTTATACAGGGTGTCCATAAAGTTCGTGTGCACTTTTAAAAATTTATAACTTTATTTGTATTTGCGATAGAAATAAAATGTTATAAAGTTTAATGTACCTAGTTCTAAGAATAGCTAAAATAAGTAATGTGATTTCAGGCATTACTGTAAATCAGTTGGCAAATGTTTTCCGTGAACTGCAAAATCGTATTACCCTTTGTATTGCTAATGACGGAGGACATGTGGAAACTTAAATAAAATTTCAATAAAACCTTAAAAAATATAGATTTACTTCGTTCTAATCCTTTTTACAAATTATTTCTATCGCAAATACAAATAAAGTTATAAATTTATATATATATATATATATATATATATATATATATATATATATATATATATATATATATATATATATATGTGTGTGTGTGTGTGTGTGTGTGTGTGCGTGCGCAAGGGTTTTATTAAATATAAGGTACACAGAAAATTTTGTAATGTTTTGAAAAATCCTTCGACCGTCATATTTAACGAAATATTTATAAAAGAATTGTCCCCCAAATATATATATATATATATATATATATATATATATATATATATATATATAAACGATTGAAGAGGAAGTGTCTATCCTTCATTTAATTTTATTCTCCCTTTTTGATAAACATCCAGTGATTATTGTGCTTTAGAATAAATTAGGAATAAAATTTCACAGTTACACTTTTAAATAAAAAAATTATAGCCTTAATACTTTTTAAAGTCTGTTCTCTTTTTTTATTTAAAAAAATCTCATCGTAGTTATGGTCAGCTATTTTCAATTGTTATTTTAACATTCTTAGTCAGGATCTGATCAGCCAAATGAAAAACAAAACAATGTATATTTAATGCTTTTACTAATTTATATAATTTTCATTCGTCGGGTTGTTTTATGACAAGTATATATATCCTTAAATAATTATCTTTGTTTCGTGTTTAATAAAAAAAAATGTATTAAAATTATTTTTATTGTAGATTTCTCGGATTCAACATTAGTATATAAATTACAATTTTAAACCAATACTAGAAATATTTCTTAAATTTGAAATTAATTTCTATTTCCAATAATGTATAGAATATTTTAATTTTTAATAATTATTCACTTTCAGAAATATTATTAAAATCTTTCATAGTTTAATATAAGTTAATTTATCTCTTCCTTGCGGAGTATCCTGTAAGTTTCTGCCAGTAATCTTTCATATCGGAATGTAATCGGAATATCGGAATGTAATCGGTAAATAAATGCGGGAATTCTTTCTGTGTTTAAAGAGCTATAATATCAATGATGGGAAGTTGATAATTAAGATAAATAAATGTAAACCAAATTATATATATATATATATATATATATATATATATATATATATATATATATATATATATATATCGTTTTTCTGTAGTTTGCTGCTACAGCAAGCAGAAACATTTTTTCTCTCCCGATGATGGCCATGTTGGCCGAAACTAGTCGAGGAATCTAAATGAAATAATAATAATAAAAGCATAAGAATATTAATCTACAACCCAGTATGTCTGAAGATTTTAATTGATTTTTTTAATAATTTTTATCGTTCAATATATATATATATATATATATATATATATATATATATATAAATATATATTACGGTCCACTGAATACTAGTGGAAGTTACTAAACTATACCACAGATGTAGCACGTTTTAATTAAAGAATTTTGATATGCAAACAGTATTTAACGATAAAATTGCCTTTTAAAGAATCATTTTTTCATAACTAATTTAGAGATATATTTTATCTTTTTTAACTTTTAACATTTTTCATTTAACAAGTGTGTAAATAAAAAGTGATATTGTCAATTGCAATAACAGAATATTAGATATTTAATAGTATAATATTAGTATATAATATTATATAACTTGATAGTATAATAAATAACTAGTCGGCCCGTTTTGAAACTTACAATATATAATTTTTTTTATTAAGTCTATACAGTCTTTGTTGATTTCTAAATTAGAATTAAATCGTTTAACAATTTTTATATATTGAATTCTTTCTTCATTTGTACACAAAGACCCAAATAAATGTTTGGGCGAATCCAATAGAGTAATTATTTACTTTCATGAATTTGCCTTCATTAGGACCAGAGTTTTATTTTTAATATCTGGGCTTAAATATGGATAAATAGAAATGAATAGTTCTTTGATTCAAGAGAGAGCATTTGGTTTACTTTGGTTTGTTATTTACGTGTCAATAATCTATTTTGGTATGCGATCTACACTTCCTGCCTTCTAATTAGCATTTTTAGCTGATGTACATTTTTAATATTTTAATTACATTTTCTTTGTTATATATATATATATATGTATGTTATGTGTTACTATGTAGATATCATTCCAAAATAAAATTTGTATGGTGTAGATATTTTTTCCTTGTAGATAAGAAGCTAAAGTAGCACCAAGCATTTTCCTTAAGTCTCTTGAATACACAAACTAGTAGTCGGACGTCTAATCAAATACGGGTATCCACAAAAAAACGTTTGGACTAGTAAGAAATAATGTCTGATAAAAAATCCATTGATTCATTCATATAATATATATATATATATATATATATATATATATATATATATATATATATATATATATATATATATATATATATATCTTACAATGACTCATTCATACAAAAGTAGATTAGTAAAGTTAATGATATAAAATTTAATATAACACATTTTAAAAACAAGAATCATAACATTCATCGAGTGATTTGTAGGTTAATGCACCTTTAAAATTTTGTTAGCGAAAGGATTTCGCCATTTTATATCATTAACTTTACTAATCTACATTTTGTATGAATGATTCATTGTAATATAAACTGAACTGCACCATATATTTGAGATATATATATATATATATATATATATATATATATATAGAGAGAGAGAGAGAGATAGATAGATAGATAGATAGATAGATAGATAGATAGATAGATAGATATTGTGGGTGGGGCACTCAAAAGTCCTTTTTCTGATTACGAAACCGTACAAAAAATTGTGATTTTGTTCAGATTTTGGAAAGCGAGTTTTGTTTTTATACAAAACAAAACTAACAAATACTTAAATTTTCGTTTCATTTAAAAATATCGCTTATCCTAGAAAGGCAAACTTTTGCTTTCGAAGAATTGACATCTGTGCTTAAATGTTGACTGTATATTAAAATTCTTCATCTGATTCAATATCTAGATTGACAAAATGTTGGGAATAGAAGCACATATGCATTCACGTGTGTATCACTTATAACTCAGAGATGATTCGATGTTTGTTTATTCTATTTTTATTTTTTATTTTTCATTTCCATTTGTCTTCGCCCACCCACCACCCAAAAAATCCAACTATTATATACAAATATAATCAAGATAATTAGTAATTTATAAAAAAAATAGACCAAGAACGTTTTTCTTTCTATCGTATAACCTGTAAATAATCTGTTTAATGTTTTCATAATGAATATTTTCAATTTATTTTATGCTCTTCGATTGAATGAGGCATTTAATTTTAATTTCTTTATCTGGACGGCATATGACAACTTTAAAGACGCCTTTAAAATGTATTGCTTTTATTTTAAGAAAAGCAAATATGACATTTACTGGCTGCATTTGTAGATGATTTTATCCGTTATATGGAGCAGCATACATCAATGTTAAGACTGAATTTATTTATTTATTTTATCAAAATTCCAATTAGGCTAAAACGGAAAACAATTATTTTTAACTTCTTTACTAAAAAGCAAAATTTTGAATTTAATATATCACTCAATACAATAAGCAGCACATTACAAGTATATCTTTTGTATTTTTTTTAAAATACATTATTTTCTATTTTATTGATATCTCTATTATCTATTTTATATGTCTATTTATTTCATCCGCGACCAATTCCCGATATTATATAGGTAAAGGTTAGGGTAGTGTGGTGCGTATTACCCCATCCACGTAATACATTTCAGTCATTAATGTTTCGTTTCTTGTGAATCTAACGGTATACATTGATTTAATATCATCTCTAGGGAGATGTTGTTTTTCCTTGTTGTTTCTCAATATTTACAGATCAACCCTTTCCTTATTTCCTCGAGTTTCTCATATTTAAAAGAAAAATAAAGTAAAAAGAACACAGTTATATGCGATTTAAACAAATTGCGCGGTATTAGCTTAGACATTTTTAAATCACGTGATACAAATATAAGTATATATGATACGAGTAATTATAAGCTATATTATTGTTTTTGTATTATACTAAATCTAACTAGATTTACTATATAAAAATAATCTCGGCTGGAGTAAGAAATCTTACATATTCTTGAAACACGTCAACGCATAGGATTTCATTTATGCTTCTATTATTTTCCTTTTAGTGTCATAAAAACTTTTAATTTAATACCGAGTTTATTTATTTTTAAAACCATTTAAGTTTTATTTTTAAAGGCCTTAATTTTTAAGTAATTATCATTAATTTAAGCAACTAAAGATTTTTCATGACTTAAGCTAACAACTGAACTACAGTTATTTTTTGAACAAAAATATTTTTACGGATAATTTTCTTTTACGCTTCTAATATTCTTGGCGACTCATTTGGAAACTTTTCTTCTTTTTAGAACGACATTGTGCACAAATTTAGTCAAATGATTATATAAGTTTGAAGCATATTTTACAAAGTAGGCAAAATATATTTAAATGGAAATTTTTTGTCTGTTAAACGGGAGATTCAAGTGTTAAAATAAGTAATGAAAAATGAATTTGTAATGACATGATTACTAAATCTTATAACAAAACTTTATATTATATACGTATTAGTAATGTTGATTATTCTTGTCTTAATTTATTTAGCGAATACATGAAATTTATAATCTTTTTAGGAGAAGTGGCCATTATAATTAAGTATGGAAATACATTCTTACATTTCACATGTGGTTTTGTATGTATCTTATATATGTGTGTGTTTGCGTGTGAATCTTCAGATAAGTTTTCCTTTTGTGATTATTAATATTGTCCTTGTACAGATATATTTTAGATTTATCTGAAATTTTACACACACACACACACACACACACACACACACATATATATATATATATATATATATATATATATATATATATATATATATATATGTATTAATGCTCCATCTTTGTCTTCGATATTGGGAACTCTACGACAAAGCCTGCTTCCTTAAATGCCTACTTATCAGTAAAAATCTTAAAAACCATCAATTTTGGCTAAAAAACAGTATTTGAAAATTAACTCTCTCTCTCCTTATATATATATATATATATATATATATATATATATATATATATATATATATTGTGTATTTGCGCAGCGATCCCTCTTTTATATATGTTTCATTAAACAAGACTTACAGGATACAAAGATGTTTATTATTATTTGAACTGAATATGTAGGTTTTTATATATGTGTATCTAGAGTGATAGGAATTTTTTTTCAAACCACAGCACGTTTTGGCCGTGTTCACAGTTGATATCATATATATATATATATATATATATATATATATATATATATATTGTGTATTTGCGCAGCGATCCCTCTTTTATATATGTTTCATTAAACAAGACTTACAGGATACAAAGATGTTTATTATTATTTGAACTGAATATGTAGGTTTTTATATATGTGTATCTAGAGTGATAGGAATTTTTTTTCAAACCACAGCACGTTTTGGCCGTGTTCACAGTTGATATCATATATATATATATATATATATATATATATATATATATATATATATATATATATATATATATATATATAATACTGAAATTATGAGAGGTGTCCGGTCATTATTTATTTATATAATCATAGGTAAGTCAATACATTCGTACACTGACTTAGTCAATAACCGATTTTTTCCCATGAAAATGTCACTTTATAATGTTTGATCTGTGTGATTAAAAGAGAATCTTTTTGGTCAAGCGCATTGAAAATAGAGTGTAAAGTACCTACGGGATTGTCAATGTACCTTTTACTTATAATATATGCACTCACAAGAAGGTACTGAAATGTCCGCTACTCAAATAAGAATCTATCATCAACCAAATTTGGTAATTTGGTTAATATTTAGAAATAGGTCCAGTCGAATACTTTCATCATCTCTATAATTTGAATATAACCAGTTTATTATCTACACGAATACAAGTGAATTAATTTATAAAATTATGCCAGTTCATTTGTAAATTTTAATATCTAATATTAGCACAATGTTTCAAAATGGCCCCTAATATAATGAGGCATCAGAAATGTAGTTCTACAAAAGGATGCTGAGAATTTCGTGTAATGAAGGTGTGAATAACGGGGAAGTTTTAGGGGAAATGGAATCGGAAAAATACAATTGAAATTTCCAAGACAAATAGTGAGAAAAGAGGGTTTGAAGTATGTTACACTCTCAGGACATCTTGATGGAGAGAGAGAGTGAGGAGGGAGAGAGAGAGAGAAGTGAGGGGCAAAGCAAAGCAAAGGAAAGCAAAACCTAACTAACGAACTTGTGAAAATGGTTGGCAGAACAGGGATTAGGGAATATAGCAAAACGATAAACTCTAAGAGCTACAAAAGGACAGGAAGTTGTGGAGAGCCATGCTCCCCCACAAACTTAAAGGACACTGCATATAGAAGAAGAATATTTGCTATAAAAGGATTGAGAACTTAAATAGCAGGAGAAAAATATAGAAATTTATAACCATTTAATTTGATATCAACAATCTATTTTATGTTGTATCGTGAATTTAATGTAAATATACAAACATTGTCAATGTTTCTTATTTGCTTCCAGTAAAATAGAAAAAATGGAAAAACCCACCTTGTCACAGTTTCTTAGTTAAGGTCGCTTATAGCATTCAGATCATAGCTGCAATAACTGTTATTAAGTACTCACTGATCAACACTTGAATACAACCATGAAAAATAATGCATTAGGATGTATATGTGGTGTATATGTATTTGCATATCAAGACAAAGTAATACTGGAAGAATATACTGAAAAATAAACATTGCCACGTTTAAACATTATTTTAGGTATTTTTTTCTTATAAACTATGCTTTAAAATGTGTTCTATGATGGACACTTTCTAATAACAAATATCCTACGTCGAAGAAGTTAAATATATTTTTAGCGATGAGAAAAACGGATTATTGGAGAGAGGCTGTCGAAAAATTGCTACAGA
>OZ038520.1:46466430-46501430 GCA_964036315.1 Acanthosepion esculentum
ATTGTAAATCACCGTGTCTCATTCTTGCGTAAAATAGTGGAGTGGTTTTTAGTTACCTTTACTACTGTTTCGTGTTCAAAGTTGTCATTCCCTGGGGTTGGCTATTCATTCAACCCTAAACAGATGAGTATACCCTGTATTAACTTGTAGCTGTGAAGATATGTATATTCATGCATTTTTAAAGGCATTTGTGTGAAGTCCGTCAGAATTTTAACTAAAGCCTGCTGATTTAATTTTCCGTGCCAATAGTCGCAATGCCATCAGCAAATCCAGGCATTTTATTATGCCAATCAAATATTAATAACAAAGGGAAATAACTCTGTATGCCTGTTGATTTAATAGGTCAATCACATTTGTTTCAGATTAGTTTACAGCAGAGCAAATGTTTATCAAATTAGTCAGAAATTATTTAAGAAAATCAGATATTTAAGTGGAGATCAATTGCAGGTTTAATTTGTTTCATAGTTTACTGTTGGTTTACTCAACGAATAATGTAACGGTTATCAGTGCACAAGGTGATTCGGCGTACTAAGTTCAATTTCCGGTCGATTCTTCTTCGTTCAGTTCGCGCAAATTCCTTTGGTAATGGCATGAATCCATCTTCCTGGGTTAAATAGGCGGACAGCCTGGGCTCTCCTGTTTTGAGGTCGTAATCAATCTAGGCATTGTTGATATTGCTTCAGTAAACAATGATCATAATTGTTTACAGTGGTTATGTTGGTTATTTAATGTTATATTGACAATGTGCGGGGTGGTGAAAAGTTTTCGACTAGGCCAAAAATATTTTCCTAACTCTCTAACAATTTTAAGAACATTTCAACGCCCATTGTGTATGTGCGTGTGCGTGTGTATATATATAGTGCAATAGATAAATTGTGGTCTAAATTACGCAAAAATGAGAATAACACTGACATCTCATTTTAACAGATATATTTGCCAAAATTATGCAAAAGAATATCTTGAAGTACTAAAGAGTAGATTAATTCAATAAAATCCCCATTGGATTTAACCATGGCCTCCAGGTGGCTTTGGATTCACCTGCAACTCTTCAGGATGGTCGCCATTGTTTAAGTACGTCAATGCAGTCATAATCCTTTACTTCAGTTCATCTTTGGTGTTACAAGGAGTTTTGTTGTTCGCTGATTCAACTGCGCCCCAAACACATAATAATCAATGGGGTTGAAGTCTGGGGAGTTAAGTGGCCAGATGTAAGACGTGATATGGTTGCAAATATTTTCTGACAGTCATGACTGGCTTCTCCTGCTTGTGTAGCATGTTACTTCCAGCAGCCACCCTCTTTACCCAAAAGAGCAGTACCTCCTCAAGGCACTTGATGTAGGCCTTCGTGTTGATTCTGAGGCCCTCACCAACAAATTCGGTTCTTCTCTTATCAAAACGATCATAGTGAGTTTTCCGATCTGCCGTGTCATTAGACTCATCTGCACTGTCCCCAGATTGACACTCAAACAATCAGAAAAATTCGTATTGGAGCTACCGACGCGAACGGTAAGCAACACAGCATGTCGTTTCCAAATTTATAGCAGAGTGAACTGCGTCATGCTGCTCTTTTTCTCCCAGACAGCGCCCAACTGGCTCTACTATACTGTGCAGTCGACAAAATCAAAAACAAACACCGCGCATGCGCGAAACATAAAGTATCAAATCTTACCTTAATATATATATACATATATATATATATATATAATATAAAAGGCTCAAACACTAATATTCCATGGTTATAATTTATTACATTGGTATGGTAAGCTAGATACAGGGAGCTTTAACTACCCAGGCCCTCTCCCCTTGAAATTTTGATATGCCATAAGCATCATCATTCTGTTCTGTTCTTTATCTGAGTTCAAACGTCTAGTACTGGTAAGAAATACATAAATGTTTTAACAATGAGGGCGTCTAGGCGTGTGCAAATGATATGTAAACTAGTCTGATTGACTATTACTAGTAAGTAGATGATTTAATTCTCACTGGATGTCATATATTTACGGCCTTGTGACAAACTACGTTAATCTTAGTCAACAATCGTTTCCTCTAATGAAACTGTCCGTGATAAATATCTCTAATATTATTGGGGAAACTATTGGATTGATTTACACAATATCTCCAGACCAAACTTTTATTCAAAATGGTTTACTTTATTTTATTTTATTTTTTATAGCGAAATTCCTATCGTTCTCAGGCGAAAAATATTGGGTGTGGCAGAAGAAAATGAATGTTTAGGTGAATGTACACTGGGTGAAGCTTGTTCTCGACAATGTCTGGCTACAATACACGTACGATCCTTCACAACAGCTAACATCAGTAAAATCATTGAAATTCCACAAAATCCAACGTTAGAGAGGCCATGCGTTCGTATACGCGTAGATAGACACGCGTATTATGTACATTTTTTTTCATATATACACAGTCGAATTCTCGTTTCTCATACATACAAGTAGTCATTGGATTCATACATTCAGATATAGTCTGTCGGCTAGTTCTTTTTCTAACAAAATATATATAAATATAATTTGCTCGCATATATATGTTTATCTAGCTTCCTGTAAATGCATTTTTTGTTAAAAAAAATTGAGTCAATTCGAATAATAACAAATTGAATTAAACGAAGGAAACATCTTTGTTTTGCTTTTTAAATTATTTTTCAAAATAAAAAAAAATTGCGACCTCTTTTTACATGAATAATCTTACCTATTTGTCTTTTAAAGGTATTACATGCATGATTTTTAAATAACTATGTCATCCAAAAGACGTACATGGACTTGTATATATTTCCTATAATAGAAGCCAGACAATTTTGTGATTGAATTGAAAGATCTCAGATTGCAGGTCGATAGTACACATTTTACAGGAACCCGTTCCACGTTGTAATATACAGCTTCCAATAGGTGATTCTCAAAATATATTTAATCAAAGGTGAATTAATTACTCCAGAGTTGTGTCAATGTGAATGAAAATTTAATATTTCCTATATTATTACATGTATTTTATATACAAATGCCCTTTACAAAGCATTTGTATGATAAATAGATGAAAATGTAGATGGATTCAATGCTTTAGTAAAATGCATTGAAAAAAAATTGCTTATATTAATTCTACTAGAAATAAAAAGGGAATTAGATTTTAAAATGTCTTCAATTTCTAGAAGTGTTGATTTTTGAAGACCTAGATTTAGTTATTCGCTATGTACTCCATGAATTTGGCATCGATTGATTTACTCTAGAAATTTCTATACTATTATCATAATGCAAAATTCTCAATAAGTGTATATTAAATTCTCCTTAAATGAACAATTCAGCATAAGTGACTACAAATATGGAACATTTTCTAAGCTTGCGTATTGTCTGGTCGAAATAGAAGCCTATGTAAAGTAGCTTTTACAAGAGTGTTTCTTGTTTTATATCTTCCATTTCTCAAATTCTTCATTAGAGTAAGAACTATTTTAATCAAAGGAAAACTTCAAATACACGACTATCAAATTATCTATATCTATCTAATCTCTCTCTCACATACATACATACATATATATATATATATATATATATATATATATATATATATATATATATATATATATTTCTAAAATAGCGTAACCGATTACACATTTATACTATTGTTTGGTATTTACTGATCCATCGTCACGTGATCAAGAAAAATATTACCATAATATTCGCGCTGCCACGTGACACTTCCCATAAAAGTTTGTATTCAAATTTATTGGTTATAATGACCGTATAATTCGATCAATATATTATCTATATTTTTTTTTTTTTTTCAGAACGTTTGAGATTTATAAATATCAATAATAATGATTAGAACATGTTTTGGGGGTATTTTCTTTTCTTATTATGTATCATCAAAACGTTCGTAAACCTTTTGATTTGGTGTTTGAATGCAATTTTTGAAATTGTAAAATTCTCCAACGTATTAAAATTATTCGTCTTGTCCATCTTTTATATTTTTCTATGAATTTTCAAACGTATGTATTCTGAATCTCAAACTTCTGTTTTCTTAAAATCGATTTTTGGAATTGACAACTTCATAAGCAACTCCTTCGTTTATTGGCAAATATTTATGTAACAGATTGTCATATTAATAAATACATTTATTTACTAAGGTTATCCACAAAATACATCAGTCATATTATTTTATTATAATAATTATTTGGATACTGTTTGAGACTAAAACTAGTTCTTTTTACCATAGAAGCATTATTGCTGTTAAATGATTGTCTGAAAAGAAAATGTAAATAACTACTTTTTCATTTTTATATCAATATCTTGCAATTTCATTAAAGATCATTTGAATTAAGTTTTCAGTGATATATGTATAGACTATTAATTCATAGTGTCATAATGATAATATTTGTATCTTGTGTGTGCGAACGACTTCATTGAACATTCTTTTTAATGCAATGTGTACACTTGTTTAAAGCTCTTAATTCTATTTGTAAGCTAACTTCAATACTTAATACCTGGTCCACCGTTTACATGGGGCCACCATTTTAAATACATATGGATTTTTATTTACGGTTTGTATTTTGGTAGAACTGTACCTGAGATCAACTCATCAAGTTTCTGGAACACTGGATATGTACGGTATATTATCAGTGAAATTAGTTTCTTTTTAAATTTTAATCAACTTTAAAAGCTGTAGCTAAACTTAACTTTTATTTTTTTTAAATTAAAGACCTATCTAAATCATTTTAAAGAATCATATTATTTCCACATGAATACGTAAATTACATCTTACTTACGTATATATTTCAAAGCTCTTTTATATTTATCTTATCTGCGCAATATTCTTTTGACTATTTGACTATTTCTCTGGATTTAGTCATTCTTTGCATTTGCTTAAATGACACTTTATCTATATTAAACATTTGCCTTTATTTTTTTTACAATGAACAAGACCTAATAGTGGAGCATTCTAGAGTGCGTTTTTATAGGGTGGATAAATGCTTGGAATAGATGTTGATATAATTTGATAAAATTGAATAAATTATTTTTTCTAATTAATGATTAGATAGGATATTAATATATACTGAATTAGTCAAGAAAATATGTACAGCTAAGTCGTACGTAATATTACCTATTTGTTAGTACTAAATTACTCTAATATTATCGATGTTACGAGAAATTTTCCACATTGGAAATGAGTAAATTTCTGTTAAAGAAATTTTTTATTTAAAAACTATAAGAATTTTTTGATCATTTCACTCCAAGCAAGACGATAATGCCACTAAGACAAAGTGGTTACTCAGTGTTAGAGAAAATGAGAAGACCTTGAATAGAAAGAACAATAAAATAATGGGAAAGATGGCGATTGATGTTGCATTTACATTTTTTTGAAGATAATACTAATAAAATAGTAATGCAAGAAGCAGGAAGAGAGTTCCACAATCGAGGTGCGAGAGAAGAAATTATTGGAATAGAACTTACGGTTATATCAAGCGATTTCAACGGTAAAATGATGAAACCTAGCTGCCAATCTAGTATTATGTTTAAATTCTTGAAGTTGAGGTGCCAAAAAGGAAAACTCGTCATCAACATAAAAATATTTCTAAGAAAGTCATGGGGAAGCTACGTTACAACGGTGAGAAAATGATTGATGCCAGGTCAGGACCGATAACAGATCAGATACTTCTTTGGACCAGATTAGATGTGGCAGCAATATTCAAAGCACAAACAAATGGTAAACTTATAAATATGTAAGATAGATTCTGGTGAGAAACATTTTCTAGCTCAGCACAGGGAACCAACTTTCCTGGGCACCTCGACGTGTTGTAATTGTTAGAAAGCTTGTCGCGCAAGATCAATTTCGGCTTAATAGTGAGTTCGATCCTCACTAGGTGCCCCATACTTTCGGCGTTGTGCCGCATCTAAGCAACTCTTAGAAAATCTTTTAGACAAGCTTTGGCCAGCTTAGACCAGCGACCAGAGTGGAAACACTCGGGCCCCCATGTTAAAAACCGACCTTGTGTCTCAACCTGACTCAGTGTTTTAATGTATATCTCAGGAACTAACTTTCCTAACGGTAGATTTAGCAATTGATTTGATTACAGATTTATATAAAAGATGAAATTCTGAATTATGTCTTATTTTGTATATAGTTTAGATTAAAATTAAGTACGACTTTTTTTTCCAATAAGGCAAAGAACAATAAAATAATGGGATTAAAAAAGAAAGATTGCGATTGATGTTGCATTTACATTTTTTTGAAGATAATACTAATAAAATAGTAAAGCAAGAAGCCGGAAGAGAGTTCCACAATCGAGGTGCGAGAGAAGAAATGAAGGTGCTGGAGCCTTTGACACGGTATTTTTAAAAAATCTGGTATTTGCCCCTTTGGAAAATGAGGTAGGCCGAAAACATTTCAATAGCCTCTTGTGTAAAGCTTGTTAAAACAATTATCGCATTTCCTGCTAATTCTTTATAATTTGGCAAGGGATATTAAGGAAAGATAATTATTCAACTGATAATTCATCAATATTTACATATCGCACTTCATATTGCAACATTTAATTTGTAAATATAATCCTTTGATTCTGTGGTCATTGCCTAATGAATGTGTCAAACAAAAGGCTTTTCTATTTAGTCTAGTACTCGTTGCTTAAGTATCCAGAATATGATTCATAGAAAAGAAGTGAGCTTTATGGCAGAGATATAGTGTTTTCTAATAAAATCAAAGCATTTGAGAGGTATTTTCTAGTGAAGGAAGTTGTTACAACAGTATAATACTAATTACAATTATTGGTCAAAACATGATACATTCTTAAACATTTCCTTAGAAAAGAGATTTTTAACAATACTCTGCAACAAATGAAGAAGGATGCTGGATCTATGGTTTGAGATTCTAACCAAAATTCTTTTTCCTTCCCACCATCACCATCCGGAGAATGATCAATAACAACAATCCTGTCCAGAAGAGTCATGGAAGTTTCACTATAATCTGAAAACTTGGAAAGACCTTCAGCGTATTTCCATACTTAAAACAGAAATTCTTTTTTTTTCTATGATTTTTATTTCCAAAATGTCTTTTTTCTCTCTCCCAATTTATTCTATATTTACTACAACACTAGAGTATTTTTGTGAAAGCCAATTTTAGCTTTTTTCAATAAATCTGTACTGATTGCAAAAACATTCAGCCATAACCTTATCGGGGAAAAAAACCTGCCAACTGAAATGTTGTGACACTACAACAAAGGTAATAATATTGATAGGAAGAAACCTCTTACCGTTAGTCGCTATTAATTTGTCCCAGGCATGATCACTTATTTCATTTGAGGTTTAACTATTGAGGGCCGGTGCGTATTACTCCCCGCCCCGACAAAAGGGTGCCGAAGCCTGATTGAGGCCCTGGGAATTGCTTCGTGACTTTTGCCGTCTTATCAATATTTGTTTTTTTTTTTCTGTGAATGTTTTCTTAAATGTAGATGAGGTAAACATAAATTACTTAACATTTTAATAGGTAAGACTTTTTTACTTAGTTCGATATATTTCTCAAAATATTCTGTCGACGTTAATCTTATTTGGCTTGTATATCAATTTCAGTACAAGATAATTCGTAAGACAATAAAGACTTCTAGCAAAGTTAAAGATCAGCAAGAATTAACAAGAATATTATTTTAATATTTGATGTAACAGATCACAATGCATATGTGAAGAAATCGCGCACACACACACACACACAGACACACACACACACATATATATATATATATATTATAGTGCGCCAAAAATAACGCGCTTTTTTTTCGAGCTCAGGTGGATAGGACAACGTGTGGAATTGAGTAGGTATCATCATCACCAGACCTAACAACACCAGACCTAACAACACCAGACCTAACAACACCAGACCTAACAACACCAGACATTTTTGTTGGGGGGTGTACGTTTACAGGCTCAAACTGAATACAATTCCCGAGTTAAAACGATCAATTTGTTATATATTTTCTGAAATTAATGTACAATGCGTCAAATGGTTTATAGAAGAGTTGCTGATATGGTTCAGATGCAGTGAAAATGTCAAATAGTTTGTTAATCATAACAAATCGTGTTCTTTTGGTGTGACAACGTTTATAAACCTTTTTAAACTACTGTTATGTTCAACAAGATTTAACAAATAAAAAGGTCGTTACGTTTGCCGCATCCTACGCACACAATAGCGTCTGTTTGATTGTACCAATTATATTAATCAGTGTGCCTGTGCAGTATCAATAACGTATGTATGTATTTATGTGAGTCAAATATTCGTAAATTGGTGTCAGATTACACGTGCATATAACCATAATAAAAAGATGTGCGTACACATAATGTAACACATCGGTTCTTGGTTGCCAGGTTGATGGGATAGGGGTAATCTTGAAAGTTCTGTACATTTTGAATTCCACTACTAGTGACTTTTGGGGGTACCTCTTTAAAATGATTAGTATAACTTTACTTCCTTGTTATTAGTCTAACGTTTGCATTCCAATGTATACCAATTTACTGCTTCGAGATCATTTTGATTAAAAAAAGCAGGTGTATATTAAGTTGGGATATCGCTTATGTTATAAAACAACGACATAAATGGATCCTTCACTTCTCTTAAATCCTATATATTTTATATTCTAGAAAACAATTATAGTAAGATTGTCCGACTTGACTACCTCTGAAAACTAAGCACTAAATTTTCAATATTGCTACTTCTGACTTTTGGTTTTTAACTGGACTTACCTAGATTAGTTATTAGAAGAAAACCAAATATTTTAGTAGAATTGTTCTTTTAAATATAGCTTAATGTGGTAACCTTCCTTTATCAGTTATAGCCTAAATTTCTGCTTTTATCGAGCGGTTTAACTGTGACATTAGGTTACCATATTGACCGCAACGATTTATTTTTCTAGTGACGTTATTTAATGAGCTTTAGAAACAGTAACGGATTAGCTAATCCTAATCCTTAACTTTATTGTTACTGTAATAAACTTTTCTTATTACCATAACAATGTTTGTTTAATAAAGTTATTTTCTGAGCAAATGTGAATTCTAGAAAGAAAGAAAATTGGACAAATTAATGGCAATAATATTTGAAAAATATAGCCAAAAACAGGATATCAAAGGCTTTAGTAATAACAGTACCGGTTTGTAAGAGCATTGGTTACATTTTAATATTAATCAAAATTGTTTCTATTATTTGATAGATAAAATGGTTTAATTTCTTAAAGCATTTAATTTCTTTCGGCATTAATATATTTAGAAGAAAGTACAGATATTTTTTTTTTAAATTGGTAGAATTGGTAGAAACAATAATAAATAAATTTCTATGTAAATTTTTAGAGGGTAGTTATAAAATTTCAATAACTTTATCCAAGAACCTGCTGTAAAAGTACAACAAAAGCGAAAATAGCTAATATTAACCATTTACAAATATTTCTCATAACGATAATGTTATAGAACTTAAATATCTATATTAATTAGAAACATTAAGAGACAAGGATGAATGTAGTTAATTTGTAATGCTTGCAATTTGTAAAAGAATTAGGTATAATCTTAGACTGGCCAAGGAACTCGACAATCTTTAATTATTTGTCTGATAAACATTTCATAGTACCAGCAATAAATATATTTTTTAATTATCTCTACTAAAATATACATAAGATTTATATGTGCAATTATTTATACATTAAACAGTAAGGTTTAAGTAAGAGACTCTTATTAGATGAATTTAATCTGATTCGAAATTTTCAATGAGAACTTTCAATAATTTATTGAGAAATATAACATTTTAATTGGAACTCTAGATCAATGTTGGTTACAGATTTTCAAAGGTGATGTAAAATTTAAAATTTTAAAACTTGTAAATTATACTATTAAGGAGAAATTCTTGAAAGCATTTTTATACAAATTAGATTCAATTTGATAATGTAAAGTTTGGTTTGAGTTTACACTTTATTACGTACGATCAGAAATTAGTATTAATAGATGTCTTACTATAGACAGGTATTCTAGTTTATATATTTTAAATGTGAGAGTTTGGGGATTTCTATATGTTAAACTGAAATTAATTTGGCCAAACTTTCGCAAATAGGATGAGCTGAGAACATTTCACTATCTTCTCGTACATTCTCGTTAGCCCCATGGACACTATGGAACACACATGTCGAACAATGGAAAAATCATGTCTAAGTGTGTCCTCTTTTGTCAAACACTTTTGTTTGACTATTTTTTCTTATTCCTCAATGTTGACGCCCTTCTTTCTATTGATACGCAGGTTGAAGCGGGTAGGTAGACCTAACTTTTATAAAATTAAGAAAATCTTCCGTAGAATATATTGATACATTTAATCTGACTATGAAGAAACTTTTATTGGATATTTTCGATACAGGAAAATTGGGGTTAGAATAACAAAAAATAGAAAATTCTAAGAAACCTTCTTTTACTTAATTATTGTCTATGTTATCTAAACAATTTTGCACAATTTTAAGGTATATTTCCAGGTATATATGCAATGTGTATGTATGTGTGTATATATATATATATATATATATATATATATATATATAAATATGTATATATGCAATTTATTATATATATATGTATATATGCAATTTATTATATATATATGTATATATGCAATTTATTATATATATATGTATATATGCAATTTATTATATATATATGTATATATGCAATTTATTATATATATATGTATATATGCAATTTATTATATATATATGTATATATGCAATTTATTATATATGTATATATGCAATTTATTATATATATATGTATATATGCAATTTATTATATATATATATATGTATATATGCAATTTATTATATATATATATATGTATATATGCAATTTATTATATATATATATATATGCAATTTATTATATATATGTATATATGCAATTTATTATATATATGTATATATGCAATTTATTATATATATGTATATATGCAATTTATTATATATATGTATATATGCAATTTATTATATATATGTATATATGCAATTTATTATATATATGTATATATGCAATTTATTATATATATATATGCAATTTATTATATATATGTATATATGCAATTTATTATATATATGTATATATGCAATTTATTATATATATATGTATATATGCAATTTATTATATATATATGTATATATGCAATTTATTATATATATGTATATATGCAATTTATTATATATATATATGTATATATGCAATTTATTATATATATATGTATATATGCAATTTATTATATATATATGTATATATGCAATTATTATATATATATGTATATATGCAATTATTATATATATATGTATATATGCAATTTATTATATATAAATATATATATGTATATATGCAATTTATTATATGCATTACTTATATGTTATATATGCTCAGTACGTATTGGAAAGCGCTCAATATCAGTGATAGAGCTAACATATTTAGTTGGATTGATGTGCAACTAAATATTTTCATATATATATGTTACTATAAACATTATTTTTAGTGGCTACTAGTATTTGAGTTTCTATCACTGTTTTTATTTTTATTTTCTTAAATAGGGAAATTAATAACAACCGGCTTAGATTGAGAATTTCCGCTAAAAAAGATTGTACTTCTGATAGAATTCGAACTTGTATCCCCTTTTACACCAGGAAAACGATATCTATAGCTGAAACAATCCTTTACCAATTTGGTCACGAAGGCTGCGTTGATAGAAAACGTTTTCGGCTATAGAAGCGGTTTCCTTGACGGAAAAGGTGGTACAGGTTTGTTTTCCGTCGGTGGCAAAAAAAAAACTTCCATTAGTAGGACTTCTCAACATAGTGCGATTGTTAAAAAATGGCAAGGATAGCAACTCAAATACTTTTACCTCATTTGTGTATATCTGAACGTTTAGCATCTTCTTGCTTAGCAGATTTGACAATGTTTCTCGCTGGAAAAAAAAGTTCGGTTGTTATTTTGTTAATCTAAAAATGTAGTCTCTGTTAAAAATGTCAAATTAAGATTGTTCGGCAAATAAATATATTTGTAAATCACGATGAAACTGTGGTCGGTAAAATATGCTCGCACTGAACTGTAGAGAACGGTTCCTTTTTTTGTTTTGTTTTGTTAATGTCATAAATCAACGATTGGGTCATTCCAAACTGAGGAGCATAGCATGAACAGGTGCTCCTTGAATAAGGCAAACAAAGATACTGAAGATATTATTTCAGGCACACACACACACACACACACACACACACACACACACACACACACGTGTGTGTTGTGTAATTTTTATATGCGCTGTACTTAATGGAAAGCGCTCAATACCAGTGATAGAGCTAACATATTCAGTTGTGTGGATATTCCCACAACTAAATATATATATATATTTCGTGAGTGGAACACTCACTCAATACTTAAAAAGAATTTAAGCCATTCAGGTAAAAATAAATCATTACAAGGTCTTAAATATTCCACAAGTTAAATTTGGTGTTTTTAAGACCATTTTATGGTCAAGAAATATTTGAAAAGCTAAAGAGATTTGCAAGTACTTGACGTAACTCTAGTTATCTATTTTAGATAATAAAAAAAACTTAAATGTTTTTAGTATAAGTATTAAACGTATTTAATTAAGTATGGGACTGGCGCTTTTTATATACGATGCGCGGAAAAGTTCTCAACCCGATTAAGAAGGAATTAAAAGATTGTGAGGTTTCATGTGTTAAGAAGTGGGTTAGGCAGAGAACTTTATTACACCTCCTATAATATAAACGTAAACCTAAGTGGATTGTTAAAAATGCATGGTTTTATATAATAAAATGGGCTTTACAAATTTCATAGGTTTTGTTACTTCTTATCCTCCTAAATACGAATGTTAAAAGTAAGTTATAAAATAGTGTTTGGATATTGAAAACTTAGCTGTTAAAACAGTTCTTTGGAAAAATACTATAATACTTTATTTAAACAAATATTGATAAAGAGATAAAAAAAAAAGGTTTTTGGCTATTATAAAGAGAAACACTTTTTTATTGTCTTAAATAAAATTACGCAGAACGTTAAGAAAATGACAGGTAGTCGTACAAAATGTTTTAGGCCAATGAGTAGATGAAATTAAAAAAAGGCGGGAATAATATCTTGACAAACGTTTTTCCTCAAGGAATAACAAGAAAAGCAATGCAAATAGTTAAAATGCAAAACGGGTTAAGTTTTCTTGTGTTCTGTAATGTGGCCCTTGGCAAACTAAATTCGTGAAAGGACAATAGTTAGTTTGAATAGTTGTTAGCAAGCATGTGAAAACCCTGACCCAACCATTAAATCAATTCAGTATTTACAAGAGAAGTAACAAAGAATTAGACTTATATACACTAATTTCCTCTTTTCTCTCTCTCTCTCTCTCTCTCTCATCTATCTATAGTCTATATTTTGCTAACCTTTACACACATGTATACGCTTATACCTGTACATATACCTACTTCCAGGTGCAAATACCTACGTATATACTTGATATAGATACATGAACATTTACAGGTAAGCCCAGAGTATGCTACTTAGATTTAAACGGTTAGCCCTGTTGGTTAGTAAATTCCTTACGACAGGTGAGGTGAAGTTGGGTTACTAATATCATCAATTAGTAGAAAAGCTTTTATTTTTATTTAATTCCTCAAAATAACTAATGTTTGTATTGAAACAAATAGTTTTAGTTTGCAAAAAGCAACAAAATATATCCTTTATGAATTAATAATTTCCTTTTGTGTAAAGATTATGCTGTATGGCCCATGTAATTTATGGCTGGTCAAAAATAAAGGTGAAGGAAATATTCACTTCATTTTTCAAGAGTTGAGTTTGTTCTTGGACATTAACTCATTTAGAAGTAAAAGCATTTGTTTTCAAGGTCAAATTTCTTGCAAAGGACGGTTTACAAAAATTGAATTGCTCATTTTTATGCAAAATGTTATGTATTCCTCCTTTCATAACAAATTAAGTCTTATCCTTTATAAAACTAATTAAAAAAATCTCCACGGTATACTGTTGATGAAGTTTATACATGAAGCTTTCAGTAATCTGCGTCCATTTTCATCCATGTTCTTGGGGCACATCGACATAGTGTAATGGTCAGTAAGCTTGTTTCGTTAGATCAATTACGACCGAGTATGGAGTTCGTTCCTCACTAGGTACTCATCAATTTCGGCCAAGTGCCACATTTAAGCTTCGCTTAGTAAATTACTATCACCAATTGGCTTATATTTTTGACATAATCGATTTCAATGATGTATAAAAGTTTAGATAAAAACATTCATTTAATGTTAGTTAAAATTTAGGTATAAAGAAAATGGGCTTTAATTCAGTTGAAACGAATACATTAACTTAATAAATAATGTAAATTTCATAAGAAAAAAAGACATTAGATGTCATATATATAATTATGATGACATAACTTCGACACTGACATTTTTCATTGTGTATTATTTTAAAATCGGTATCACCCCATGCAAAGCAGTTAAGCCACTAAAACACAAGGGGTTACAGGGTGTGAAAGAATTAAGAACAGAAACATTAATAATAAGTGGGAAGAAGAAAGGGTACTCAAGTGGACAGTAGATTGCGATTGACACTGCATTTAAGTTTTTGCAGATTAAAGTTGGCCGAAAAGCATGGAGCTGGAAGGGAGTTCTGAAAGAAAGGCAGTAAAGCCACTAAAACACAGGAGGTTACAGAGTGTGGAAGAATTAGGAACAGAAACATTAATGATGAGCAGAATGAGAAGAGAGTAATCAGGAGGACAGTAGATAGTGATTAACATTGCATTTAAATTTTATCAGATTAAAGTTGGCTGGAAAGCATGGAGCTGGAAGGGAGTTCCACAAGAAAGGCAGTAAAGCCACTAAAACACAAGAGGTTACAGGGTGTGGAAGAATTAGGAACAGAAACATTAATGATGAGCAGAATGAGAAGAGAGTAATCAGGAGGACAGTAGATAGTGATTAACATTGCATTTAAATTTTATCAGATTAAAGTTGGCTGAAAAGCATGGAGCTGGAAGGGAGTTCCACAAGAAAGGCAGTAAAGCCACTAAAACACAAGAGGTTACAGGGTGTGGAAGAATTAGGAACAGAAACATTAATGATGAGCAGAATGAGAAGAGAGTAATCAGGAGGACAGTAGATAGTGATTAACATTGCATTTAAATTTTTGCAGATTAAAGTTGGCTGGAAAGCGTAGAGCTGGAAGGGATTTCCACAAGAAAGGCAGTAAAGCCACTAAAACACAAGAGGTTACAGGGTGTGGAAGAATTAGGAACAGAAACATTAATGATGAGCAGAATGAGAAGAGAGTAATCAGGAGGACAGTAGATAGTGATTGACATTGCATTTACATTTTTGCAGATTAAAGTTGGCTGAAAAGCGTAGAGCTGGAAGGGAGTTCCACAAGAAAGGCAGTAAAGCCACTAAAATACAAAGGGTTACAGGGTGTGGAAGAATTAGGAACAGAAACATTAATGATGAGCAGAATGAGAAGAGAGTAATCAGGAGGACAGTAGATAGTGATTGACATTGCATTTACATTTTTGCAGATTAAAGTTGGCTGAAAAGCGTAGAGCTGGGAGGGAGTTCCACAAGAAAGGCAGTAAAGCCACTAAAACACAAGAGGTTACAGGGTGTGGAAGAAATAGGAACAGAAACATTAATGATCAGCAGAATGAGAAGAGAGTAATCAGGAGGACAGTAGATAGTGATTAACATTGCATTTAAATTTTTGCACATTAAAGTTGGCTGGAAAGCGTAGAGTTGGAAGGGAGTTCCACAAGAAAGGCAGTAAAGTCACTAAGACACAAGGGGTTACAGGGTGTGGAAGAATTAGGGAGAGAAACATTAGTAATGAGCGGAAAGAGAAGAGAGTAAGCAGGAGGATGGAAAGCATGGAGCCGGAAAGGAGTTCCACAAATGAGAAGTGCGAAAAACGAAACTGTTAGCATAGAATTTACGGCTACATCTAGCCAACTCAACTGGAAATTGATGAGATCATGACGTCAGTCTAGTATTGTGCTTAAATTCATGGTCATAACGAAGCGCTCATCCGAACAATTACTATGAAAGTATTTATAAAAGAAGGCATATCCTAATTTATATTTTGTTTCAAAATGATGATAATATAGTTTCATCAAAACTTGTCTAGAAAGCTCTCTCTTTATACTCATATAAATATAATATTAAAATTATTACGATAGTATCCTAATCCAATCTGTATTACCACTAAAATCTGCTAGGAAGTAATTATTTCGTTTTTTTTTTTAATCGTTAAGTTTTGTGAAAAGGTTTTATGTTCATTGTACAGGTGGGCGTTTTAATATAATAATTAAAATTTAAATATTACACTATTAAATAATAGGCATTTTCAAATGGAAATATTTTTATAGTTTCAAACTCTCCTCATTAATGTTCATAACTATAAAATGTATATGTATTTCATTGGTTAGGTCCCAACCTTTAATCTTTCTTCCGAGGCAGAAACGAACACCGCTTGTTAACAAGCTTTTATACTTAGCCAAACTTGATCTTGTCCTCTTTAAATTATACATGAGGGTGGGATTTAAACAGGTATTCCTTTCTTCATACACCGTGCGCAACAACAAAACAAATCTCCCTCCAGTAAGGCCAGAAGAAAAAAAAACATACACGCACCTACAACACTCCGCGGTTCGGTCACCCCCAAAGATTATAGAAATCCCTTCATCTTCAACTTCGACGCCAATTGTCCCAAGATCTTCTCTTAATAAAGTTTTTTTTTTTTAATAAGATTCTCATTATTTATCCATTATCATTACGGAGACCTTTTCATACTTTTCAAAGTATATGCTGTAGATAATTTAATTCTCCATGTGCGCCACACATATTGTATACCATTGTACATCCTCCATCTACTTTTCTTTTTGTGTATTGCAAGAAGGGCGTTTATTTCATTTTTTATACCACTTCACAAAAATGAGGAAACGCAGACAACAGTAGGTAGGGGATGCAAATATGTGACATTAAAGAGAGAAAAACAAACAAACAAACAAACAATGAATAGTAAAATAGAAAATAAATTTAGGATTATTTCACGTGATGCTTTCATTTTAATGATGTATGTAAACTTTCTGAGTATATCAAATCTGTGAAGTACGAAATGTAAAGATAGTCACTAACACTAATAATAGCAACAGTAACAACAAAGCGATGAGGTGCTGAAAAGTTAATTTCCCAAAAGCAGTATTTTAATGATCAAATAGCAGAATATTGGTTTTTGTGGAAGGAAACTTAGAAAGCTCCCCCACCTATGTAATAACAAGAATAATAGCAACACCAACATCACCAAGAATAACAATAGAAATAATTATAATAATTATTTCAAGATAAGATGAAAAGATGCCTTGAAAATCGCAAAATCTAGACCATGACATTATTTATAATAAATAAAAACAGCGGCCAGATTTGAGCCTTTCGCGTAGTAATATTACATCGTAGCATAAGCAAAACATTTGCTTAGCTTTTTGAATAAGGTCACATATATGGGAGTACCCAGTGAGGATTAAATTCGCTACTTAGCGAAGGTCAACTAATCTACCTTACACTAGCCTAAATTAAACCGCGCCGTGCTGAAATTAAAACCATTGTAATTTAATGATCTGAATCGTTTCTTCATTTCTAGAAAAAAGAAATCCCTCTATAAAAGCAGGGGAAAATAACTCATTTGACAAATAACTTTAGCTAATGACTGTAATTTGTTATACATGTGTGACATCGAGATTAAAATGAATGACGGACTCTTCAAATGGCAACATATTTTGTCTAAGTTGCAAATCAACCACTAAAAAAATTTCTGTATCTTATAATAAAAAAATGTTCAGTTCTTTTAGTTAACTTAGAGTTGAACATGTTCTCCAAACAAAAAGGGTTAAATACGCTTCATGCCTTTTAAAATCTTAAGTTGGTTTATTTTGCTATGGTTAGTAAAATTTTGTAGAAAGCCCTATTAAGACGGTTCACGGGTCAACTGGCCGTCTACTGACCAACTCGGACGGAGTGCAACATAGCATTTTTCTGAGACATAAATTCTTGGTAACGTAGACGCGGATGCATGTATGCTTAGAGTAATTGTTAAGAAAATGTCTGGTTTCCAATTGAGAATTGATTCCGGTCTTGAAAACAATTACCAGTCAGATAAAAGTTACTATTGATCAGTCATGTTTGAGCTTAGACTTAACTATCGTTCTATTTTCGTGCGACCTTTGACTCTTTACTACACTGAATCGTGAACTGATTCATTTAGTAGTTTTAATATGCATAACCAAGTCAGGTGATGCTAAAAATATTTGAGACACATTTCCTGTCGATCTATATTCATAAACGGGGATGTCACCTTACAGAAATAAATACAGCTTGTCATTGCAAGTATTTTTTTGTTGTCTGAACGTAATATAGACAAGTACAAACTAAAGATCAGCAACTTTGCAGCTTTGAAGGCTTAGGTATAAATAAATTATACAGTGTAATCCGTATATAAGAGAGTTGTCGGGACCGTAGAAGAAGTTTCTTATATTCGGGTTTCTCTTATATCCGGGTTTGGTCTATTATATATACCTTAACACAGGCTCTAATATGGGACCAGAGAAAATCTCTCTTATACCCTGGTTTCTCTTATATCCGGGTCTCTTATATCCGGGTTACACTGTATAAATGAAATCAAATTGTTTCTAAGTTTTTAATGTAAAATTATTTCAAGTGAAGACAATATTTAAATTAAATGTTTAATTATTAAATATATATCTATCAAAACGTGTATTTTAAAAAATAGTCTACATCTAAACACTTACATATATATTTGAACAACCCAAAAATAGTTTCATTTCCGGTGCTAGATTGATAAAATTTGTTACAATACAGCAAAGAAAACCCTGATCTCAATCAATGACAAAGGGACTTAACTGTGGACGACCTACAACAAAGGAGTACAAATGATCAGAACACCTTTTTATATAAGGCATTTGCCTGTGACTGCCAGAAGATTAAATATTTTTTTATACGTTCACTCTTTATTTCATTGTTTTCTCCTCCTCAAGCGTTCTTCAATCTTTAAAACCCTATTGTACCGCAATCAAGTTGTTACTTCTTTAGTCCCAATCCTTGATCCCTACCCTCAGCTTCACCAGTAAAAGTCAATCAATTTGTTTATACAGAACGGACGGTGTCTGAAGGGGGTCGATTAATTATAACTCGATTGCAACATTACTGATGGATGCGTTTTTTTTCCACATCGCAAGACACGTGCGTGCGCATCTATCAGGTGATGGGGGAGCGTTTGGCAGGAGCTAGTCTCTTGAGTAGGCGAGTTATATAGAGAGCATTAAATTGAAATAGACGCAGAGAGAAAAGATAGAATCGGGAGGCATCACTTGTTTATTTTAGGATTTTTTTTCTTTCCAAAGACGTGTTCGTTCACTTCTCTTCGCCTCTCTGTATGTATTAATACACAACTGTAGGACGAAACTCAGCACTACCCTGAAACTTTTAGTTTTTAGTTTTATTTAATTTATCAAGAACTTACTAAAAGAAATACTCGATGGATGGGGAGTTAAGACAGATTATTTTGGTGAGAATAATTGGGATCTTTAGATTCCGACTGAGGTGACAGTGTCATGGCTAAAACGGATGTTTTAATACGGAAGAAAAAACATTAAATTGTTCGCTTTCGTTAATGGATTAATATTCAAAGTAAATTGTGAAAAGAAAGAAAAATAAACATTGAAAAGGGAACTTTTCACACACAACACAAAAGGGAGAATTTATTGTTTTTCACTTTTTTAATCACAGGCTTTTTAAAGTAGTCTTTAATATTTATTCCTTTTAAAACTGTTACTGGCATGATTACTTGGCACTTTTATTTTTCTCTTGAAGCAGTAGATCCTCCAAACCGCAAAAAGTGAAAAAAATACAAAAAGAAAAAAATTATATGAAATATCAATGGCCCTTCATTTTTCTTTCATTATTTCTTTTATTATTCCGTTTCTTCTTGTGTCCATCTGAACAAAAACGTTTTCGCCAACTAAAAGCAGAGCGTTTCTATGAAAACAAAACGAAATAGGCAGAAAGGAACGGGTGTCCTTTGCTGTCATATATTTTATTCTCTCAAAAAATTATCTGCAAACATGACTTCTTTCATATTCATATCTAAAAAAAAAAATGTAGTTAAGTTTTTCATTCTCCGTCAACTTATCCTCTCCCTCTCTCTCACTGCTTCTTGATCTCTCTCACTGCCCTTGATCTCTCTCTCAATGCCCCTTGATATCTCCCTCTCTCTGATCCTTGACATCTTTCTCTCCGACCCATGATCTCTCTTTCTTTGACCTTTGATCTCTCTCACTCTCTTTGACCTTTGATATATCTCTCTCTCTTTCTTTGCATCTCCTTGGTCTCTCTCTCTCTTTCTTTGCCTCTCCTTGATCTCTCTTTCTCTTTCTTTGCTTCTCCTTGGTCTCTCTCTCTCTTTCTTTTCCTCTCCTTGGTCTCTCTCTCTCTCTTTGTTTGCCTCTCCTTGGTCTCTCTCTCTCTCTTTCTTTGCCTCTCCTTGGTCTCTCTCTCTTTCTTTGCCTCTCCTTGGTCTCTCTCTCTCTCTTTCTTTGCCTCTCCTTGGTCTCTCTCTCTTTCTTTGCCTCTCCTTGGGCTCTCTCTCTCTCTCTTTCTTTGCCTCTCCTTGGTCTCTCTCTCTCTTTCTTTGCCTCTCCTTGGTCTGTCTGTCTCTTTCTTTGCCTGTCCTTGGTCTCTCTCTCTCTCTTTCTTTGCCTCTCCTTGATCTCTCTCTCTCTCTCTCTCTCTCTCTCTCTATCTTTGCCTCTCCTTGATCTCTCTCTCATTCTTTGCCTCTCCTTGATCTCTCTCTCTTTCTTTGCCTCTCCTTGGTCTCTCTCTGTCTCTTTCTTTTCCTCTCCTTGGTCTCTATCTCTCTTTCTTTGCCTCTCTTTGGTCTCTCTCTATCTCTTTCTTTGCCTCTCTTTGGTCTCTCTCTATCTCTTTCTTTGCCTTTCCTTGGTTTCTCTTTCTCTCTCTCTCTCTCTCTCTCTCTCTCTCTCTCTCTCTCTCTAAGGTCTCTCTCTTTCTTTGTCTCTCCTTGGTCTCTCTTTCTTTCTCTCTCTCTCTTTCTCTCTCTCTCTACCTATCTATCTATCTATATTGATCACTTTTCTCTTTGTCTCTTCTTTCTCTCTCTCTTTGTTTCTGTTCCCATACTAGGCATGTCTTAGATTATATTTCCTTCAATTCTTTTCTTCTCAACCATCATTTTCGTCTTCTGTAATATTTTCATATTTTCTTTTACTTTTTTGTTTTTTCCCCCTCATCAAAATTCCACACCGTTTTTCCCAAACTTGAATTCTCTTCTCCCATCTGATTCTTTCTCACTGTTCCACCACACTCACGTTTTAAAATCGTTGGCCTGAACATGTACTGTATGTTATGTTATAAAGTAAAAAGAAATGCAGTTTTTCGCAAAAATAAACTTTACAAAAGACACAGGCAGCGGACAAGCCCAGTTTTCTTTTGTTCTTTCTTATAGTCACGGAATCTTTTCTTCGGTATGAATTGCTTATCAAAAGATAATTTTTTGATTAAGTTCCCCAACAAAATAAAAACCTCCATAGTAGAAAATAAAGAATGATTTTAGCAGTAAATATATAGAAAGGAAGATAGAAAATGGGCTAATAGATATCTTAGGATAGCTTATTGAAGTATTACAGTGATAGCTGTTCTTTAATATGGTTTTCTTATGGAATTTTGTTTTTAATGATATTAACATTAGTAAATTTATTGTTACTTACTCAATGATTATTAAATAATTAGATTGAATATATTGTTTATTACTGTTTTTACGGTATTTGTTTGACTTCATATCATTTTATATCGCTAGGAAGGTATAAATACATAACAGTATTTAAAATAACACTGAAGCAGTTTAGTATATTATATTAGTTAAAAGTCAATCTGAGTTTTATTATCTCTAAATTTTGATCTTTGGACGATGGATACAAAGAATAATCGATATCAGGCAGGAAAGGTCATGAATTCTTGAGGTCATAACTACGTAATGTCATTTCAATATAAAACGCATGTTAGTGGTCTGCGATTATAGTTTTCCTATTTTGTGGCATGCCAACAAGTACTTGAAATTTCTAATATCGCATTGCCTCGACCTACCCATTGCTCATATATATATATATATATACACACACACACACACACATACACACACACACACACACACATATATATGTGTGTGTGTGTCTGTGTGTGTAAAATATATCTGTCAAAAGGAAAATATGAATAAAACAAAAGGAACATTTATTTTAGCCGACGCAATAAAGTTCATCAGAGGAAAAAATAAGTTTTCCTTTTGTCTTTATATATAATATTTTCCTCACCAATAATAAAAGTTTCATGTACAATGCAGTCGTCAGGTGCTGTCTGAAAATTGACATGAAGAAGTTTTCAATTTCCATTTTTGCATCAACACTAAATGATTGTATCGTGAATGAAACTCAGTTGTTTTTTTACTATTTATATAAATTATAGTTCTGTTATTATACACCCAAGACTATTTTATCAGCACCAGCATTCAATGTGCGATTATATATATATATATATATATATATATATATATATATATATATATATATATATATATATGCAACTTGAGCCCAAATTAGATGGACTGTAGGTTGAATAAGTTTTCTGTTAGGGTTATATTATAACTATAAGATCAGTCCGTGAGTATCTTGATCAAACATTTGCCGAAAAATGGATTGGCTGAAGAGATCCAGTTCATTGGCCAGCGACGTTCACCTGACTTTATTTGAATGGATTTCTTTTTACTTTAGAGGAATCCTCAAGAACAAAGTTTCTAGTCCAAAACCACGAAGTGTTGTTGATTTGAGAAATTACATCAAAGATGCATTTCAAGAAATTAATACACAAAGTTGCTTCTGCAAACAAAACAAAAAACGTTTGTCGACGCGTAGAAGGTAGACTTCAAAGCTGTGTAAATTATGATGGACACCAGTTTGAGAACCTGCGTTGATTAAATTTTCACGGCTTTTCTATTGTCATATTGTATACAATAAAATTTAATAGCAGTTTATCAAAATTTGTATTAGAATATAATCACAAAATAAATGTTATCATTTAGTGTACACCTGCCTTTTGTTCACCCTGTGCGTATATATATATATATATATATATATATATATATATATATATATATATATATAATTATAAAGATATTGCCCTTGAATATCTTTTATTGTAAAGTTATTATTTCTAGCATACATTTTCTATGGTATTTTATACAAATTTTCAAAGTGATACCTATTAAATCAATGACTCAGAAAAGCGAAATTGAAATAAAGATTTAATAAAATGTCTTCGTCTTATCTCTTTTTGCAATAAATAAATGATTTTTATGTATATTTTAATGCTAGCTAAAAAATGACAGTGCGAGACAAATACGCGCATAAATGTAATGTTGTTCTACAAGAAAAGAATAAAGTTGCAGAATAACAATAATAAAGAAACTGTAAGCGAAATCATAATTCTTTACAGGCTGATATCTCGGTATTTCAATTTTTTGTCGCGTTCTTATGTGTACATTTATTTACGCGTGTCAGTCATGTCTTCTATAAAATCTATTTCGTTACCATGTTCTTTTAAGTTTTGTTTTTTCTAGAAGCTTAAATAGCTGTCTGTCTTTCTACTTCATTATTTGTATATTAAATCATTTTAAACATGTTTGTCAAGATTTTTTTAAATAACTTTTATACGTATTTTATTTTCACTCTTTATTTTTATAAACAAAAATGCTTACATAGACTTTAAGAATTAAAACTCTAAATAATGTTTGAAATCTGTATATTAATATAAGGGAATGCTATTTTATAATAAATTAAAATTTAATTTCCTTTTTCGATAATTAAACGTTTTACCACTGGAAGAGTCGAAAGCTTTAATCCTGGTGCCTCGGTTACATGAATTTCAGCGTGCTACGGGATTGGCATCTAGGTCCCACCCTTTTACTGTTGAAATAGCTAAATATAACCACCACTTCTGTTCCAACTTCATCTTTCCCGCCTGTTGAAATCCCTTCCGTTTACTTGTTTCTCTGATAACTACAATGTTAAAAAATTTAAATGCAACGTCAATCGTCATCTTTTGTAGTTTCCTCAATCCTCCCTATACTCAGTCTTTTATTTTCACTTCCTGTATCCCCTCTGCATACCGGTGGTATTTTCACCTTGCTTGAAATTATTAAAAAAATTGTAAATGGTTTTCACAGATGTTCTTTTATTAGTACTGAACTAGAATAAAATCTCAGTTGACTGAAATTATCCTTTTCTTCACTTATTTTAAAATGAAATAGTTCTTTTTATATCTGTTTTATAAAGACATAACTAAAACCTGCACACAGGACTAACCAACTGAATCAGATGTACTATGTAGATTGCATCCGGAAGAAACCTATTGGCTAGATTACTCTTTCGTTTTTTGTACTTTGAAGCTTACTGATAAAATCATGGCTGGGGGCTTAAATCATCGATAGAAAAGATTGTTAAATTTAACATGATGGAATTTTCTCTACACACATAAAATTACAGATGTTCAGAAAAGCTGATACAAAGAGTATATAGTTGGTGACTAGCTAATCATCTATATATCGTCGATAGGTACGTTAGTGTAGTGACAAACAGTACAAAGTATTATAAATATGCGTGTGCATAAGAACGTATTTATACTTATAAATAAGTATCCAATCGTGACCAACTGAACATTGGATCACTGGCGCCATAAGGTCCGTTTGATTAGCGTGTAACTGTCGACCAATTATGAAGTATTAATGTCCTGACATGGGTCCCTAAGCTTGAGCTACAATTGATCAGTACAGGACTCATGCAAAATTAGATTACGGTACAATTTAAGATATTTGGACATAAAATGCATTTAATTATTAAATGTTAATGGCTCGTTATTTTCTTGCTATGTCAGCGTTTTAAACAGATCAAAATAAATGTTTTCAATAAGTTTTGTACTTGAACTTAAAAAATATTTGATGATCATATGTGAATGTGATTAAATTTCATTTATCATTTATAATCGAAGTGTATATATGTGCTAAAAAAAGATCTCAGCCAAAGAAACCTTTCAAAAAGAAAATTTTATAAGAATTCGTCTGATTTTGGGAAGTGGATAGGGTCGGAAACTTTTAATCATCGCCTCGTATATTGCTAATATACACATTATCAATATTTTTGTTATTATTGATGCAGTTATTTATATTAATTTTTTCCACATACTAGTGACACTATTGTCATCAGAAGTTAGATGAATGTTAGTATGTTGAAATAATGATAGATATACTAATACACTTATTTAGTTGTAATAGTTTATTATTACAGTACATACTTTATCAACTAACACCAACTGGTTATTAAATATGACCGAGCCATTAAAAGGTCCATTTTGATAAAAGTTACTAATTCTGACAAATAGTTTGGATATTTAGTATTGAAACTCTTCACACGTATAAATTGTTCTCAAATGCTTAAATCTTCCAAATTTTTTATCAAGAGAGATTTTGACAAAGGGGCGATAACCTTGTAGTTTATTTTTACAATAATCACGAAGCATTGCCAAGATATTGTAAATATACTAATAAAGAAATCAATAAATAAACTTAAATGTGTCTATAATCGTAATTCCCAACTACAGGCAAAGCATAAAACTGCTAAGTAATCGAGTTTTTCTGAATCATCTGATTTTTATTATCCAAAATTAACTCTCTTCCTGCAAGCGATAACTGCAAATGCATACTGTTAAACAAGGTTGGCGTGCTTGTCTTGCTATATCGGTCACGACTGAGTAGTGAGTTTGTTCCTCACTGGGTGCTCCACACTTTCGGCCTTGTGCCACATTTAAGCTACGCTTAGGAAATAATTTGGTGTAACAGTTAACATGTTAGCCTCAGTAGATTAATTACGATTGAATAGCGAGTTCAGTCCTCACTGGGTGCTTCATATTTTCTGTCTTGTGCCACATCTAAGCTACACTTAGAAAAACACCATGCCATTAAACAAAATGGCGGTAGAGCTTCAAAACGCATAATATAACCTTGTACTACTATTCAATCGTACTTATGATTTACCCATGTGCTAAGTACCTATTCTGTATTAATAGTTAAGGTTTTGCATTTCTCTTACTTACTGAAATTTCTGCTTCTTCCAACACCGGCATTAATTTTTATTTTATAATTTGCTTCTGATTTTTGCTTTTAAAATTTGCACTTTCAAAATAATTCTTAAAACATTGTCTGTTTCTTTTTGCGTGCCTAAAATTTCAGTAGTAATCATTAAATTTACTTCAAATATATTTTTTTCGTATTTACACACTTGGCGTTGTTCAAATTTATACCCATCGCGATACACACAATCTTGATAATATAATGGCCTATAGTTATACGTTAACTCATGTCTGCATTAGGTAGAAAGATTTGATACGTTATTATATTAAATTGTGTTTCGTTTATAATAAATCTACAGAACAAAATTATATATCATAAAATAGAATCGGTTGGATTTATGTCGTCTAATTCTTATAAGCTCGGCACCTGCAAGCAATTCAACAAAGTATAATTCTACAAGTAGACATTTTCTTCGCTGTGTGTGTGTGTGTGCGCGCACGCGCGCA
This sequence comes from Acanthosepion esculentum, assembly GCA_964036315.1. Taxonomy (NCBI): domain Eukaryota; kingdom Metazoa; phylum Mollusca; class Cephalopoda; order Sepiida; family Sepiidae; genus Acanthosepion; species Acanthosepion esculentum. Next base: position 46,493,189 of record OZ038520.1, read on the forward strand.
TATATATATATATATATATATATATATATATATATATATATATATATGAATATGAATTTAGTTTGGGGAAAGTCATGTTATCTTAATAAAAAAATAATTCAAATAAAATCGTAAAAACATTTTTTTAATGTGCTCAGTATTTTTTTCGTGCATAAAGGCAATAAATAAAATAAATAAATAAATAAAACATAGAATCATTTCATTTTACTTATATTCATTTCTTTTAAGAAAAACGAAATAAAATTCTGCTCTCTACAAGGCATTTCTACTTTTGCTGTCTAAGTCCCCCCCACCTAAAAAAAACAAACGAAATATACATGTATATATTTATTCACATATGCAGTAAGTTTGTATAAACTGAAATACGTTCATTGCACGTTATATTGTAAAAACGTTTGCATCATTCATATGCATGAAAATGAATACTTAAACAAAATTTTACAAAACTGATTTTTTTACGAGAGTCAAGGTCCATTCTATTTTTTTTTTACCAAATTAATTTTCTTATTTTCTACCTACATAGGTAATTATATGTATAATTCTGTTTTGGGGGAAAATATATATGACAAAGTGGAAAAAGTTTTCATGTGATGCTTTTCGTCCTTTAGGACTTCATCAGACTAAATTTGTTATGTTGGTAGGACTACACATGCGAAAGATAAAGGGGTGCTGGGATTTTAAAATTTTAATCTAGCCGATTTAATTTAGATTCTTTTTCGATTTCTTTCCATCACACTTGTTAGTAAATATCGCACACTGTGATAATAGAAGATCTGCCAGGAATGGTGAAATGTTGTAAGAGCCATGGTGCAAAGTTAGATGACCTTGAAATCAAGGCACTTTCTAGACCAGTGATTCTCAATCGCTTACCGCGGCACACAAGAGTGCCGTGAAATTCTCTTAAGTATGCCGCGAAATATTGTTATATGTGTGTATGTGTGTGTGTGTATGTGAAAACAGTAATCGTACTGCGTTAGTATTTGAATAAATGAATAAGTATTAAACTTTTTTCCAATAATTCTTTTCACTATTCTTCAATTATGTTATTTCAAATACATTGTTTATTATTCATTTTTTGAAATACCCTTTAAAATTTTTACTAAGTTGCGATGATATTTTCATTTGCTCTGAGGTGTGCTGTTACTTAAAAAGGTTGAGAAACATTACTCTAGACATTTTCGTTGTAGTGAATTGTTTTCTCCTTTTATCAGAGCAGAATTTTTATGTCAAAATTTTGGTTAGTCTCACTACGATGGGCAACCAACGCATTTGACACATCGTTTTGTAAAGTGTCCCTTTTGTGTTCGTATAATCTTAAGTTTTCCACTTTTTCATACATTTTCCCCAAAATTGTTCTTGATATATAAGAATATATATCGTTATCTCATAATTATGTTTTCAAAATTACTGCTTCAATTAATATCAACCTATCGTATTTGTTAATTTATCACCTCTATAGTACACTACCTAGCTTCCCGTGTAAAAACTTTAAGTAAAATAATAAAAATGTCTATGAATCACTTTTAGTGGCTATTAATCGTCTGCTTACTTCCAATATATCACTGCTTAAATTAACGGCAACATACATGTTTTCTTACACGCGAAATAGCTATGAAAATTAACGACTTTCTCATGGAGTATTAAGTAATTAAAATTAAGAATAATTTAGTTAATTTTTGAAAAGAAAAATAATTGCACTAACTTTAAAAATTTAATGATAATTACTAGGATTGTTCTTCATGTACAGATTCCGTATTCATAATCAATTAGTAATATTTGAAATCTATATCAACAAGATATTAAATACAAATAATTTTAAAATGCAGATTGTTAAATAGTAGATAAAAATGTACTTTTAATCAGACTGTTAGTTATATCACACCTGATGTCGTTAAAATAAAATTCGTGACTTTTTGTCTGAATATGTGACGTCACTAAAACAAACGCTATAATAACGGTTTTGAAAAACTGAAAGCCAAATAATAGTACCTTTAGCTTGTTTTGAATATGTGCGGGTCTTTCCTTTCTGTTTATCTTTATGGCTAAAAGTATGTTCGAAACTGCTAGATCTCAATTCTGGGGATTAAACACATTGGATACCGATATGCATCAAAATTTTAAATTGTTTATTTACAATCTTTAAAAAAAATTGTATTAATATTCATATAAATTGTATTAAATTCTGATTATATAATAGTACGAATTGTTTTACACGCGAGGGCAAGTATGAATGAATAGTAAAGAGATAAACATTATTTAGATTTACGAAGGATAGGAAGTTATGGTGAACCATAATCGGGCATGTTCTGAAGGAACACAGAATATAAAAGAAAAGAAAGCATATAATCCGCATTAAAGATATTGTTAGAGGTCTAATTAACGTTTTTCTTAATTAAAAGTTTTTATATTACCGCTTCACGCACACATTATATATATATATATATATATATATATATATATATATATATATATATATATATTATATAAAAATTGTTATCTTTTAAATAATTCTCTATACTCCTTATATATTTGTGTATAAGATTGGCTTATGAGGGCGTGGCAAAGAGTGTCGGTGAAGGTTCCCTCCCTCTTTATATGATAGGCAGGAAGGGACAAGGCTAAGCAGAACATAAAAGCAAAACCCTGAAAAAGTGTGCTGTGTCCTTATGATTATATATATATATATATATATATATATATATATATATATATATATATATATATATATATATGGATATATATATATAGAGAGAGAGAGAGGGGGGATGGAGGGGGAGAGATGTAATATATTTTCTGTTTATACATAATTTTAATACATACAATTTAAGTAAATGCTCTGTTTATTTTTTTCATTAAAGAGTATTAATTACGTTTACCGGCCTGAATGTTTGAGAAATTTCGTAGAGAATATGCGTTCTCCAACAGGAATCGAACCTGTGTCATACACGGAACCGTCATTTGAAGTGATGTGCTATATCATTTAGTTATAGAGAAGCGTCTGGTTAGCAAAGTCCAAATTAATGTTTTTAAATACAATTTCCGAGGACTTTGTCGGACACAGGTTCGATCCTGTTGGCGAACGAATATTTTCTACGAGGTTTCTCGAGCTTTCACGTCGATAATTGTAATTAATACTGTTTAATTAAAAAAAAACAGAGCATTTACTTAAATAAATTGTATCTATTAAAATAACGCATAAACAGAAAATATTAAATAATTGTCGGACTTAGTTCATTTCATTTACTAACAAGCAGGAATTTTATTCTCCTGATCATGGACATGCTGGCCGAAACTAGTCAAGGAACTTAATTGAAATAATGAAATAATATTATGATACAACCCAGTGTGTCTGAAAATTTTGATTTTTTAATATTTTCCATTGTTCAAAACTATATATATATATATATATATATATATATATATATATATATATATATATATATATATATATATATATATATATATATATATATATATATATATTGTAAATTTGGGGTGACCACTTTATAATTTTATATTCAAAATATGGATTCTATGAAGTAATATGAATTGATAGTATTGAGAGAAATAGAAGAACTTGGTTAAATGTTATCACTATTAAAATTATATTATACTAGTGTATACTGAAATCCTATATTAGTAATATTTAATGAAAAAATATAACATTTATAGTTTTATGAATTAAATGCATATAGATAAAAACGTATTATCGTAGAAATAAAACGAATTCCCTAGCAATGACTTAGTCATCGCTGAGGTTTCTTGAAAGGATCTTTACTGTATTCTTTATCTCTTGATTTTCTTTTCAATATTACAACGAGGAAGGTATGACCCCCACTATTCTGATCGTTATTGAAGTAACAAATAGGGTCATTGCCTATTGTATATTTAGAATTTATTTATTTCGCTTTCGAGTTCTTTTCTTCTGTTATGTGAATTTTACACCAAGTTGGTCGACATATTCTTTAAACTTCAGTGGGATAGAGCCTAGTGCTCCAATCACTACCGGGTTGATTTTTTTCTGGAAATTTCCAAAATCTGGAAATTTTAACATTCAGGTTAGATTATTATTATAATTATTATTATATAATAATTGTAATATAATAAAACAAAACAGTACAAATGTGAGTGTGTATTATTATTATTATTATTATTATTATTATTATTATTTGAAAAAGTTAACTGATTCTCAAAAAGTATTTTTAATCATTTCACCCCAGGCAATAAAGGCACTAAGTCGCAAAGGGTTACTGAGTGTGAAAAATAAGAAAAGAAAAACACCATTAATAAGAGAGAACAGTAAAAAAAACAGAAATTAAGAAGACAGAAGATAATGACTGACGTACGTTTGAATTTTTGAAGGTCAAATTTGACTGGAAAGCAAGAAGTATGAGAAGAAACTCTTAGCATGGAACTTACGGTTGCATCTAAACATTTCAACTGTAACATGATATGACCTACCTGTCAATCTAGTACTGCGCTTAAATTCGTAAATCTAGGTACCAAAGAGTAGAGTAATATTTATTTAGTACAAGGCCAAAGTACCAAATAGGAAAGTTCATCAGAACTATTACCATGAAAATAGTTATAGAAAAGACACAAGTAAGTTACGTTACATTGTTTGCGAAAAAGTACGACGGACTATAGTTTACTTAATTAAGTGAAATATTGATTAATATTTTCAGCATATGGCTGATAGTAGTTTTGTTTAATTTTATAAATTGAGAAATGAATAAATGAACACATCATATATATATATATATATATATATATATATATATATATATAATGGGAAGATAAGATGTGTGATACAGACACACCCACTCTTTTTAAATCCCTGTTTGTATCATAAGGGAAGGGCGTATTCATGCGGATACCGCCCGCAAACTAATACGACGAAAGCAGCAGTTATATATTGAATTGGTAATACAATTACTGTATCCGGCGACGACAGACACACACACACACGTGCATATATATATATATATATATATATATATATATATATATATATATATATATATATATATATATATATATATATATATATATATATAATACCAATTGGTAATTGGTAGGGATAATTCCAAGGAAGTAATTAATCCAAACAGACCTCAATGTAACTAACAGTGCAATATAATAAGACAAACCTTAAAAATACATTTTGTTTATAATCTATTTCATGAATACATTTAAATATTCAGACCGAAGTTTTTTTTAAAAAAGTCTTAAGAGATGAATATTTTAATATATTAATGAAATCAATTATAACGAAATGCATTTTTAAGGATTGTTTTTAAAATAGCTCTCAATTTTTCAGACCTTCAGATCACATACTGAGATGTGATTTGGAGGTCTGAAAAATTGATAGCTATTTTTTTATAGCTTTCATGAAATAAAAATTGTTACCTATGGGATTTTAAGTATTTGATATTTATTAATTAATATACATTATATATATAACGTTCAAAAGGTGATATATTACCTTGACAGTACTATTTTCACTCTTTGTCTTTAACGAATAGAGGAAATAATTTTGATTAAATAAATTCTCATGCTTATACCATACGGATTTAGAAATCTATGAAGTAGATTATTTTTTTCTTTGTTTCTTAAGAACAACTTCCGTGTGTAGCTTCTAATAACTCAGAATAAAAGGTTAATGTTTAAAGATGTCAATAATATCTATGGCCATAGAATCGTAAGTGAAAAGGGGGTTTGCATAAATAAATATTCTTTATTAATAATTTGTTTGACTTTTTTTCTGTTAAATAAATGTGACTCTATAATAAATATTTACTTTCTCATCAATTTGAAAAAGGAAAGTCGCATGCTTTTATTGACTTAATATCAGATAATGAACAATAATCCGTTTACAGTTTTCCTTTTCATAATAGTAACACGCGCACACTGACATTCATAGTTGAACAAATGATATTTATACTCACAACGTGAAGCTATACCTATTCTTCTCTCTCTCTCTCTCTCGCTCTCTCTCTCTCTCTCGCTCTCTCTCTCTCTCTCTCTCTCTCTGTATAATGGAATCGTCCGTAGTCTTTGACGTATGAGAGTCCAACAGCCATCATCAGGTTTCGAATTCAGACTTGTGCCTTTTCAAGACTACTTGCCAACCAAGGCTAAAAAAACAGTTAATCCTACTATTTAATTCTTATTTGGGATGAGAAGAAATGGATTCATACCTTTTCCCAAGAGTATTTAGGAATGTGATGAACGCTACTGGAATTCGAACTCGGATCGCCAGTTTCTCATTCCCACCCGCTATCTATTGATACGCACACACGCACACACACACACACACACACACACACACACACACACTTCTTGTCATATTAGCTTAATTTTTTTTTTTAAATAAATGAATTAAAAAATTATTTTAAAAGTCATTTTGTGTCTCATACCTCTATGGCTGAATTACTAGTAATTAGTCCAGCTCCTAACCAAGCCATTTACATAATATGTCTTGACTATTCCAAAGTAAAATATAAATTATGAATTTATAATTAAAAATAAAATAATGTGAAGATATATTTTAAATATACGGTGTGTAAGTAAGTACGGATGATCATTAATTTTTCATAAATATTCTTTGACAAATTATAGGTGCGTGTTATATGATGAAAAATATATATAACTCAGATCAGGATCTAAGAATATAAACGTTATTGCTGTAAAATAAAGTGTAAGATAATTGTTAGGTTGACTTTTCAATACAGTGTAACCTGGATATAAGAAACCCTGATATAAGAGAAACCCGGATATAAGAGAGATTTTCTATGGTCCCAAATTAGAGCCTGTGTTAATGTATATATAATAGACCAAACCCGGATATAAGAGAAACCCGGATATAAGAGAGATTTTAACTGGTCCCAAATTAGAGCCTGTGTTAATGTATATATTATAGACCAAACCCGGATATAAGAGAAACCCGGATATAAGATACTTCTTCTCCGGTCCCGACAACTCTCTTATATCCGGGTTACACTGTATTAACAAAATTTTGTCATGATGAAAACTCACTTCTCCGTTTAACTTTCCTTTGCTTATTATCAATCGTTTTATTTTCTTTGATTTGTTTTTATTATATTTCATTTAGATTTAGGTTACGATGTTTTCAGACTTGTTATCGTATAAATATTAACTAGTAAAATCGACAGGTGCCATTTTTGTCGCGCCTTACCGAATAAAATCACACGGGCGGAAAATAAGTTAGATATACCATGATTAACTTTTTTAATTTTTTTGCAACATGCTAATAAGATATTGCACTATAATATCATTGTATAAAGTGCCACTAAATAAATTCATATTTTTCATCCCTATAAAATATTTTAAGATTTCCTGTCTTTGAAATTGCTATAGATATCATTTAATTTTGGATAATCTTATTTAAAAAAAATGCTTAACTAGCTTTTCCTTAAATCTATAATTTTAGATCTTCACAAAAAAGGTGATACAAAAAGGCAGTTGTAAAATATGTGTTGTTGAATTAACAAATAAACGTAAAAATTTGTCAGTTAAAAGTGTTTCCTAACTATCAAACTTTGATTTTTTTTTCATCGACGAAAAAATAAACGTTTCATGATACAGTGAATTTTGTTTTCTTTAGAAATATTGGTTATATATATATATATATATATATATATATATATATATATATATATATATATATAGAGAGAGAGAGAGAGAGAGAGAGAGAGAGAGAGAGAGAGTGCGACAGAAATATCTCCCACAAATACCTGTCAGATAATGGCAAGATATTACCTAGAACCAGTGCCACTAATGTCTTACCATTACGTAGAGGTAGATGTTGGATGTATTTCTGCTGCGCCTTATATATTCGAAATGTAGAATCATTATCTAATAAAATATATATTGCTACACATATGAAAAATCTACAGAAAGGATAAAAAAGAATTCTTACAGGCACAAAGGAGTGTAGTTATTTCTTAAGAACACTATTAATCACTATATAATCAGATGCGCAGAATTGATATATATCACTGTATCTGTTTCTTTCTGTCCGCCTGCCTCTCTTTACGTGATTCTGTCTGCCTCTCTTTAGGTTTCTTTCAGTCTGTCTGCCTTTCTTTGTGTGTTTCTTTCTGTCCGAGCGTCTCTCTTTACGTGATTCTGTTCGCCTCTCTTTAGGTTTCTTTCAGTCTGTCTGCCTTCCTTTATCTGTTTCTTTCTGTCCGCCTGCCTCTCTTTACGTGATTCTGTC
>OZ038520.1:46503930-46516430 GCA_964036315.1 Acanthosepion esculentum
TAATTACCTTTCATGCATTACGAACGAGCATCGAGGTGCAGAGAAAATTCACAACTCGGCAATACTCTTTGATATATCTGGTTAAACACTAAAAACTGCTTAGGCCAAATGGGAATATCCAATATATAAAACTTCTCTAATTTTCTCGTGACATCTGACATACGATTTATTTCGATATCCTGCTCAAAGGCTTCCTTATGTACACATGTATATGCAAGTAAATCCCTGCGCGCGCGAATTCTTCCCACGGAGATTTTGTTACGCTGTAATAACCTGCTTCACATACTTAATTATTTATAATCATATACATACACAGTTGCCAATATCAGAAGCGAAAAAGATTTATCTATAGGCACTTGTGGCATCCCTAAGATACAATTTTGAGTTTTATTTACTAATATTTGTACAAATATTTAGAAATCTGTCCATTTTTTTTTGTAATACAATAGCTAACTTCTATATTTAATGTTAAAATATTATTGCCGTTTTTCGGCAATAATATTTTAACCAGATTTTTTAAATAATTTATAGGAATTATTCTAAAATCATATCGGCACTTGAATATATACAGATCAGTCTGCAAGCAAAAATATACAAACATATCAGAAGAGATATACAGGGTATCCATAAAGTTCGTGTGCACTTTCAAAAATTTATAACTTTATTTGTATTTGCAATAGAAATAATCTGTAAAAAAATGTTATAAAGTTTAATGTACCTAGTTTTAAGTATAGCTAAAATAAGTAATGTGATTTCAGGCATTACTGTAAATCAGTTAGCAAATGTTTTCCGCGAACTGCAAAATCGTATTACCCTTTGTATTGCTAATGATGGAGGACATATGGAAACTTAAATAAAATTTCAATAAAACTTTAAAAAATATAGATTTACTTCTTTCTAATCCTTTTTACAAATTATTTCTATCGCAATTACAAATAAAGTTATAAATTTTTGAAAGTGCACACGAACTTTATGGACACCATGTATAATACCAAAAATAATGATACAAGAAATATTTCATTCATATTTTTTATTATATATATTGGTGTTCAAAATCGGACTTGTTTAAATACTGGAGTGGAAATTTATAAATTTCACATTTCAACAACGATAAAACATTTAGAATAAGTTTGGTGGGGTAGTAAAGTGGCACCATTCTGTTCTTAAAAATATTCCTTTTGAATAAATTACCAGTTACACATTTCTTAAACAAAAAAATTGACAAATAAAATATTTAATTTCTTTTTTTTTCTATTTTTGTGACACTTCTGTAAATATATACAGTATCCATCCCATATAATACATTTATTCTGTCAAAATACGAGTAAACACAACCCCCCCACGTGTAATTCTATATTTTCGTAAGTTTGTACGAGAAAATTTTTCCGCTGACATGAGTGGAAAGATTCTATTGAATCAATTGCTAGGTTTGCTGCTGGGAAAGTTGGTTCATGCTAGACAATTTTTTTCTCGTCAGAATCTATCTTACATATTTATAAGTCCACCATTCGTCCATGCATAGAATATTGCTGGTGCATCTGGTCTGGTGCTTCTGCTATGAATTTAGTCTTGAGAATTTAATCTTGAGAAAATCCAAAGAAGAATCTGGAATTATATTAGCCCTGACTTGGCTTCAGTTCCTTTCCCACCACTGTAACGCATCTTCCCTATGCCTTTTCTATAAAAATTTTCATGGTAACTGTTCTGATGAATATTTCCTCTATAGTAATTAGACTTTACGAATTTAAGTGCAATACTAGATTGGTGGCAAGTTCTCATCGTTTTACAGTTAAAATTGCTAGATGTAACCGTAAATTCTATGATAACAGTTTCTTCTCTCGCACTTCTCGCTTGTGGAAATCTTTCGGCTTCTTACTTTCCAAAAATTTTCTTCAAAAATCTAAATGAATTGTAAATCTGTATCTTTTGCCTCCTTCATTCCTGTTCTTTTATTGTTCTCCCTTAATTTTTTCTCATGTTCTCTCACACTCAGTAACTCATTGCATCTCAGTGACTTTATTGCCTTGCATGAGGTGAAAAATTATTAATCCAAACACACACACACACACACACACACACATATATATATAATATATGTGTGTTCGTGTCAGTAAGAAATGGGTCTTGCCATGATTTGAAAATCCAACCTGGTTGCAACCAAGTGATATCTCCATTATGCCAGCGTTCCGTTAATTCTTAAACACCCAGACAAAGAGCACAGGAGTATGTATGAGATATCCTGAAAAGTTTTTGGTTCGACCAAGAAATTCTATCCCCCCCTCCAAAAAAAATCTGTTGTTCGGTCAAATTTAGGTGGCAGGTTGTTTCGAGAACTTTTCCCATCATTTTTTTTACGCATACTGTGCTTGTTTATGTTTGCAAAAAACCATCACATTCTTATAACATTAAGGGCTTAACAAAATATGTAGCCATTTTTTACAGTACGTGTAAATCTTTATTAATAAGGATCTCCCGTACATAAAGTGATTGATTGCCTTTAGCATTAAATATAAAAAGAATCGGCCCATAATTACTACATTTTTAATCACTTCACCCCATACAAGGCAATAATGCTACTAATATGTAAGGAGTTACTGTGTCCGGAAATATATGGGAAAATATTAACGTGGGAACAGTAAAGGAACAGAAATTATGTTGACAGAAGATAACGATTGGCATTGCACTTAAATTTTTGAAGATCTGGCAAACAAGAAACCAGAAGAGAGTTCCACAAGCGAGGAGTACAAGAGAAGAACCTGTTAGCATATAATTTACGGTTACATCTACCCAGTTCAATTGTAAAATGATGAGACCTTGCAGCCAATCTAGTACTGCGCTTAAATTCATAAAGTCTAGGTGCCATATATGAAATTCATCAGAACAATTACCTTGAAAATATTTATAGAAAACGCACATGAACACTACGTTACGGCGTCTTATTGCTTTTTCTATCAATATTTTCATGGTAATAATAATGATAATAATAATAATATTTAAAAAACGTAATAAGTATTTAACAAAATGTACCACCATATTTTTATTTTTGATGCATAGGCGAACTACTAATGTGTGTGACTGAGACTTTCTTTTGTAGTTACAAATAATAAGAAACCTATTTCAGTAATCACACAGACAGGCAAACACAACGTGGCTTCCTGTACTTTGTAAATTTAATACATCGTTATTAATTAATGAATTAAACAAAGGAAATAGGAGAAGAAAATCTTTTAAAATCATTATCAAAGGTTTATTAGAAAATATGTTTCAACCGAGCATTTTTTTAATACCCGAAATCTCTAACAATTTCTCAAAGTGAATAGCGAATTACAAAATGTTAATATCGAAGATGTGCAAAATATTTGTAAACTTGGAAACAGTAAGTAATAATGCACAATAAAATAGTAACTGTTGTTATTATATAGATCAACCTTGAGTAATTTTATATCTCTATCCTCTAAATTCACAAATATTTGAACTTTAAAGCCAGGCCGTTATCCATACATTAAAATAGTAGGTATATGAATGTCATTGAAAATATTTAGGGCTTTAAGTTTAGAAATTAATTTTTAAATTGCATTTATTGAAAATTAAGTCTTACTAATACTTCTTAATCATGTAACTTTCTAATATAATTAGGAATCTTTTTCACTTGTCGTTTGGACTGCTTGCTATCTACCACATTTCTGGCATTTTTCTTTGCTTATATCTATGTATGTAAAGCTGTGTTGTTAATATTATTGGCTTCTTGTATTTGAGCATCTCTTTCACATATTCCTCCTTTCACATGTAAAACGTACGCACACACATCATATATATATATATATATATATATATATATATATATATATATATATATATATATATATATATAATGTTATGAAATGGAGTAAGTCCAACAATTATTTGATATATTTTCTGTTTATACGTCATTTTTATAGAAGCAATTATGCTCTGTTTATAATAAACAGTATTAACTACATTTACCGGTTTGAATGTTTGAGAAATTTCATAGATAATATGTGTCCTCCGATAGGAATCTAACCTGTATGCTACACCGAACCGTTACATACCTTGACGTGCTATACCATTTAGCTACAGGTTCCTCTGTAGCTAAATAGTATAGCACGTCAGGCTATATGACGGTTCGGTGTAGGGTACAGGTTCGATTCCTGTCAGAGGACACATATTTTCTATGAAGATTTCTCGGACATTCAGGCCGGTAAATGTAGTTAATACTGTTTATTATAAACAAAGCATTTACTTAAATATTTGTATCTATAAAAATAGCATATAATCAGATATATACATACATATATATGTGTGTGTGTGTATGTCTTCTAAAAGCATGCGTATTGTACATATTTATATTATCATTGTCTGTAATTTATTAGGACACTTTCATGGTACGTGCATGTTATTGTATAGAGCATATCCATCTCTCATATATGTGTATAAATGTGTGTGTTGTGTGATTAAATTGAACGACAACGGCGAAAAATCCTGTGTTACGCGTTTCGTACTTCGGGAAGACTTCTTCAGACTCATATTTATATTGTTGAAATCATATATGTGTGTGAGGGAACGAAATATAGCAAAGATGTTATCATTCTACATCGAGAAACGCTGTAGATACAGGTATGCTTAACTTTATTATTGTTCTATTTTGTCATTCTGTTACTTTATATACACTTTATATTAACAATAAATATACTTTTTTCACTGGTATCACAACGCTGTCTTTACTTTAGCCTGGATCTCGGTTGTGTTAACGGTGACAAAAAAATGCATATTTGTTATTGATATAAAACTGTTATTATACATCAAGCACTATTTTATTAACACCAGCAGTTAATGTAATATATATATATATATATATATATATATATATATATATATATATATATATATATATATATATATATATATATATATATATATATATATGTATATATATATGTGTGTGTGTGTGTGTATAATATCTGTGTGTGGTTGCAATAGAATATAAGTATGTGTGAGAAATTATTATTGTTCTGTAATATCGTTGTTATTTATACAAGTATTTTCCATGGTCTAAATATATTTTTAACTTTTGCTATTTTATTACAGTTATTGAACGAACGGATGACTTCAGGAACATGGGTAACGATTTGATATACTCTAGAAAAGTGGGAGATTCAGAAACATTCCTCGCTGGTAATTTACTCAACTTATTCATCTAAAACATGTTTATAAAAAAATGAAAAGAAATTATATCATCAATTAAATATTGTGAAAATATTTTTTTTATTTTGTATGATTGGCAATGTAAAATAACTTAATGCTTATCTAATGAAATGAAGTTATTCCGAAATAAATTAAACTTGTAATAATAAAATACATTACGTTAAATGAAAAGCATTCAGAATATAAAATATATTCTTTGTAACTTAGCTTTCTTTAACATTAATTCTTCTTTTATTTTGCTAGAAAAATCTCTTAATTAAATGTTCTGGGCACAGAGTACCAATCGAACATTTTTTTAATTCTTTTGTTAATTATTTGATGTAAATTATATAACAAAATAATTTCGCTTCATCAAGAAAACTACTCTCATTGAACATCGGAACCTGTTTAAAATTAAACTGCTTTTTTATTATATATTTTAAAATACTGCTCTTAGTAAGAGTTTTATATCAAATATCTTAATCTTTACCAATTCCTTATAAAACTAATAAAATATTACTTATATAAACAAACATAACTATTCATGCAATGTAACTGAATTTTAAATATTAAGAAACATTAAATTTAGAAACTTGTATAGATCTAAAAAGAACAATTTTATTAAGATTAGGAAAATAATGAATATATTGCTCCTATTAACGATATGTTCCATGTTGATGCACTGTTCTGCCACTCACTTAAGTCCGCTAAGTATGTCATGCTTTGTTTTCCCTTGTCTCTTTCCCTCTATCCGCCATATGAGAATCAGATTCTCCAAGCCCTCTTTTCTCGTTACGTGTCCCAGAAATTTCAGCTGCCCCTTCCTGATGTTAACAATAAACTTCCTCCTTGTTTGCATCCTTTCCAAACCCTCTTCGTTGCTCACACGTTCGGTCCATGGTATGCAAGGAAGTAAAGCCACTAAGACACAAGGGGTTACAGCGCGTGAAAGAATTAGAAACAGAAATATTACTAATGAGCGGGTAGTGAAAAGAGTAATCAGGATGACAGTAGATAGCGACTGACACTGCATTTAAATATTACAGCTGGATGAAAATTTGGATAATGATATTGTATACGATAAAATATTGACAGCACTTTCTCGTATCATTGTGAGTTTTATTTTCGTGAAATAATATCATCGATGTATTGGCAATCTTTACCTCCCTAGATGTTTGATATGTATATTGTATAAATAAAAGAACTTAATTTTGAAAGGAATGAGTTTAACGTGGCTACTTTAGATCAATGAATATAGAATGTAAGATTCAAATTATGATTATGGAGAAAGGTTAAAAAATAGAATTTAATTTATAGAATATCGATAAAAAAAATTCGGAAATCGCCAGACAGCCTGAATATTGTTTTTATTAGTTTATATATCGAGCTATTTTCAAAAATAGTTGCAATAATGTAAGCGTAGAAAGTTGGCATGTAGATTCTTTTAGGTAGACTAAAAAATCGATTGCTGTTCGTGTTTTGATAAAGTGTCCTTTTTCTTCCTCGTTCGACATTAAATGACTGATAACTAGTAGGAGGATATAAAAGAAAAAGAGAAACATGAAAGGACGAATATAATATCGAAAAATGAACGCTTCGGATAAAAATGGAGTCGGGGTAAATAAAGGTTTTTTGATGAGGAAATAAGAATGAATCATAACTCGATATGATTTCAAGAAATTTTCTTTCAAGCACTCTCATTTCTTTTTCTTTTTTTGTGCCACTTAAAATCACTCTCTAAATATTTGCTTATACAGGAACAAGGACGGATTTGTTTACTGTCATGATTATGCTACAATAGAAATGATATAAGAAATCTAAATACACATACATACCTTAACCTATCTCCCAACAACACTTATTCGAACAGCCGAAACCGTTTATCCATACTTTTACTGATTTGCGTTAAGAACATTGAGTAGAATATAATCCCAAATAAGCGACAAGTAATAGTTGAATAAATGCAAATATAGAACGAGAAAGTACCAAGTTGACACTAGTGATATATATATATATATATATATATATATATATATATATATATATGAGTTTGTGACCCAATCATGAAGCACATACCCATGAAACCTAGTCAAAAGCTCATATCCCTACAAATGATTACGTTAGCTCTATCACTGATATTGAGCACTTTCCAATAAGTATTGCGTATATAAAATATATATATATATATATATATATATATATATATATATATATATATATATGAGAGAGAGAGAGAGAGAGAGAGAGAGAGAGAGAGAGAGAGAGGTGGGGAGTGGATACTGAGGTCAACACCGAGTGACAACAGTCTGTTTCATGAAACTGTCACCAGTGTTGACATCAGTGTCCACTCATAAAAACACACGCTTTATCCCTGATGAGCATTAATTATACTATACCTTAAAGCTAATTTCATATATATATATATATATATATATATATATATATATATATATATATATATATATATATTAAATAATATGTATGTATGTGTATATTCGACTCTCCCGTCGTTTATGAACCGACAGCCAGACACCAGCACGTGTAATTTGATTATAGTAGTGCAGGTTTTCTACGGAGCCATCCACACTTTTTGAAGGGCCCATTACAGAGGCCTGGTGCACTACGTGCCACAAGGTCCCCAAAAGACCCTCAACAGGTTTTGAATTCAGAGTTGTCATTCTCCTAGACCAGTTGCCATCCAAGGCTATAGGATCCAGTCTGTACCGTTATTTAGCCATAGCTGGAGCGAGAAGAGGATTCATGCCTTTCCCAAGCATATGTGAATGTAATCACTGATTCCTCAACCACTGATCCGCTAACCACTACTCCACCGTGTGTGTATCTATCTATCTATCTATCTCTCACTCTCTCTCTCTTCTCCCTATTATATATATATATATATATATATATATATATATATATATATATATATATATATATATATATATAATGGTAATCCGTATACAATTTTCAAGAGGATATAGATCCAGGGAGAGCCGAAGGTCAAGAGACAGAGCAAAATTATTAGTAAATATTAAATTATTAATTAATAATAAACAGTAACATTAAAAAATATATTAAAGACAAATCTTGGAAATTTTACCAATGTTTTTTAAACGGTGGAGTAATGTATAACGGCTCGGATTGAGGAATCGGAGAGCCGAGTTCGAATTCCAATCGTTTCCATTACATTCATTTACGTGCTAATACCTTTGGGAAAGGTATGAATCCTCTTCTTCTCCCCGCACAGCTATGAGTAAATAGCAGGACAGACCGGGTTCTATAGCGTTGGATGGAAACTGGTCTACCGCAGAAAGAAATAGGCGTAACGTTCTAACATGATATGACGTAATGTAGTATAACTAAACGTTTTAACATCGTTCTTTACATTTTTTAAAAAAGTGAGCCAGTATTGAAAATGATACTCAAGGCTATAAATCAGCTTGAGCAGATTAAATGTTTTAATGAAATCTGCTGTCCGTGGATCAATCAATCATTACATTGATGAGAGAGAGGAAGCTGTCGGAGAATATGAAAAGAGTAAGACGGTTTCAACCAGCAACTGAATATATATATATATATATATATATATATATATATATATATATATATATATATATATATGTGTGTGTGTGTGTGTGTGTGTGTGTGTGTGTGTGTGTATATATTATAATTTTATAATGTATATATAAATTAATCGATTCTCCCCAAACAAGGAACCGAGAATCCAATCCTAAACAGGAAACAAGGAATAAACCTTTACTCCTCTTCAAAAGACAAGAGAGAGCAGTGACACCCGGACAATTGGTGAATCTATCTAGTCCTATTAATATATATCTGTTGTTTTTACATATAAGGAAATTGGACTTAGCAAAAAAAGAATCCCTTTTTGTCAATGTTTAATTACTGTTATTTTTTCTTCTTACTGTATGGCATTCATATCGATGACAAACTTCAGATCAACCGGTTAGATATAATGTTGGCTTTGAACAAGTGTGGATAAAATTCAATTGTCTTCAGTACCAGACAATGGTAGTTTCCATGGATATTTTTCTGTTGAGAAAAAATTATAAGAAAGGAAATGTGCATTTTAGAATGCGCATTTTATTGGACGTCATCCTTCTCTGATATGATCAAAACAGATAAACACACGCTCATATATATATATATATATATATATATATATATATATATATATATATATATATATATACGCGCATGCGCTTTGTCTATCTCTTACACACTCGCGTAATGGCTAGCCGGACACGTGTCACTGTCCCTCGTAAACGTTGTTTGGAGTGCACATTAGCCCTAAAGATAACATTACTTTTTCTATTTTTTTTTTATTTCTTAAACTTTATTGCATATAGTACACTGCTCCGCAAATAAGTATTTTGTACTAAATAACATGAACGCTGTTGACACGCACTTAATTCACAGCAGGTTTGTAAACGTATATTAGATGCCAAGACAAAAAGGGTCACTTAAAATCTACACGTACGATCAAGCTTATTCACTCCAAGAATGGAAGAGCACCTTTCTTCGCTTATAGTTATTCCATCACCGCATTTTATAATTCATGCAACCAACTCAACAAACCCAATGCAAGCTTATAATTATTTGATAATCCTGTACGACTATGTTTCGGCTAGGTGTTGATGGTCATATCTCAGCTCCTGTCCGTAGCTTTCACAAGACTTTCTTCAATTCATGAGCTGTTCTAATCAGTGTTGCCATCTATGCATTCCCTATAATATCAGGTATCCCCAAGGTATCCTGAGAGGTAAATTGGTTCCTGGAAATAGTCCGGAGTGTATCAACCACAAAAAGACCAACTTGAATTACTACTTAGTATATTTTTCTGATTTGTCCTTTAAAGTCTTTTGGTACTTTTGCATTTTCGCCTGTTCCGTTTTCCATTGTTGTTGTTATTTAACAATTATGGCTTTATTAATCATATGAAATATATTTCAAATTCTATTCTGCATGTCAGTTCAAACAAATCTTACTGCCATCATTTAAGTTCAAAGAAAATAACAGAATTTAGAAGGTTAAAAATTACATTTCAAATGCAAAATTTTGTAACAGGACACAATAGTTTTCCATAAAGTAATTCGTAATTTTCTTTTTCGAAAGGTCATGAAAGATGCAAAACACGATTATGTTTAGTAAATATATAGCGGGAAATTGGGCAACTCGAGGTGGTGTAGCTTGTCTCGCAAAAAAAATTACAAATGAGTAGTGAGTTCGATCCTCACTAGGTGCCCCTTACTTTCGGCCTTGTGCCATATCCAAAATCACTATATAGTGGAAAATGATACATATGAGTTACTTTAAAAACTATTTTAAATAATACCATGTCTTGTCACTTGATAGTTGGCATACGATTTTTTTTGATAACTCCAGATAAAGAAAAAGAACATAAATATTTAAATCATGATTAAAAATTAAAATAATGCTCAGAAAGAAAAATATATAATAATCAATTGTTGATTATATATTTTTTTAAATTAAATATTCCCTGCCAAATTACAAGTTCCTGTCATATTTATTTCTTCTTCTAATTAATTCACCCCAAGCAAGGTAATAAAGCCGCTAAAACGCAAGGGTTACCTCGTGTGGAAGATTAAGAGAAAAAATAAAACATTATTAAGGAGAGAGAACAATAAAAGAATAGGATTTAAGAAGACAGAAGTTAACGATTGACATTGCATTTAAATTTTTGAAGATCAACGTTTGCCTGAAAGCAAGAAGCCGCAAGAGAGATCCACAAGCGAGAAGTGCAAGAGAAGAAACTGTTAGCATATAACCAGAGCAAATGTGATATTCAAGCATGGACGAATGGTAAACTTATAAATATATAAGATAGATTCTGGAGAGAAAAATTGTCTGGTACGACGCAATTAAGCAACCTCTTCTACAATAGCTTCATGTCTCGCACATCTCGCCTGTGGAACTCCCTTCCCTATTACTGTTTCCCTGACAAATACAATCTCCAACGGTTTAAGTGTAGCGTCAATCGACATCTCCAGTTGCCTTGATCTATCCACTTCCCTTCTCCACATCCTTTCATCTTTCATTCCTATCTGCTCTCGCTCCAAATCTTCTGTAACACCCTTGCCTTGATCGACCCACTGTCTTTCTCTTTCTCCACATGCTCTCCTTTACCACTCCTATCTGCTCTTCCTCCAAACCTTCTGTAACCCCATGCGTGATAGTGGCCTCCAGCCTTGCTTGGGGTGATACGCTTAAAAAAGAAAAAATTCTAGTAACATCCTAGTATAATTGATTCAATATAATTATTCCACTTCATGTCAGCGGAAAACGTTAGTCTGAGGAGGCGCTATGAGTCACTTTTCTGGAAATATATATGGAAATACAATTTCTGTTGCATGTATTATAAATGTAAACATTAAGATAAGTTATTTGGCCTTGAACTTGGTTTTAGCAATTAGTATCACTAATTGGCATTGCTTTTATCACTTCAGATATTTTGTAAAAAGTTATCAATTCATGGTAAATTTCATAATTTCAACTTTGTGCTTATCATTTTTATAATACTAACGTGCACTATACTTATTCTTATCTCATATATCCTGTCCTGTCAGTTGATGTCAGGAATGTGCCGATTGCCTCCTCGCACAGAAGATTAGCTACCTTAAAAAAGAAAAAAAAAGAAAACAAAAAACAAGAAGGTGCCTCTTTACCTTACCTGTTTCTATTTTTTTTCTCATGAAGACGACTGCCTATTGTTTATTAAAACGACATATTTCGGCATTAAATAACTTGGAAAATATTTATGTCCCAAAAGAGAACAGACCTATATATCCTTTCATTACTGAGGTCGTGAATCATCATTATATGTCCCATAACAGGGTGTGGTCATAGGTAACAGCTAAACTACCTAACCAACTTCCTACATATATCTCTGTTGCGTACCAGTACCTTGATCTCAGTGAATTACATCCTTCACGGAGATTTATAGAAGTCCTAAAACCGCACTAATATAACAATGTTTTTATTACATTGGCTAAAGAATTTAATTTATATTGAGATCTTTGAGAAATAGTTCAGCATACAAAATAGTTCCGATCATAATGCTCTTTATGTTCGACTGGTAAGAAAAGACAAGCTGTATACAAAGTGGGATAACACTTAATATACTGATATTAAAATGAAAATAAGTGTTTCAGAAATCGAAATATGCATGCGAGAAAGATTTTCAAGTTTAAATTTGCGAATATACTCAAAATTAATGGAAATATCTACACGTTTAACATGACTTAAAATGAATTCCG
>OZ038520.1:46521430-46566430 GCA_964036315.1 Acanthosepion esculentum
TTCTTCTTTTTAAACACACACACACACACACACACACACACACACACACACACACACACACACACACACACACACACACACACACACGAGAGCTTCGCATACTTTCTTTCTAAATGTACGGTCGGAATGGTAAAATTTTCTACAGAGCATTTTGGCTGTGAACAACAACAGCGACCGTCTATCTGCTAACCAGCTTAAGGCAATCGAAGAAAAAATGAAAAAGGGTTTTTTTTTTAATTTCTACTTAAGGTTAGGAGTTGAGCGTGGTTCTGTGGGAAGACCATTGATCTAATCGTGGTAAAATCGATGTAAATTGATTGATTTGTGTGCAAAAGCGCTGAGCAAAAATGGTTTTATTTTGAAACAAGGAATTGGCAAGAAACCACCTTTTTATATTGAAAGAAAAACTAGTTTCGATTAGAAATTATTGACCGTGTTGTATTGGTTTTATCAAAAGTTGAATCCAATTGATCCTAGGAACAGATCATTTATAATAGCTGAAACAACAGTCTTAATATAAGAATAATCGCATAATTTAGACCAGAATTTGACCTTTTCCAGAGATCATACTTTTTCAAATCCATTGTATAGAAGAACATTCGAACTTACGACATATCTACGTTTATTAAATAAAACTCTGAATAATACACACATACATATGAAGTGTGAACATATTATCTTGATGTACTCACGAAACTACGTAGTAGGCATGACTAAACCAACACAACTCAGTGATAAATTTTGACCAAAAGGCTTTTCCACCCGGAAAATGAATTAGCAATTCTGGTACTTAATACTATACTATACTATATATGTGACAGGGGTTCCTGCTGTGTATTTAGTGATTCTTGATAAAATACAAAAAAGAATCTGCAACGTTATTGGTTCTGTTTTGGTTTCAGTCACTTCTACTCCGCCGTAACGTAGCTTCCCTGTGCCTTTTCTATAAAGACTTTCATGGTAATTGCTCAGATGAACTTTCCTCTATGGTACCTAGACTTTATGAATTTAAGTAGAGTACTAGATTGGCGGCAAGGTCTCATCATTTTTACAGTTGAAATTAATAGATATAGTTTTATGTTAAGTTTCTTCTATCGCACTTCTGTCTTTTGGAACTCTTCTGGTTTCTTGCTTCTCAGTCAACTTTAATGTTCAAAAATTTAAATGCAATGTCAATCGTTGTTTTCTGTCTTAATTTCTGTTCTTTTATTGTTCACCGTCCTTAATGGTGTATTTTTTCTCATATTCTTTCACACTCAGCAACCCCTGGTGTCTTAGTGGCTTTATTGCATTGCTTTGGAATGATTAATATACAAAATATAAAAATACATTATTTAATTTTTACTGATCATGTGACTTTTTATATATTATATTGCTTGGTATAATCTGTATATTATAATTTACATCAGGCATTGTGTTACTGTAGCAATTGACAACTTTTTATTGTTATAAAATGTTATCTATATAAATCATTTATTAATCGATCAAATGAAACCTGTAAAAGTGCAGGGAGGAAAAAAACTGGTAAAGATGGGGAACTAGTATTTGCCATTTAATTTTATTAAACTACTTTCTTTATTTCAAGAGCAGAAGTAAAGTATTAGAGTTTAGTAATATTTGAATATTTCTTAATACGCAAAGTGTTAAACATAACAACTATGCTATATAACACTTTCGAATAATAGTAATAAAAGTGCTAAATGTTAGTAACTTTCAACTAGTGTCGCAATTTAAACCTTGTAAAATTTATTCACTGTACTTATGTGTTGGTAATAGCAAAAGCAAAATAATCCCATAAGTAGGAAATACTATTATTTTTTAAGAAAATTTGCATTCCAGTTAAAAGAAAGTGGCTATCTTGTACCCTCTCTTTGTCTCTGTGTGTTGATCTCTCTCTCATCTCTCTCTCTCTCATTGTCTGTTGGTCTCTCTCCCTTTGTGTATCGGTATATTTCTCTCTTTATCTTTCAGTGTCTTTATGAATCGCTTTTTTCTCTCTCCCTTTCTGTCTTTGTCTGTTGATCTCTCTCTATATCTCTGTCTTTTTTGTGTTGATCTCTTTCTCTGTGGGTCTCTTTTATGTGTTGGTTTCTTGCTCTCTTTCTCACTCTGTGTTCTTACTCTCTCGGTCTCTATACACATATTGGTCTCTTTCTCTCCCTCTCTCTCTCTCTCTCACACACACACACACACACACACACACATATATATATATATATATATATATATAATGTGTGTGTGTATGTCTGTATGTATGTGTTGGTCTCTCTCTCTCTCTCTTTCTCTCTCTCTCTCGGTCTCTATATATGTTGGTCTCTTTCTCTCTCTCATATGCATACATACATACATATATATATATTAAATATATATATATATATATATATATATATGTGTGTGTGTGTGTGTGTGTGTTGGTCTCTCTCTCTCTCTCTCTCTCTCTGTCTCAGTCTTTCAATACCGGTGATAGATGGACGCAACGAGCTCAAAAGATTGACAGGCAGACATAAAGACGGACACACAAAACCACCAGACACATAGACAGACGTGGTAGTTTGAATGAAGGAGAGACAGCAGGACCCAATAGTTTAACTGACAGACGGTGCTGCCTGCAAGATATGCTGTCAATACACTGATGGTTCAGACGACGAACGATTTGAAGAATGCCATTGGTCTTAGAACTCTTTGTGTGGAAAGGTTGAAAAATTGTTCTCTGCGAAGTGTCTGTCATCAAATAGTAATAAATCACCATTGAAAAGCAATTCATTTTTTAACATATTCTATTTCTGTAGATTGTCGTCTCATACACATTATAGTAATATTAAAAGGAGCAATCTCCGTGGTATCTGTCATATTTTCCATATGAAAATAATTCAAAATAAAAAAATCAATTAAACCACTTGAAATATGAATTTTGAAGCAATTAAGCCAAGAGGAATTAAGCTATGGCTAAAGTGCCTACACGAAAATGTGCAAGTGGATTATTATAGTTCAAATTTGAGATATTAGTATTAATAACTTATATACTAAAATATACTCGGTCTATTTCCATTGCAAGAATTATAATACAAAGTACTTAAAACATCTGATAGAGGGTTAGCACACTTGATAATGTACGAGAAATTTTAATTTCATTTTTATTTACAAATATAATACAGAATTTAGCTTTACGATAAATGTTCATTCAAGGTCAGTCTAATTAGCGTTGTTTAATCACAAAAGTTGACAATAGTTGTAAACATCTTAAAATTACAGAATTTGGTATCAAATGAGACTCTCAGAATAGATGGTGCATTCTGTAAGCTCCTGAATAATCTGATAATACCTCTAACATAATAGATAGAAAAACAATCATAAGGTCCTGCATGTATCAAATTGGAAAATATCTTAAATCTAAATTTAATAATGACTGGACAATCAATAAATGGATATCAAAGAACAAAGTTTTGGAACAAAATTCAAATCTCAAAATATATTTCAAGTTCAAAAGTAGAATTACTGAATATAATCCGAAAAGCTTTTTGTTTAAATCATGCATATAAATTACATGTAAGGTTATATACTGAAAATGTCCAGTGTTTTTAGTTTAGAAGCGTTGCAGTTTAATAATTTATAAAACTATAGTCAGTTCATTATATTCGACCATGCCTTTTGAAATACAGTGTAACCCGGATATAAGAGAGTTGTGTTTGGTCTATTATATATACATTAACACAGGCTCTAATTTGGGACCAGAGACAATCTCTCTTATATCCGGGTTTGGTCTATTATATATACATTAACACAGGCTCTAATTTGGGACCAGAGAAAACCTCTCTTATATCCGGGTTTATCTTATATCCGGGTCTCTTATATCCGGGTTACACTGTAAGATAATTAATCTTTTGTGACCATGAGCAGATACCGCAAAATACAAAGAATTCTATGAATAACTCTAAAATCAGTTTATAAGGAGTGTTATATAATATTCTACAATCTTATTTAGTTAATAACTTTGTGGCTTTTTGATCTTAACGGTTTCTATTATATGTGCAAATATTTAAATGCAGCTCAATGCTTCAGTATATACAACACATATTCCGATAAATTCTTAATAATACTTTAATAAACCATAAAATTGCAACAGTGTTATTTAAATTGTAGTTTACAAAATCAATTAGCAGTTCAATAGAGATCAGTAGAGAAAAATATTGATAGACAAGTAGACAAATATGATCAGAATAGACAGTCTGATAGTCTTAGAGGTAAACAGGTATGTTCCCGATGTCTACATCGACAGAGGATAAGAACGTACTTTTATTGATGCTATCCAGAGAAGGTGGGTAGAGACGAATCTCTTGGGTCTGAATTCTTCCTTTTCGAAAGCATCGGTGAGAGACAGCGGATGTTCAGTTTTGGAGATTGACAGTGTTGGAAAAAGCTTTGGGACCCAGACTTTACATAATGATTGACCAAAGAAAATAGAATAAGACACAGGCATATATATATATATATATATATATATATATATATATATATATATATATATATATATATATATATATATATAGTTTATGCTAAAATAAGTTATTAATACTGTTCCATTTATAACTGGAATCCAAGGATATTTTTACTTTTTATTAATCTTAAGCAATTACTACTGAAATAATCTGATTGATTGGTTGATTCGTTTTCTACAGGTTAAAAACGCCTTGCAGATCACCCAAACCCAGGGAATATTATTCCATTTCAACAATTTTTTTTCTGGGATAATATTTTTGTGATTCAAGTCTGGCTAAGTAACTCATAGCTGGAGTAGAAATGGTTTCATACGTTCCCCAAGGGTATCTGCGCGTAAGTGAATATAATGAACCCGACGGGAATTGAAACTTGGCTGTCCGATTAACAATTCTGAGTCATTAATCATTACATCAACTGCACATCCTAGCTTACAGCACTTGGTATTACCGAGCGGTCACCCATCTAGGTTGACTAGGCCCGGCGTTGCTTAAATTGGGTGAACGTACAGGAATCGGTATTTCAACATGGCCGTAAGCCGTTGAAGTAATCTGACTAGCAATAAAGCTAGTCAAATTACTAGCATTAGAAAAACAGCCTAACACTAATCCTATTAGATCCTTTAAGAAAATTAACATTTTGTCTTAATTTGTTGAAAAAATGATAGTATTTTCATTGTAAACTACTGTCTTTTTAGTAAAGGTAACATAGTTTTTAGTATTCGAACGTTGGAATGAGTACATATAGCAAAATATTGACACTGCAATAAGATAAATGTTTAACTCTATTATCGTGGCCTGGTAATTTTTTTTTTACGAATTGAGTGTTGAAAAGTCAACTTAAGTATTAAAGCTCACTCATTTCTGCGCATAAACTATTATTAAATTCATTTAAATGTGCTCATGACACTATCTACACACGTATGCACAAACCTTTCTTCTATATCAGAATACCCCCTCCAGACCTATTTATGCACCTTTGAAAAGATCATGCCTTCAATGGGAATGTCTTCAAATAATGTCACAAAACCACACACACGTTCCATTTCGGTTCTGTCATGGAAGCAGACTCCACAATTATTTTTCTTGTCACTTTCACTTCAGAACTTGCAATTCCAAAGCCGACCAATCGATCAACGCGATTGACGCGAAAGACGATCAAGATGAAGAATCAAGTGCTTTGGCGGAGGAATTTGCTTAAATGGTTCATTCGGAAAACATCAAAGCCATTTGGCAAATAGCCAGTTGTCTGACGTTAATTCTCCCCCCCTACTCCTACGCCTTGGGCACCCTTCGCTCATTGAGTTCCTTTAGTCGTTCCCCACCTGCAAAACATTCGTATATTTCTCCACCACTTTTTCGGGACTTCCTTTCAGTAACATTGTTATTCTGCAAAAAATCGTTATTTGCTTTATTATTTATTTTTATTCCTTAGTGTCATTACTTGACTCCTACTTTTGTACAGTGTCAGTAGACTTGCAGTGTCGTACATTGTAGGCATAATCAGTTGAAGCTCTCTCAAGTTATTTGCTAAACTACTTTTTAACTGGTGATATTTTCATGTAATTATATACATTATATAATTGCATTCTATTTACTATTTAACTGGTGACATTAACTAACATAGTACATATAATATATGTCGGAGTTATTTATATATGAATTAGCAACTTTGCCTTAGATGGAAATATTTACAGTCTACTTCAGACTAAATTGTCATTTCCCAGTATTTCTAATAATGGCAAAAATTAGCAGTTTCCTTATATGAAAACATTCGGAATTTGTTATGTTCCGACAATCCTCGTCGGAACTGTTATGTTCCGTGTTAAGGCAATAAATAAGCAACAAAGGTAGAGGCAGCCCAAAGAAGTTTACAACCCTGACTGCCTTCTTCCAACAGTGAAGCATGGAGGTGGATCAGTGATGGTTTGGGCTGCCATATCATGGAAATGTCTCGGTCCAATAGTTGCCCTGCATGGTAGAATCAACAGCAAAGATTACCTGAACATTTTGGGAAATCATATTCATCCAATGGCCCAGACTTTATTCCCTGATGACGACTGTATCTTCTAAGATGATAATGCTCCAATGCATACCGATCGAGTGGTTAAGAATTGGTATGAAGAGCATGAAAGTGAACTAGAACACATGGAGTGGCCTCCCCAATCTCCAGATATCAATATTATTGAACATTTGTGGTGCATTTTGGAGCAACAAGTTAGGAGCCACTATCCTCCACCGTCGTGTCTTAAAGAGCTGGAGCAGGTGTTAATGGAAGAATGGCTGAAAATTCCTCTGGATGAAGTCAGGAAGCTGTATGGTCCCATTCCTAGACGTATTAAAGCTGTATGTGAGGCTAAAGGAGGACCAACTCCATATTAAATAAATTTTCTTTGAATTTAACAAGTGTTTCAATTATTTTGTCCAACCTCTGTATATCTATAATATGCATGTATCTGACCACCCCACTCCAAGCAAAGCCATAATGCATATAGACGCAAGGAGCTACCGAAAGAACCGGATACCCAAGCCTAAAAAGGAAACGAGGGATAAACCAATACTCCTGTTCAAAGTGACGGGGTCATTGAGATTAGCATTCAAATCACTGCTCCATCATGAGTAGACTTTCTAATTGATAGTCTTGAGAATAATCGTTTATTTTTAATTAAATTTAATTACAGATCAGTAGAGAAAAATATTGATACACAAGTAAACAAATATAGTCTTAGAGACAAACGGTTATGTTCCTGATATCAACATCGACAGACGATAAGAACACTTCTCTTGCTATTACCTAGAATAAGTGGGGAGAAACGAATCTCTTGGGTCTGAATTCTTTATTTTCGAAAGTATCAATGGGTGGATGTTAAGCTCATTTTTATTTATTTAAATGTTACTTTTAATCCCAGAAAAATAATTTGTTAAAAATCATTTGGTTACAAAAATGTTCCAGGAGTACTGAGCTGATGTAGTTTTTCATGAAAAATATTGGCAGTGACAAGAATAACCATTGTAAAATTAATACAGTTTGCATTTAGTAAAGCAGAGAGCAGATGTGTATAATAGTTAAATATTCATGAAGACCTAGTAACATGAACATGAAGTAATTATACCGCATATTGAACGAGAGATGGTGTCAGAAATATTTCAAAATTGGTAATTTACTTCTCTAATAGTTGATAATAGTTAATTAAATCTTAATGAGAAAGACATAAAGAAAGTTTTTAAAAACCCGAATGTGCTAAATGGCAAGGATATAAACAACGAATAAAAATAATAAAATATAACGAAAATATTCACTGCTAAAATATACATTAACAAAGAAGCAAAAAATATTAAATCCTTCTACTGCAGCTATTTGTTGTTGTTTTTTAATACTATTTACATATTTCGGACTATTCTCCTCATCTTTGTCGCCATGTTTATCACAACGTTTCGGCAGTTGTACGCTCCGGCGTTCTTCAGGTTGTTGAAATATCGAACTGAACACTTTATTTCCATTTCGTTCACTGGGGTAGACTGTTCTAGTTCCACGTGCCATGTCTAATGGATGTCAGTTATCTCCTGTTTATTCCCCTCTGAAAGTTCTCCACTGACTTAACCAGGTATTGAATTCTCACTCATTGGAAATATAGACAGATACTTATTGTTTTTATTTTCTATAATAAATGCCAAATTAATTATACATATTACAGTAAGTGATTCAAAGAAAGAATCATTTTTAAAATCATTTATTTTAACACTAGGATGGCCGAGGTGTCGTTTTCGACACCTTCAAATTTTCAACAAATTACTATGGAATAACTAGTTTTGGTTCGATGCTGAGGCTTATGGACAATTATTGAATTTTAGCAAAGATGCTTAACAGACTTAATTCTTTAAAAAATATTCAATGGAATAGCTGATATTTGAGGTTTTACCTTGAATGTCCGAGGTGTCGTTTTTGACACCTAGGCTATTTATAGGGTAAATGCATTGAAATAATATCATAACACGGCAAATGTGTAAAGGATGAAACTAGGGTACTGTTAGTAACATGTAAAGATTGTGGAATCTAAGATATTGCTAAATAGTTGGCCCTACAGGATTGTAGAAAGAATGTTATAGCCTACTTCAAAATGAGGTCTAATGTTGTGTAATAGTAATATTCTTTAATAAACTATGTATTGCAAACACATGAGTAATTTCATTAACCATATATGATTATTTTTCATGCGAAATATTAAAAAGGACACCTTGGCCATTTTATATAAATCAAAGGAGCTGACCATCCTAGTTTTAAACTCTTTGGCAATTTATAGCCTACTCTCTTTCTCATTCTTACAAATTCACTTACGGTTTTCTTATTCTGGCAATCCATTTTTTTACCAGAAAATGAAAATAGAAACAAAAGAAAAATAGATATATTGTAGAATTGTGGAATAAAGCAGTTGTGATTAGTTAATGGATCGCTCACTGTAAAAAGGAAAAAAGTTGATTGTGCTGAAAAACTGAATTGTAGGAGGGGGGAATCACTAAAAATGTTTTAGGAAGTTCAGGGTCAAAATCTCAAAAATGAGATTCTGCTTTTCTTAGTTATTAAAACATTATCAGTGAGGAGTGTGATAAAAAGGAGGAACGGTTGAACAAAGACATTCTAAAAACGTTGAAAGCAAGTTATAAAATATATAAACGAAAA
Source organism: Acanthosepion esculentum (assembly GCA_964036315.1). Classification (NCBI taxonomy): domain Eukaryota; kingdom Metazoa; phylum Mollusca; class Cephalopoda; order Sepiida; family Sepiidae; genus Acanthosepion; species Acanthosepion esculentum. The sequence goes on from OZ038520.1 coordinate 46,530,602, forward strand.
CAGAAAAAGTTGGAAACTCTTAAATTTGAAACTAATAAATTTAAAAACATATATATTCTGGTTGGGTATAATAATAACCAACGTGTGCGTTCTTATATTACCCACACCTTTGCTACACGCATGTGATTCAAAAATATTGCTTTAGTCCAATTAAGCCCTAAACGACAAAAATCGTCACACATAATTTTTCCCACTTTGTCATTAATATACCTAACAATATACAAATTTATATATTCTTAGAACTTTCACACAAATTTATATATCATACTCTCCCGTATAAGCGTGTCGGAAGAAAATGTCTATAATTTGTGATATAAATTTTTGCTAAGGAATAAAATGAGATCGAAAATCAAAGAATTGACTAACTAAAGTTAATGTTTTTACAATCTTTATATATATATATATTTCACGGTGTCTGTGACCATGGATCTCCATTAATTCTTGCGCCTTCTTTGTTTTCGTGGTTCTTTTCCCACCACCCATTCACTCAAATCTCATTTAGGTTTCTTTCTGTTCCCCCTACTACTTTTTCCTCCAGCATACCTTGTGAGTGTCAAATTCTCCAAACTGTCATTGTTATATTTGTTACCCCCAAATTTTTAAAGTACTCGTAATTCCTTTTTTTCTTTTGCTCCTTCCCACTACTATCCTGACTTAGTGAGGGTGTGTAGCACGCGGTGTGGTGCAGTTGTAGCTCTGATGTCGTGGGAGGCAGACGCCAGGGAACTATCCATTTTCGGAAATCCGAGATAACTAATGCTGGGTTAAACTCGGAGTATATATAGAAACTTTCGCATACGCAGGTGATGATACATTACTTGTGAACTGAGAATATTCCTACGGATTAAAATTTTTTCTTAATTCCCTTAAAAACAATACTGACTTTGCAGAAAAATACCCTCTCTCTCTCTCTCTCTCTCTTTCATGGCAAGATGTAAATTTTATCTTTTTCATATTGACATTGAGTTTTGTTTACCATTCAGATGAGTGTTAAAATTCACGACCCGAACAAGAAGTGATTTCCCTCCAAAAATATTCGGATAATTTGGTCAGATTTTGGAAGTAGGTCGAGCTGCGAATTTTTCAGCATCTAATAATTTAAACGCTGAACTATATTAGTATATATACACAAGTTATGATACCATTTTGGTAGGAGACGTTAAAAAAAAAAAAAAAAAAAATCTATAACATTTTAGTGCCTGAGTTTAGACATTGAGTTCTTTCGTCCGTGATTTCACCACTGACCTAATACTCAGAGACAGTAGTCTTAGAATTGTTTCAGAGTTACGGACATACACAGATTCATACTTTTACATTTCGTAAATGCTCTTTTTATGGTTGTATTTGTGTCTAATTCTTCATCCCTTTGTCTTCCTTTACATTACAGCAAATCCCCGGAAACAGAGAAGGGAACGGACAACCTTCTCTCGTGCTCAGCTTGATGTACTTGAGGCACTATTTCAGAAGACTCGTTACCCAGACATTTTCATGCGAGAGGAAGTGGCATTGAAAATCAACCTCCCAGAGTCGAGAGTGCAGGTAATGGAACCTATCATTGCTCATCTTTTACCTATATCCATCGTATTCATTGCGTAATGCATACCTACACACACACACACACACACACACGCACACACGCACACACGCACACACATATATATATATATATATATAAATATATATATATATATAACATGCACACAAATATATACACGTCGCTCCAAAAGTAATGCCTCCTATTTTATTACTATGTTGGTCCACAAAGTCAGAGGAACAAATTAATGGCATTGCAGTAGAAGGCGAATATTCGCGCCAATAACTCATATCTTTTGTGACTTGTTACAGATAAGTCTGGCAATATGATATCTAGTCTGAAAGCGCGTACAAAGCAGAAATATGTAATTGAATTCTTCTATGCGAAAAGATTTACACCTATTAACATTCGTGAATGTCCGTTAAACGCTAACAGAAATCAAACAATGAGTGTGAGCAGAGTTGTGCATTACTGTGCTCATATTCATTGTTTGGTCACCGTAAACGGTTATCAAGCTTCAATAAATGTCGGAATTTAATAATATGCTTCTGCTTTGTACTCATTTTCATGTAAGATGTCATTTTGCTAGACTGCATATTTGATACATTCATCGGGTGAATAGGTTTTGTTTTAAATATTTTTTACCCGACGTCTTCCCTAAGGTAGGATGTGACAAAAGGTTCATATCTATATATAGACCAAGGACAAAAATTAACTAGTCTCCGTGACCACTGTTTCTCTGGCGTCGATATTACGCTGAACCAAGTGTAATGAGGAAGGTACTGCCGCATGTTTGGGATCCCCGGACCCAAGCGCCTTTTCATATCGAAAATGAAGAGAAGAGATATATATGCTTTGATCCTAGCCGGAAAGTCAAAAAGCGAAATACATAACAAATATTAGGTAACTAGCCTTTTATGTAAGGTTTATTAAATAACTAAAAAAATAATAAAGAAATAAAGATTCTACTATGAAGTTTTTAGTTATTTCATTTTGACAGTAGAAGAAAAATAAAATAAAATGTCAACGTAATGATTAACATAAAATATCTACATGTATAGTCAAACGTTAAACTTACATATGCCCATTATCATGTCTCAGCCTTCAGACCGGGATCAAAGCATATAATTTGTAACCCTCCTTTTACAAGGGAGAAGGCACTTGGTCCCGGGGATTCTATATCTATAGCAGCACTGAGAAATGTGGAGTTAGCGTAAGATCGACAGTGCTCGCTGGAGCTGGATAATTTTGTCCTTGGCCCATATGTACGCGTATGGATACTTCACATTGTGTCGCATCATGTTTTAGTGGGTAAGTTAGATAAATAACTATTGTTACTATTACTACAACTCTTTGTCTATTAGCTTTAATAAATTTCTTCATAAAAATAATTTATGGCAGAATGATAGGTGCGGGATAAAACAATATGATAATTAATTAAGAACAGCATTTTGCTAATTTTTAAAATAATACTTTAAATTACCAAATATTTGTTTGAACGAGTGGGGATATTTTTCTGTTTTATTGGAAATCACTAAGAAAGGGATTATCGATGGTCAAGAGAAACATTAGGAATAAAATAAAGCTTTTATATGCGCAAGTATTAAATGCGTTACTAATCATTTTAAGACAGAAATTCCTCGGGTTACGTCGGATTCGACGTACGGCGTTTCGTGGTTACAGCGCCATCTCCGATAATATAATACGTCGTCACGAGGCGCTGTATGTGGAAGACGGCGTTGTTTCTTCACCGACTGTACGCCATATTGGATTGTGCTATATTCGCTATTTCTCGTTTGTGTCATTTTTTTTGGGGGGGGGACTTCATTATGGCACCCAAGCGTAAGACAGACTCGTAGGTCCTTATATAGGTGTGTTCTGACCTACGTAGAAAATCAGGTTATGTCGCGCCATAGGAATGGATCTCCGACGTAAGTCGAGGAACCCCTCTAGATTGAAAAATTAGAAATAAAAGGAATGTCACTGGTAAGGAATTAAGGTAAGCATTAGCGATAAAATTGAGCAATAATTCACCAATGTACTACCATTATACACGTAATATTACGTAAATACACTGTTAATGGTTTTATTACAGAACTAATTTGAAAATAATGATAGGATAGCCAATAATTATTACTAATCAAATAACGCTTTATACACACACACAAGCATATATATATATATATATAGTGTGTGTATATGTGTGTAAATGCATTGCTAATGGGGTTTTTTCCTATAAAAATAAATTGAACATTAGGAAGAAAATGATTGTCAATAGTAAGGAATTAATACAAACATTAATTGGAATAGGGTTATTATGTGTTTAATGTAAAGCAATGTCAATGATATCAATAGGGAAATGCATTGAGAATCAAGAGAAGAGATTGTTAGTGATAATTAACAGAAATGTTATTAACAAACGTAGTAGGACTATAATATAGTATCCATATAAAGATAAAATAAATTCTGATACTGCTTTTATTTGATAATCTAGATACAAACCTTTCAAATCCAGTGCATATATGATGAGGACACATCTTAAATATAGTATAAATGTGTGTACCTTTTACACTTCGTTGTGCGTATTCTAACGCCAAATACGTTAAGAACCTTCTTACTACTTCGGAAGTTGCTTTGTAAATATCCCAACATATAATCTTTATCAGTCCGCTGTGTGCAAAACTTAGATGTGTATTTGTTATAAAGAAACGAAGTAATGCTTATGCAAAGGCACTTATCGGTGAGAAAATACATACACATACACACGTATTGTTTATTTTTACTCTGTTTATTCTAGCGCTTATAGAACTTTTTTCTTTTCCCAAACACCATCGTTGGCTTTCATTTGCACAAATCGGCTGACATTTTTACTTTCTCTTCGTTTTAAGTTGGATTTATGTCATGTCCCATCTATTGTCGTTATGATTTTCTCTATGATTTTGTTAGACAATTCATCATGGACAATCTTAGTTTCCGAAAAGACGTCTAAAAGTGATGATCTTTTTCTCTTTGACACTAACTGGTCGCATATCAAAGTCTTGGCAATTACTATTATTATTGTTTTGTTAAAACATTGCCATAAAATACCGGGAATCCTTTTTATCAAACATTTTCTTATTTTTAGTAGTGTTTATGTAGCAGGATTGTTCGAGACAATACGTATTGCTTATCAGTAAGTTTTAATAAACTCGGTACTTACCAAGTCAGGAAACAAAGGAAAAAGCAAATGAAATTTCTGGGTCATGTGATGAGGGACTGAGAATCTGATACTCACCGAACTAATAGAGGGAAAAAAGGAAGGCCTGGAGAATCTAATACTCACGGGACGAATAGAGGTCATGACATACGTGGCGGGCTTTGGCAGGTGGATGGCGGAGCGTGGTCTAGAGGAGTTGGCAGAAACACAAAACCTGTTGAGAGCCACAATGGATAGGGTAAGTGGAGGACCAAGATCGCCTACGTCCTGAAAGGACACGGCTCATAAAAAGAAAGACTTACCCAGTCTCCACCACCGTTTTTCTCTTCCGATTCTCCGTCCGTAGACAGAATATTGACAAAGTCTCCTTCTGCCAGAAGACATAGGTCTTGACAATAAAGAGCCAAAGCCAGACAGCGAACTGCCTGACACCGACGAGGTTTGGTGAACTCGGTATTTACCGGAGCTTCACACAGAGCGGGATGAGCCGGTTTTACATGGGTCTTTCCGAACGCGTAAGCTCGGACAAAAATTCACTGTATACAAGCGGTCGGGTAGCTGTCTACCTCTCTAAACGAGACCCTATCCATATCTGGGTTCCTCTCTGTCCGGGGGCAGGGAGAGGTCGACAAGCAGTAAATCTCGGTATTTAACAATCCTCCTCACAAGGCGGGACGTGGCACGAGGCTGGTTTTTAACGTGGGGCTTTGCGAGTCCGTAGACCCGGGAAAAAATCCCTGTAGATCCCGTAATAACGGGGTCGGGTTTGTTCACCTTCCCAGACGAGACCCTGCTCTCCAGCATAGCTTCGACTGGGTTCCACTCCACCTGGAGGCAGAGAGGTCGACAAGTAGTGTGCCCACAAACACAGAAGTTTGGTAAACTCTTCATATCAGCAGAGTTCTTCTGAATATGTGTTCAGGACAGATCCATTAATGGAGGAGATGGATCTTACCACAGTATACACACTTGATATTTGTTTTAAATACAAATCCTGCTTTAAAATAATGGCATGCTATTTTTTAACACTTTTTTCCCGTGGTATTTGTTATAAATCTTAAATGTTTTCGGATCGACTAAGAAATTCTTTAAAAAAATTCCGATGTTTGGTCATTTGGTCGGACTTTAGACCAACAACTTTTCAATATCCCTTGTAAAAGTGCACTGTATATATTGACATTATCATTATCAATAATAGCTTTTTTTCTGTAGAAAGCAGAAATAGGGCCACCAACCGAAAAATTGATGTTTGAATAATGAAAATGACACCGGCGCCCAAATAGTAACGTTTTCTTCGTGGATCACGTGACTGAATATCATTTGATTTCTCGGTACAATTCACTTGTTACGAGTTTGTAACTGCATCTCTATGACGGCGTTTGTTGTTCCAACATTTCTTTTTTTTTCTAGGTGGAGGGGGGAAATGATTTAAAGAAAATTAAAACTAAAAAAAATTTGACTTGAGGAGAAATATTTTTATCGATTAGTGCACAGTAGATTTGCTATCTAGTTTTTGCAAGTCTCTATTGCAGAAGATGGATTTTCCAAATTTTTAATTTATAGGTTTACTTCTATAACTTGCTTTTACGATGGCATGCTAGAAAAACGTGCTTTCAAGTATTCGATTAATCTTTCAATTCTACAACTTTTTATTGGTAACTTTTAAAAGTAAACACCATCTCAAAGTTGAAACGGCACCCCACAGATTTGTCTATAGTAGGATTTGCATAGAATCTCCCAACTAAAACAAGAGAGTAAAATATATATAATTTTTGTACCTCTAAAATTATTTTGATATCTTAATGTTTACTTTTTTAAATTTCTTTCACATTTATAGATCAGCTTATTGTTCTAGGTAAGTCAATTGGAAAGTAAAATAGTATATATTAAATCCTTATTAATGTCCTATATTGAAAATTCATTATAGTGATTTAATAAGCGTAGCTAGATGTGGTAGAAGACTACAAGTATTGACTATCCATTGAGCATCGAATTAACTACTCAGTCGTAATTGATATAGCAAAACAACCTTTCGAAGTGCCCCCAGTACCCAATGTTTAGTAATTTACTAAGGGGAGTTTGATTTTTATACAATGCCGCAGGTATAGAGCACCCAGTGAGCATTAAACTCGCTATTCAGTTGCAATTGTTCTCGAGGTACAATCTTGATAATTATTACACCACGTCTAAGTGCTCATTGTATGCTCATTATTTGAAGTTACAAGTCATTCTACATGCACACAACGTATAATATGGAAGCCTGACCTTGAAGAAAATTACTTTATGTCATATACTCGCGTATCATGCGACTTTTGAAGACCTAATTTTGAAGCTAATTTTAAGGGGTTCGCTTCATACAAGAGATATAAAATTAGTGTATGGTACTGCTGGCCCTTCTACGCCGTTGACCAAACTATATATCCATTTACTGTAGTCAAATTAGCTTCAAAATTAGATCTTCAAATGTCACATGATACTCGAGTATGTACAGTTTATTTAAAAATATCAATAATCGAATGAGTGCCGTCAGTGTACGTCATTAAAAATATTAACTAATTTCAAGTAAATTGATTCTAAATAGATTTTTTAAAAAAGGTATCATCACGCAACTAATCACTTACAGTATATCAATCAAGATTTTTTATTTTAATATTAAAAATGCAATTAAAAATAAATCCTCCTTAAGCTGTAAGCCTACAAAAATGTATATTCGTCCGTGTCACCTTCCTAACCTAAATGCAAACGTTATACATGTAATTTACTTTAAAAAATATTTTCAATTCTATCTTTTTATTCTATGCATAGGCATATAATTATATATAAAAATGAATTCAGTTTACGCTTACTTCATCACTGCTAAACATAACACACATTCATAACCGAGTAATAGAGAGGACTTATTTAGAATAAAGTTTAGACAATCTTTTTCAGATATACATTCTGAAATTGAATTTTAAAGTTTTATTGATAATTTTCAGTAATCCGAACTTCAGTTAGTTGATCGTGTAGACAATGTAATGGACAGCAGTGGTTAATAAAGTTTTGCATAGATTTAAAACTATGATCTGTGTTCATATAAATTTGTTATTTTTATTATTGATTGTTGGACTAAGAAATATTCAAGTTAATTTTAAGACTTACCGTTTTTTATATTTTTACTGCAAATGTTTTTCCTTTGGTACTAAGCCAACAAATGTTAGATGTCAAAGTCTACTATCAGCAATTTATAGATACAAATGCAACTAGTTTGTTAATGTAGAAACACAGATATAGTCTTCTCAATAGTATATGGGCAAGTGTATGGAATGCTAATCAAGGCATTCTAACTGGTAGAATATTTGACTGTATGTCGTCAGGTGTTCTCTGTAATTATTTTCAAGGGTAATTATATTAATTTACAGCGTATGATATAATTGTGTTCTCCCTCCGACTTAACAGTGAACGTTTATGAGGCTTCGGACTGTTCTTTTTGCATATATCTATAATCACAATTTAACTTAAATGTTTCTTTTACTTATCCAAACTCAGTGTACCCTGTCGCGAATATACTCAGATATATACAACTACAGTCTTGCAATAATCCCTTTTAATACTATTCTATCTTTGCCCATTCTTTCGCACTTAATCAAATAAGTAGGCGTACATACACACGCTATATGGAAGGACGAAACGAAAGCCTTCACTGAAGTTGTTAGTTATTCATTTATGCTCACCTAGAATTGAAGCAGTCAAATGAGATAGACGTTGCGAAAAAGCACTTGTCAAAAACTAGAAAATTATCTTCTTTTTTTTCCTTTCGAGATGATTTTAAAGTAAATGAAGAGAAAAAACTTTCATAAAAATCATATATTAACAGACACACACTCACTGGTAAGGGATATCTGCTTTAATCGCATGCAGATGTGAGCATTTCTACACTGGTGTTAGCAAAAATATTAATATTTGTAAATACACAACCTCCACTTGTACTGAGCACACACAAATACGCTTACACACATTGAATTCTTTGAACTGGCAGGTTTATCTGCTAAGCTGGCGTTTGGATAGTTATTCTTCCTTGATTCAAGCCAATGTTTTAAAGTAAATAATTCCCTGGATACAAGGCCCAAAAGCCATTCAAGGTAGAGAATTACTGAACGGAGTTGTAAGAGCGTAAAAGGAGTGAGCAAGAGGTGCATATATGCAGGATACATAATGGTTGACATTAGACTTCAAGATTGTAGTGATCGAGGAAGCATCCTCTCGGGAGGCAGTGATATTGAATTTTTTTCTTCGAAATAGTTTTAAAGTAAATTACCAGGAAAATGTACACAGTAATATTCTCTCTACACTGTCACATATTCATAAAAATCCTGTATTAATATACGTATACATGCACACTCACTGGTAAAGGGTATATACTTTAATTTCATGCAGGTATGTGCATTTCTATCTTGGAGTTAGCAGAAAATATTAACATTTAAAAATATAATACACGACTTCCATTTTCATCAATCTCACTATTTCACTCACACACTCTCACTCTCTTAAACACTCTCACTCTTTCACGCACACACTCTCACTCTCTTAAACACTCTCACTGTCTCACTCACTCACTTTCACTCTCTTAAACACTCTCACTGTCTCACTCACGCACTCTCACTCTCTTAAACACTCTCACTGTCTCACTCACTCACTTTCACTCTCTTAAACACTCTCACTCTCTCACTCACACACTCTCACTCTCTTAAACACTCTCACTGTCTCACTCAAACACTCTCACTCTAATAAACACTCTCACTGTCTCACTCACGCACTCTCACTCTCTTAAACACTCTCACTGTCTCACTCTCTCACTTTTACTCTCTTAAACACTCTCACTGTCTCACTCAAACACTCTCACTCTAATAAACGTTCTCACTGTCTCACTCACGCACTCTCACTCTCTTAAACACTCTCACTGTCTCACTGTCTCACTTTTACTCTCTTAAACACTCTCACTGTCTCACTCAAACACTCTCACTCTAATAAGCACTCTCACTGTCTCACTCACGCACTCTCACTCTCTTAAACACTCTCACTGTCTCACTCACACACTTTTACTCTCTTAAACACTCTCACTTTCTCACGTACTCTCCCTCTCTCTCACACGCACTCACTCACTCGTTCACCCGCAGTAGCTAATAAGAAACTATATTATAAGGATATATAGTATTGATCTATACTTGAAGAGGTTAAAGTTGCATTGATAGAGGAGGTATTCGAAGGAAATGAGGATGTTTCAACTCTGTGTACGTGGCATTACGTGTCTTAGTTGTAAAGGCTTGAGCTAGTACAGTTTGTGAATTAGGTTTTAACTAAACTGCGCAAAAGTAAATTTCTAGAAAATAGGAACTATTAAGTTGGATTTAACATTTTATTTTAGGAAAAAGGTAGTGGTTATCGTAGAAAATTTGACATCTTATTTATATATAAGAGACTGACCACAATTTTGAAATGCTACTCTGACCAAAGAAGAAAACTGTTCATTACGGTGTAAATGTGTATAGAGTGCCTTGATCGCAAGGTCATCCACAGTAAATTTGCGCCCGGTCTCATACAACATTACACAATTCCTGGCAGAACTTCTATTGTGGAATAGTGTGGAATATCTACTAACAAAAGTGATGGAAAAAGAAAATTAATCTAAATGAAATCGGCTAAATCAGAAAAAAAATTAAAATTCTCGGCGCCCCTCGTTCGTGCGCATGTGCAGTCGCACAACATAATAAATTTAGTCCGATGAAGTCCTAAAGAACGAAACGCGTCACAAGAAAATTTTTTTCCATTTTGACATATATTTTTCCCCAATGTTGTTCCTGATATATAAAAATATATTTCTTTCTCATTTTCCTCTCACTCTTTCTCTCTCCACACACACACACACACACACACACACACACACACACACACACACACACACACACACACACACACACATATATATATATATATATATATATATATATATATATATATTAAGGTATGCTATATTTATGGGATAAAGTGCTCAATATCAGAGATAGAGCGTATGTAAACATAAAAGTGAACATTAACGTCAACACACAGAGGCGATAGACTGTTTCATGCTAAACGCAATCATCAGGCTACCTGATGATCGGGTAGCCTGAGGACTGCGTTTAGCATGAAACAGTCTGTTGCCTCTGAGTGTTGACTTCAATGTTCACACACACACACACACACACACACATATATATATATATATATATATATATATATATATATATATATATAAAATTTTCGAAAAAATTTGTTAGAAAAATATGTGTCCACAGGGCTTTGTTCGATCAGGAGGTCCTAAGTAGCCGAGCTTGTGTAAGGCATGTCAGATCTAATGACGTTTTCCCCGAGGGGACACAGGTTCGAATCCTGCCGGAGGAGACATATTTTTTCTCGAATATTCAGGCTGGTCTATGTAAAAAAATAAATATACTGTTTGATAAATAAATAAAAACAAAGCATCTACTCAAATCTGAGTATCCATTTAAAAATATATATTTACTGTGATGCCTATCCTCACTTGCTTACAAAATCTGTATTAGAAAGCGAATTTGAAATATTGCAAACGATCTGACCAGGATAATAATATGGTATTAATAGACTATTGATCCCACCACATAAAAATAAAAAAAAATTCACGTATGTTTTTTCTCCAGCATTTCTATTGCTGTTATATTTCTTTCTGAAGCCAATAAAAATGCTTAAAGGACATGTAGTGATGGGGGAAATAGATGAAACGGCAAAATACAAAGTTTATCTCTTTTTCTCGTATATGTTGAGTCAAAATTTATTTATTTATTTACTTAATTTGTTTGCTTCAAATGCCTTTCATAGTACTGTCAATAGCTTCCGGGGAAACACACCTGCGAGGTGTCACGACTGAATACGTCCCATGCTTCGTTGACTCCATACAATTAACCTCCTGTCAACCGTCCAGATAGAAGGTCCTAATGCCGTGCATTTTGGTTAGCACACATTGAGGGGAAGACTAAAAATTAATTTCCGGAATATTTATTTCACAGTAACATCAATCTTTCATCCCCTTGTCTTTATCTCTGAACTCATTTCTGCTCGTTGCAAACTATGCTGACAACTTAGGAAATCTTTCCTCCCGGATGTATTATAAAGCTAAATAGAAATGCTTTCTGCGAACGAATATGCAATCGACACTAATAGTTTAAAATGACACTTGTTGCTATAAATATTTCAATGGTAATTCTTCTAATGTCTTGGTGCCTCGATTTTACAAATTTAAGTGCAGTACTACATTGGCAGTTAGGTCTCATCATTTTATAGTTGGGATTGTTAGATGTTCTGTGCTGACAGTTTCTTCTCCCCTACTTGTGGAACTTTCTTCTGGCTTCTTGCTTTCTGGTCAACTTTGAGCTTCAAAGATTTAAATTCAATGTCAATCTTTATCTTCTGTCTCCTTAAATATTGTTCTTATTATTTTCCTCTCTCCTTAATGTATTCCATCACACTCAGTAACCCCCTTGGGTCTTAGTGGTTTTATTGCCTCGATTGAAATGATTTAAGAAAAATACTACTAAAAAATAATGTATTTTATAATTAGCAATTGTCTCGGTTTAACAGAAATAAATTTAGATTGCAATTGTTTTTTGACTAAGTTGGAGTTTGTAAGGTTTTTATTCAAATACAGAATAACTGTAAACGAGATATAGGAAAAAGTCAAGTATTTATTTTTTAATTTTAAAACAGTATTTCTTTCATGATTATTTCCGATCCGGGCTGTTTAATAACGACCATAAAATGACAGTCTGAATAGTTGTGATGAAGCGAAATTAAACAAGTGAGAAAATGATAGTCGTTGATAATGCTTCATTTAATAAAAGAAATCAAATTAACATTACTATAAACTGCTGTAGGTTGAGGACCTGGGTACTAATGAAATGCAGTTAATGATTGACAGTGCTTTATCTGATAACAAATATTCACGAAAATATTACTTTTAATATTGGTTGTACCAACATAACAAATTTAGTCCGATGAAGTCCTGAAGGGCGAAATGCGCCACAAGTAAATTTTTCCCACTTTTTCATACATCCTCCCCAATATATATATATATATATATATATATATATATAGTTGCCTGAAGATTGCATCTAGCATGAAACAGACTGTCGCCTCTAAGTGTTGACACCTATGTTCACTTTCATATTTACACACGCTCTATCTCTGATATTGATCACGTTATCCCATAAATACAGCACACTTTAAGACTATATATATATATATATATATATATATATATATATATATATTTATATATATATATATATAAATCTAAGCATGAAACAGACTATCGCCTCTAAGTGTTGACTTCTATGTTCAATTTTATATTTACACACGCTCTATCTCTGATATTGAGCACCTTATCCCATAAATATAGCACATTTTAAGACTATATTTATTCATATATATATATATATATCCGAATGTAATGAGGACAAAAGCAATATATAAATTCTAACGTTCACAGCATTAATTAAAAAAAAGGCTCAATACCGATAGTAGAGCAATAATTATTTATTATGATTTTTCCATATAGAAAAAAAAATGTACTCACGACAAAGATGCAACTTCGTTTCAGTGCATTTAGTTACACTTCGACTGGTGAGAACCAAAATGGTTATGAACAATTCTGTTTGCATATGAATGATAAAAATTCAAGTAAACGTCTGTATTATTAGTTAGATATTTGATTGCAAAGGTCAAGTATTTTACTATTTATATAAGATTTTATATGCTTGCGACTTACAATTTTTATGTCATCTTTATCAAATATAACTAATTCCGTTTTCATTATTCTAATACAGGTGTGGTTTAAAAATCGCCGCGCCAAATGCCGACAGCAGCAGAAAGCGCAGGAAGGTAAAAAGCCGACCCCCAAAAAGACGAAGTCTCCATCACCGCCGACCAGTTCCCCAGGGACTCCTTCTTACAAAACTACACCGATTACGAGTCCTTCCAATGGGAGCATGAATTCTTCGCCGCCAATCTGGAGTCCGGTTTCTGTACCTTCGGTCAATGATTTGATGGCCCCTAATAGCTGCATGCAGCGGACAGGATACCCAATGACCAATGGTCAAACTGCCGCGTACACGCCGCAAAACTACGGCCATTCTGGTTACTATGGCAACATGGAATACCTACCGCCGATGCAGCTGCCTGTGATGTCCACAAACCAGATGACCTCACCAATGTCCAGCATTACAAATGCCCACACCACACAGATGGGGTCGTACGGTCCGTTGTCAGGTGCTCAGTCTTTGGCCCGCCCGAACCACAGTGAATGCTTGGAATATAAGGATCCTTCAGGATGGGCTAAATTTCAAGTGCTGTGAAAGAGAATTCAATTAAAATGAACTCCTTCCTATTCAAATACAGATTGGAAGTCTAAATCTTAACATATATGAAGGAAACTTGAAACAAAACTAAAAAGGCTGAAGAAAACAATAGTAATCTATAAGCATATATGTGTATCTCTATGTATATATCTATGTTTATCTGAATGTATACATACGTTTTCGCATATATATGTGTGCGCATACACGTACATACATATATAATGAACGCTGTTCATAAGACAATATAATATATAATATCATCATGACCAATGTAACAAATTCACTTTAACAAATTAACAAATAACTTTAATAATTAAAAATTTAAGTCAAGAGTAGACACCGATAAAAAGAAACGACAGTCAGGAACATATCTATTAAAGAATAAAGATGTTCAAGATTTTTTTACAGAAAATATCAAGTAAAATGTTCAAATTTACACTCCTAGGTATAAAGGCGAATAAATTATGAAAAATAGTGGTAAATAATTATTCGCAGTCATTCCGTTTTTACATATGTGAAAATTACAAGATTCTTCCATATAAATCCTCTCTACTTTATAGAACATTCAAATAGATATTCTTTATCTTTTCTCAAAGATTTTGTCTTGGAACAAAACAAAAATGCTTCTAGTGTCATGTTACTTGTAATGACCTCCTCCCCCCCCCCTACAAAAAATTAACTGATGTTATTAATAATTACCAGTTATCTCTTAATCTATTATAAGTTATCTTTGAAATGAAATGTCATTGTCAGAAGAATATTTGATGAGTGCGTGGATGTGCAAATATATAAGTGTGTATGTGTGTGCGCGTGTGCTTCAGTTGTTCCTGTACTGATGTGTAAACGCACGTGTCTCTACACATTTGTATTGGTGTAAGCGCGTTCTATCTCATTAGAACTTCAATCATTACTTTTTGGGAGCGTAAAATAAACGTTTTCCCATGAATTATTCTATTACATGCGACTGCCCAAGTCCTTTTAATGTGGAAAAAAGAAAGAAAAATTATAATTATTATTATTATTATTATTATTATTATTATTATTATTATTATTATCAACATTATTATTATTATCATTATGATTATTATGATTATTATTAATATTTACCACCTTAGGAGATAAATGAGATCCAGCGATTTTTTTTGGATGAATTAGGAGTATAAAAATATTGATGTAAGCGAAAAAAAATGAAGTAAAAATTCATCGGACATTGTGCAATGAAGTTAAAAAAAAGAATAAAAAAAGAACTGAAAAAAATGCATAGCTTATTCTCCTGGTCGTTTGTAAACTTGTGGATGGGTTTCTGTTTCTTTTAGGTTTTTTTTTTAAATTTTTTTGTTTTTAATTTAATTTTTTTGAAATATTGTTTCTTAAGCCATGGATTGGCAAAATACTATTATTTTTTCTTTTTCTTTCTTTTTAATATGCATCCCCTCTCTCTTGTGAACAGATTTTTTTATCTTCGAATTCAGGGCATCAAGAGAACCAGTAGTTCTATTTTTTATTAATCCATTGGACTATGTACTTAAGTCCTCACAACAAATTTTGAAACAATTCTCCCGAAATTGCGAACTGTGACGCAAGAAATGTAAAAAAAAAAGAGAAAAAAATGAAAAAGTATAAAAAAAATAAACAAAAACAATTTTAAAAAGTTACAAATATGTATGTACTTCCTGTTTTTTTTTTCTTTTGTTCTTGTAACCGCACCTATTGAATATTTGCTTCTACCCATAACCTGGGTTTTGGCGAAAACCGCCATATTGGTATAATTGGCGGGAATGAAGCAACAACAATTATTAACAATCAAATCATGAACATAACTATGACAAGCAAAAGACATACGTAAAATTTTTGCCGCCATCACTATCAAAACCAGCAGCAACAATAAAGAAATTTAAAGAAAACAAAAAACTGAACTCACCTTAATTAGGTAGTATGATTTACAAACCTATTGTTTTTATTTTATTTATAAACTTTATATAATGTCAAAACTGTATTTTCTTGTTTTTATTATTATTATTATTATTATTATTATTATTATTATTATTATTATTATTATTATTATTATTATTATTATTGCTTAATCTTTTGTAAATGTCCGTAGAAATTAATGTTGGGCCAAATTCTACTTATTTAATATTTTTTGTATGGTTTCAAATCCCACGGGGTCTAGAATTTTAAAAATTTATTTTCACTTCTTAGAATAAAACTGGCTCCATTTATTTTTTAATTTATTTATTTGTGTATTGGTAAAAACTAACGTAGATCAAATATTATTTAATAGGAAAATAAATTCTTTTATAGAAATATTACACAACATTATTTATTAGAAAAATAAATTTTCTTATAGAAATATAACACAATAAAATTATTAGTTACTATAGACTGCTTCTAAGTTTTATTTTTAAAACAAAAATTCAAGAATATATTTTCTTAGAATACAGTAAATATTTATTTAAATTTCCCAAAATCTATAACATCAACATAGAGGCACGCACACTCATTATATAACACACACATATAACACGATAACATGCATACATACACACCTATATGAGATATATACGCATGAACATTTTCTATGAAAAACATATGAGAAGATGCATTTGTGTGCGTGATTTTGCGTATAATTGCACGGGATTGTTTCGAATATACGTGCGCATGCGTGTGTATGTTTGCGTCCATTGGTATTCGTATGTACGAGTATCATGAAAACGTTCAAATAAGTTATATATATGATCGAATGCTTGATCTCTATATTTTTGTACACATCGTAGGAACAATATTAATCATTCTTTTTGTTTTGAATTTAATTAGTCATCGAAGAGAAACAAATTAATCCATGTAAAATATGTCATTGCTTCTAATTTCCTTAAAAAAATTACCAGATAAAATTTACGTATATTTCCACTTGATCACCTAATTAAGTTTAATCTGTACACGTATATCTAGAGTTATGAATAGAGGTTGTTAAAATGAATTAGTATTTTTCTTTGTATAAATATATTATAAAAAGTGTACAGAAAAATTAAAAACTACAAAATGTAAACATTTTTATAAGTTTAATTGCATACTAGACAAATGATTTTAAGATGATTAATTATATATATATAACCAAACAAGGTTGATTAAAAAGAACCGGCAACGTCTACCTGTTTCATTTGTTAATGTATTTTCCCAATTTTCGGATAAGATGTTAAGTATCGTACTTGAAATCGTGGATAAACTGTCCGAAGTTAGTATTGTGTTATTTTATTCTTTTCAGTTCTGCCTACCACACTGATACCACATTGGTTCATGAAAATGACTGAGACTGTGAAAAGTACTTGAACAAATGTATAACACAATATGAACTTATTTATCCACAATTTCGAGCACAATACTTAACACTTTCTTCAAAAAGTGGAAAAATAAAATAAATAAAATTGAAAAACTTGTCTGTTCTTTTTAATTAAACTTGTTTGATTGAATAGTTGCTGCCTAAATATACCTTCATATATATATATATATATATATATATATATATATATATATATATATATATATATATATAATTTAAAAAAAAGAAAATAACAAAATATTTTTGTTTATAAGGTAGGAGACATATGTTTGCTCAATACAGAAAGATAATAATTGTTATCATTAAAGAAACAATTATCTCAAACCTAGTCAGTACACGCGTGTGATATATAATCATAAGAAAAAGGTGATTCTTTTAAAAGATTGAAAAAAATCATAGATCTTTCTATTGTAGTCTTGTTGTTCGAGTGTTAAATATAAAAAAGTTGTTTGCTTCTACTGTCGTATGATTTTATCTATTTCTAATAGACAAATTAAATCAGTTTCTTAAAATATGCAAAACATATTTTTGCAAGGAGGAAATCGACATTATACTTAATATTTTTGCCCTTACACGTGACACTTATTAAATTTATTTAAACAAGTGGGCACCCAGTTAATGAGTTAAAAATTTAAAGGTCCCTAAAGCAAAAATAAGAAATAAAAGTATGATAGTAATTCAAACAACATGCAATATATTAAAAGAAAAGAAAATGGCGCTATATATAACGGACACCAAATATTGATTGGAGTGCTTAATGAAACAAAAGAAATGGTCGGTGATGATATAACATCAAGTAAAAATAGAATTTGGAAACATACTATAAAGACGTTGTCATAGACAACTGACCAACAAGAGTGGAAAAGAAAGAAACAGAAAAAAAACAACGCTTTAAGCTATGCAGGTAAATTGTACATGGGAACATAAATGTCTGGATGAACCTGCGTACATGGATATGAATGAAATGTATAAATATTATATAGATAAAACATAATACGTGTATGCGTGTGTAATATATATAATATAAAACCCATATGCGTATATATACGCATCTTTTTATTTGGCTGTATGAATGCGTTTGTCTGTCTTCGCTTTATGTATAAGTGTTCCTGCGTAAGTATGATGCATCTAAACCATACACTACACATATATTTACCTAATTTTGTACTTGTAGAAACTAGTTAAAACTATTTTCTACCTTCTTAAACTATTTTAATTTTAGGCCGTTTATTTCCTCCTTTATGAAACTAGAACTAAATTACTTAAACAGGAAAAAACAAAACAAAAACTTTTCAAATGAATAGCAAAGAAAATTAATGACTTATCAGCATGTATTTTATTTTTTGGATTGATGTTTCAAATATTTGATTTAATATGAATTTATTTTTGTTTTTATTTTCCAAAAGTACAAATAAAAACATTAAAAGCTAAAATAAAAAGCACCTACAAAGTATTTTGCTTTTTATTCCTTAATATTTTTTAAAAATATTACTTTTAATTGCCTTCATTTTCAGATCACCTTGATTCTACGCTTATTTTTACCAATTTGATTTTTTTCTTTCTTCCCTAAATTATTTTTCCATTTTTTGTAAATGTTAACTATTACATAATTGATCCATATAACAAAAAAAAAAAGAAAACTTAAAAAATACTAAAAAAAAAATATAGATTTCGTTATGTTTCAAATAAGTTTCTTTTTGTTTCTGTTGTTCTTCACTACGCCGATGGCCATGAACAGAAAAATAATGGTCGGCCCAGTTCAAATATTTGTTGCAATGTACACGGTTTAAACCGTTCTATCCACCCCAGCACAATATTGCTTTTTAATTTGTATATAATATATTAAAAGAAAAAAAGGCAGACCCTCAGGATTTGAAACAATTTACTGTATCTAGCTGAACATGGTTTTGCGAATAAAAACTAAAATGTGTGTACTGGAATCTTTAAAAGTACCGTGTTTTGTTTTCAATACGTATTTTTTCTAATGTTTCCGTTGCACACACATACACATTGCAGCACTCGTGTAATATCCTATACACACACTCGTGTAATATACGCGCGCACACACACACACACAACTAGAAGATAGATTTATGTATTTATTTAACATTCATATAGCCGTCAATCAACTATGGTTTAATCCAAATAAATACTTCGTTTACAAAAATTTATTTTTTCATGCCTATAGTAGTTTCGATGTATTTTTTTTTACTGGATACATAAATATCCTGAAAGAGAAGTTTAATACTAGAATAAAAATGGACGCTACAAATTTATAACATCTAGAAAATAAAAATATTTAATTTTCAGTTCTCTGATAAAAATATAGTTTTCTTTCACTAAATTGTTTACACACTTTTTAACTGATCATATGACTCGCTTAACTGAAAATTTTCCTAACCAGTACGCTTGTAAAATGAATTATTTTTTCTTCATAATTTTAATTTGTCAAACATGTATATTCCGTACCAAACTATATTTAAATTACTATTTTGTGCATTGTTGGTAGTTTATTAGTATTCATACACAATATATTTATTTATTTCCACGTTTTCCCTTCTCGTAGAAATAAATCAAACGTCGTTATTTTAGGTTTGAAGTTTCACACTTTACAGTTTCTTCTTGCGTTAAATGTAATTTAATTGTTTAAAATATGTCAAGTATACATGAAAATAAAACTTTCCCGGCAACAGAAGCTATTGTCAGATGCTTGAAATATATGTAGTTTTGTCTGAAAGAAATTGATTACTGATTTCAAAAACATCACCGATAGCTTGTGTTTGGATTAATTATATTTCGATTAAATAGTTACTTATACCGTGTTGTGCAATAAAAGTGCTCACTATCATGTAGAGCTTAAATAAAGATGAAAGTTATCTACACAGGCTTTTATATTTACATAGAGTTGAAGACATTTTATATGGATTTTATATTAGTTATAATTCACTGTATCAATATCAATATAAATATCACATGTAGGTCCCTCCGAAAGTAATACTTCCCTTTTTATCATGCTGATGTTATAGAAGTAGTGATGAAACATTCCCGCTAATAACCCTTAATTCTCTGGACTTTGTTATAGAACGCACTCAGGGAAAAATGGCATCTGACATGAAAGTTCATATGAAGCAGAGATGTCACTGAATTTCTTCTGCATCTTTTGTTTTTCATCAATGCTTTGGTGAATGTTTACGGAGACCGAACGATGGACGTGAACATTGGTAGATGGCTTGTAATACGTTTCACCTGTAGAAATAATGATGTGTGACACTTCTTATTCTGAGTACTGAAAACATACTTGTAATCAGTGGCGTAAATTTGTAGCAAATGATGGTAACTGGGGACACATGCTGATTTGTAGCTGAAAAAACTGCTCTATTCAACAGCTTTATTGCATTTCTTTTATATGCAATGTATGTAGAAATAAATTAGAAGCATGACTTTGGAAGTAGCTATCTAGAGAGTGCTTCAAATTTTTTGTCCATCTAACTACCCATGAATTATTCATGCTATCGCATATAATTACCCTCATGCTCAATACGGTTGGCACGTATTAGGATGGGAGCTGCCCATTTCTCACTTTCCAGTCTTCAGTTCAAAAACGTCTCCGAGTCCTTGTAGGTGACGAATTATTTTCCACTCTCCAAACTCTCTCTCACAGGCAGGGTGAAGCAACACACGCTGCTCTATCGTTACTTACATGGAAAGTGCTCGGACGAACTACATTCTTTAGTTCTGTCAGTTCTAACCTTCACTGCTAGGGCCTGACATATCACTGACATTTTAGCAAACCATTCATATTCCCTCCGTATTCCATCAGTGAGATCTAAATTCCACTCGGACAGCTTTTTCCCGCTAACCACTGCTTTGTAGAATAGACTCCCAAGAGGATGCTTCCCGATCATTACAACCTGTTCAAGTATAAAGTTAACCGTTATCTTCTCCTCTATCCTCTAACCCGTAATATAACTATCTGCACCGAATGTCTCCTATGCCTTGTACAGAGTGAACCTTACTATAAAAAATATAAAATCAGAGTTACTTCTACTATTGCAGAAAAATTCTGATATAGAGTCGTTAGAATACAGCTTCCTAGAGGTATTTCTCCTACGGGATCATTCTACAGTTTCTTCTATTTCAAATGCCTTTTAAAGTTTCAGAACAGGAAATACCCAGAGAACGATTTGGTGCATAAGGGGAACGGTTGATATACACGAACCCCTTGTTAGTCGGCTTACGTCCTTATATCGTTGAAACACCGGTTCCCTTACGATCACCGAAGCTAAGCAACATCGAGCCTGGTTAGTACTAGATGGTTGAGTGCTTGGATGTACAGGTGGTGTAATAGTGAATGTCTCGGAATTGTTAATCAGAGAGCCGAGTTCCAATTCCAGTCGGGTTTGTTATATTCATTTATGTACAAATACCCTTTGGAAAGGTATGAATCCACCTATTCTTCCACCAGCTATGGGTTAATTAGTAATACTTGTATCAGTAAATCATTATCTAAAAAAATTCTCATAATCTAAAAATATTTTTTGGCTTTAAATACATAGCAAAAGGTTGATAAACTGTAAAAAACAACCCTGCACCGTTAAGGTATTTTTCATTAGTTTCCTTTATCTTTTTTTTTAACGCCTTCTTTAACCGGCAGAGTAAGTAACATTTGTATGTATTAAGGTTTTTGGACCTTCTAAAGATTGTCATCAAATACTTTCATAAATCTCCAAGTAATAATAATAAAAATTGTTTTTCATTTCTTACTAGGTTTTGGGTCTTGAAATTCAAGTATAGAAAATCATAATTATAGAAAATCATTTGATGCACTATTTATTTCGTTTTTTTTTCTAATCACTCCTCTAAAATTTACTACTAAAACCCTGAAAATGTTACCAAATAATATTGGAAGTGTTCATTCGATATCGTTTTTGGTCTCATAAATTATAAACTCAAAACATTCCTGAATATTTCTAGTCTAATACTTTTGGCCGAGATTTGTTGAACAGTCAAATGAAACTGACCAGTAATTGCAGTCCACTTAAACTGTGCTAAATCTTGAGATTTAAAAATCTCCATATTGGATGTCGGCACACCACTTCTGAATGAAGAGTAAATGTCACCTAGTATTTTCACCATACACTCATGGATGTTTTAAAGTTTTCTTCTATAGGAACAGGCAATTTATAACAACCCTTTCCACTGGCAAGATTGACGTGATCTGAAACAAATAAAAAAATTAAGGATGTTGCAAATTAGCACTTGACAATAAAGAACACTTTTTCCAGCAACAATAACAAAATAACAGCCGAGTGGGTCGGAGCAGGATCTTTCCAACACACCTAGAATTAATATATTTTTATTACTTCAACGTTATTTTAGGGGATACCCACATTTGAGTAGACGCTCTGTATTTATTTCGTCCACCCGTCTATGCACTCGAGAAAAAGAAAAAAAAGAAAAAGTGTCCTTCGGAATGATTCGAACATGAACCCGTTTTAGCGGGAGAAACCACCGTCTGATCCGGTGGGCTTTCGTCACTCGACTACAAAAAACTTCACAATCAAACAAGGTTCTACTTGTTCACATTTTCTCAAAAGTCATATCTGAAATTATTAGGAGAATTTGATAATTATATTTAAGTAATTCATCGAGTCTGAAACCTCAAGAGAATGCAGAAAGCACTGCTAATAATTTCATATGTATATCATTGTTTGAACCGGCTTCTAATGCTCTAGAGTGAGCGGCTTGGTGATAGTAGGCGTGGCTCCAGGGGACACAGTCCTATGCTTAAAGAGAATCTCAGTTTAGT
The DNA here is from genome assembly GCA_964036315.1 of Acanthosepion esculentum. Taxonomy (NCBI): domain Eukaryota; kingdom Metazoa; phylum Mollusca; class Cephalopoda; order Sepiida; family Sepiidae; genus Acanthosepion; species Acanthosepion esculentum. The sequence continues at coordinate 46,553,888 of OZ038520.1, forward strand.
TCCACCACGGAATATATGAGCGAGCTGCGCTATATTGAGTCTGATTTGCAACTCTTCGTCACCGAGGCCTGTTTAGACAGTTGGTATAGTGTTTGCTTGACAACCTAACTGTCAGGGTTTCAATTCTCGGTAGTGGATGCACACTGCTGATGAGTCCCAAAAATAGGACGAAACGGCCGTCCAGTGCTTTCTGAATTCTGTTAAGGTTTCAGACTCGATGAATTACTTAAATATATATATATATTAAGATATTTTTAAAAAATCATGTTAAAAATCACTACACAATTATCTTTTAACATTACAAATGTGTCTCCTCGGGCGATGGCAAAATACTGGCGATTAATTTAATTTCAAAAGCAGAATACTACCTCTGTTTTAAAAAAAAAAAAAACACAATAAAAATAGGCTTGTCAGCTTTAGAGTGATTAACCAATCGAATATGACTTAAATTAATATAATCCTTCACTTGCCAGTATTTTACCATCGCCTGAGGAGACACATTTGTAGTGTTGAAACATAATTGCAATTGTGTAGCGATTTTTAACATTTTGGTTTTAATATCCTAAAATAAATAATATTTAGCCCTGCTCTGTACTGAGCCCTCTTTTAAATTAAATGTTACATACAGTGGAATTATACCCATTTGTTCTCATTTTACCTGGATATATATATATATATATATATATATACCTTTTACTTATTTATATAAATTTATGAATTAGATTAATCACTCGCTAAAATTACTTTCTGTGTTCCGTCATTTATTATGTTTTACTAAGTTCGTGCTGTTCCTAAGCAATTTGCTGTTAATTAAGTTCGACAATGTTTAACTTCGGTTATTAAGCGGATGATGTTAATCACCATTAAGCTAATGGTTTACGATATTTCAACGGTATGCTGTATTCTTTGCTTCCAGACCTGATCTTTACAAGTAAGGTTCGTCGTGCCACCCACACAAGGATGAATCATCGTCACTCCATTCGTATTCCATTGGTAAGGATGAAATTACACATGGGCAACTTTTTTTATGAACAGCTACAATCTTAAATCATTTCACGTCTAGGGTTAACCGTTATATTCCTTGTATAACCCCATGTACTTTACATTTTCTTATACCTATACCTCACCAACCAGTACCCTTCTAACTTAAGTCACTATTGGGGCTTGTATTAAGTGAATATTAGTATGTTAAGAAATAAGAAATTAAGAAATAAGAAATTAAGAAATAAGAAATTAAGAAATAAGAAATTAAGAAACGGTTTTACCCGTCAGTTTTAAAATTTCGAGAATGTTGTATCCTTAAAGAGGTTACAAACAGACAAAGGTGGTACTCGAGTGAAGGAATAGCAACACGGGCCTAAATGAAAGAAAGAGATGTTTATTGTAAAAAGAATACACTACTGAATGACAGGGAATCGGGTAGCAGGATAGTAATTCCCGAAACAAAGGTTAATTACCTTAACTCCCCGAGAGGCAGGATGTAGCACAAGGCCATTTTTTAATGCGGGTCAAAACCGAGCCCGTAGGCTCGGGCAAAAAATTCCACATAGACCCCGTATACACGGGGTCGGTTAGCTGTCTACCACCCCAGACGAGGCTCTGCCCCTTGGCACAGCCTTGTCTGGGTTCCTCTCTGTCCGAAGGCAAAGAGTTCCACCAGGTCAGCTGGAGACGAATCTCCAACTAATTGCCGAAGCAATGTTATTTACCTAAAAAGGCTAAAAGACGATAACTTCAAGAGCAAATCCACTTCGCAGGGCTCCTCGAAGAAAGGAACTAGTCCTTCTACATCTAGCCGTGATAGAAAATAATGGACACCTTGAGCTTAGTACAATAGTTCGAATAAACACAAAACTGGGACACGAAAGGGCACCGTGGACATCTCTGATTTCAGACCACTCACCCATGAGTGTATCACCAACAACACATTAGATGACGATTATTTGAAAACCTAGTGGATTAGTTTCCCGTTGCCTTCTCCATAGTTTGGAATATATTTTTTTCCTTTGACTAGTTGCTGCCCAAATCTAGAGATTCCAGTCTATCCTGCTATTAAAACCATAGCTGAGGGGAGAAGATATGGATTCATGCCTTTCTCAAGGGCATTAGTGAGAAAGTGGATGCAATAAACTTTGAATTTGAATTCAATATTCTAATTCCACTTTCCATGCCATTATCCATTACACTACTCTTATGTATTTTGCTATAAGTTAACAAATAAATACTCTATATTTATGATTCCTTGAACCTCAGCTCATAGGAAAACTTTTTAATGCAAGTTTCTTATTTAAAGTACGTTCTGTACTTCATATGGTGTTTTATTACCCATATTATCCTTCTTATTAGCTTCTATATATAAAGTATATTATGAGTTCTTAGTTAAAATCTGCGGTTAGCTAATATATAAGATTATCTTAAACATGCTTATTTAGAAGATTCTAATATAACTTTTACACTACTTCATATATGAAGTCAAACAAAGCTGTACTTTAATTTAAGATTATTTCATCTATAATTACTTACCAGTATCGGGTGGTCCACTCACTTACTTGGAGGCACTTATTCAATTTGGTGAATGTGTTGCAGTTGTTTCCAAAGCATTACTCTTCTTTCTAAAATCGAACATATGCAATGACCTAAGAATTTGAAAAAAATTAATTTGATCAGAATTTGAAAGAAATTAATTTGATCAGAATTTGAAAAAAATTAATTTGATCAGAATTTGAAAGAAATTAATTTGATCAGAATTTGAAAAAAATTAATTTGATCAGAATTTGAAAAAAATTAATTTGATCAGAATTTGAAAAAAATTAATTTGATCAGAATTTGAAAAAAAATTAATTTGATCAGAATTTGAAAAAAATTAATTTGATCAGAATTTGAAAAAAATTAATTTGATTAGAATTTGAAAAAAATTAATTTGATCAGAATTTGAAAAAAATTAATTTGATCAGAATTTGAAAAAAATTAATTTGATCAGAATTTGAAAAAAATTAATTTGATCAGAATTTGAAAAAAAATTAATTTGATCAGAATTTGAAAAAAAATAATTTGATGCAAATTGTAGTCACTAATTATAACCCAGTTTCCTTTTTAGTAATGTTCCCCCCAAAATTGTTGAAAAACCCTTATGAACGGCTAAATCACTTGTGAAGAATTGTCACTTTAATGATGTTACAGATTGGAAAGACATTGCATGCAGAGTTAAGAATTTTGTGCTTTGAATGTGCAAATTCCAAGATATAGATAGGTCAAAGAATCACTTCTTTGAAATGTCGATATATAATAGTATACGCATCCTACACGCTATAAAAAAGTGAAAACAATATCTTCTCAAGAGGATTTAAAACTACTCAAATCCTAAGCATAATAAAATATATATAGAGGGGCTTATGAAAACATTGGAACTGAAATCAATCATGATTTTGAAATGGAAATTCCTTTTGTTAACAATCAGATTTTCCAACTGCCATTTCTTTTCCAAAAGGTTTAATAATTTCAATAAAGGGATCAAATTATAATATAGCCTTTTGTCTCTAGATGACTTTTCAACAGTTTATTTATTGGAATTTAAAATCTGCCAACCACCCCAACATCGTGTCATCTTTCAACCGGGTAACCCTGCATATACACACCCAAATTAGTTTTTATCTTATAAGGACTTTTGGCAATTGTCTGTAAAGAGTTATGCTCTGAAGATATATGTCCACTTTGTTGATGTAGAGTAGTTAAGGTCTTGCATGCACTCATCTCAAATGGGATTCCATTCAACTTGGCATTGTCATATCTGCAGACTCCTGGGAAAGCAAAGTCGATGTGAAAGAAATATCCATAGGTGACGTCGCTATTTCACACTTTTATTTATTCATCACATTCAAAATCGAGTTCCATAAAGCTCAAATGAGAAAATTAAATTGTTACTGTTGATGAATGGAGTCACGATGAAGTAATGGCTCGAATTGAAGAATAGGTAAGCCGAGTTCAAATTTCAGTCGAGTTCATTTGTATTTCATTTACAGGCAAATGACCTTGGACTGTATGAATCCATCTCTTCTCCTCAGCTATGGATAAATAACAAGACAGACATGGCTCTATAACCTTAGCTGGCAACCAGTCTAGGAGAAGAAAAATCTGAATTCAACCCACCTGCTGCTTTGTAGGTCCTGCCTCTATAGGAAAAAGACTAGAAGAAGGTAACTTCCCAAACAAATCCACTTTGCATGTCGTCTTGAAGAAAGGAACTGGCACTTCTACATTGAGCGGCGACAGAAAATATTGGACCCCTCGAGCTTAGTACAATAGTTCGAACAATTATAAGACTAGGATACGGCACGGTGCCGTGGATCTCTCTGATTTCGGACCACTCGCCCATGGCTCTATCGCTTTAGACGACAACATCTGTTGTTGAATAGTAATATAAATTTTCTGGTTGCTTCTAAGGTTTACTATATGAACTGTAAATTAGAACAGTATTTAATGTTAGTGAGTGCATATTTTTACAAAATTCATCATACATAATAGTAATGTATTTTTGAATTGAACAGAGTCCGACAATTTATTTTAAAGACATTTTTGATATGTTTAACGTTCTTTTTATAGATACAAGTATTTAAGTAAATGCTCTATTTGTAATAAACAGTATTAAATAACATTTACCGGCCTGAATGTCCGAGAAATTTTCATAGAAAATATTCGTCCTCCGACAGGATTCGAACCTGCATCCTATACAGAACCGTCATATAGCCTGACGTGCCTTAACCGATGTACGTGAGAGATTCATGGAAGATTGAAGTTTATAAGCAGTAAATTCGACCTTGCCAACCGAACGATCCTCAGTGGCCGAATCGGTTAAGGCACGTCAGGCTTTATGACGGTTCCGTATAAGATACAGGTTCGAATCCTGTCGGAGGACGAATATTTTCTATGAAAATTTCTCGGACATTCAGGCCGGTAAATGTTATTTAATACTGTTTATTATAAAACAGAGCATTTGCTTAAATACTTGTATCTATAAAAAGAACGTTAAACATATCAATAATAGTAATGATAACAGTAAGACATCGGCATTAATTGAGTGAACTTTTAACGTTACTGCCATTTATAAAATCTTTCTCTTAAAATAGTTTTCATGAATTGATTGGAGTTTCATTTCTAACCTTTTGTTTAAGGTAGTATGGGAAGTCAACATCTTCATTATATCATTATTTTCACTTCAATGTGCAACACATTTTTGTCGTTGTTGCTGTTGGAAGACTTCAAGTGATGTGGTTTTCGCTATTTGGTAAAGTTCTTTATGATTCTGCAGCGCCAGTCTATAGCATCTAATGAAGGATTATCTTCATTAAGATTTAGAGGATTAATTCACTAGAAGTCCTTTTTAATCACTGGTCTTACAAAACGGTTGCATATAGCTGATAATTTATACTTTTCCGAAAGAGTTGGTAGCCGTGTATAATATTCATATGACAGTCTAGATCTGACCAGTCTATTTAAAAGATGACTCGTGTAGCATAAAATTTGTTAGAAACTAATATACTAAAGCTTGACCGTTAAGCTTTTGTCCATATTCATAGGAATTTGTTGTATATTTTGCAAGTTCAAAAATGATACCACTGCAAGGACCTAAAATATAAAATGTTTGTTTATCCTGACAATCTAAACTTTACAGTCATTTTTATACCACTCTAATAATATAAATAAGATAACTACTTAATAAGCATTTGAGTCCAGCCAAAACTTTGAATACTGATTTTCAAGGCAAGCAAACCAATGCCACTTGCAAGATTATGGTAACATATTTTTCTTACATTCAATTCTATTATTAGACTTATTTTCCGTACTGTCTGAAACTTCATAAATATCAAGATTCAATTTATTACGTACTCATATGAGTGCTTCATCGTGGGGTAACATCAAACTGAATTAATTACTAGTCAGTACTGACTTTGATACTTACTAGGGGCCCCATTCTTGTAGCAAATATAATGTTTTTTAGTAAATAGCTATTAGGCACCTATTTCAACTGCTTTTGTTGAAAATCGATTATTAGCTATGAATCCTAAAGTTGTATGTTTTCTAATCGTTCTGGACAGTTTAATGCTTGCAATTATAGCTGATACATTTTCCTCTGAATTTAACTGTGAAATAAATAGACTTTATAATGAAGTCACCAATATTTTTTCATTTAATGCCTGCCTTCCTTCCTTCCTTCCTTCCTTCCTTCCTTCCTTCCTTCCTTCCTTCCTTCCTTCCTTGTTTAGCTTCCATAATGGAGATGCATGAGGACTGCCTTTCCGCGTTAGTTGCTGGCTTTCAGTTGGTTCGTAAGGTATATACTGTAGAAGAGAATCTGCTAATCGTCGGAAGCTCCAGTATTATGGTACTGCCTTTTTGTCCACACCCTTTTTGCGGTTTGATTCGGCAAGGGAAGATAGATTACGTTTTTTTCCTCTTCCCACCGTCCCTCTCTCTCTCTCTCTCTCTCTTTCTCCGACTCTCTCTCCCCAAATGAACTGCCTGTATAAAGTTGTTAGCAAATTATACCACTGACTATCAATCAGTTAAGTGCCATACGTGATACACGCTTGGGCGATCATGTCCTTTTCGATTCATGACTAACTAGGCAGAATATTATCTTGCAGTAGGTTGCCATTTGTTTCTGCGATAAACTGATTGCCAACAAAAACTATAAGATCCAGTCTCTTCTGCTATTCAGCCCATAGCTGGAGGGAGAAAAGATGGATTCATGCCTTTTCCAAGGGTATTTTCACGTAAATATAACAGATTCAACTGGAATTCGAACTCGGTTCTCCGATTTCTCATTACACCACCACGCATATCATCTATCTGACTATACTTAATTAAACTAAGTAACTGCTATTCTGAACACAAGATTACAATTTGTCTTCTATATTAATGTAGGATGCTATCTGCCGAACTACAAAACAAATTAATGTATTGCCTTAAATTCTTTCATATCTATTAGATTGAGTCATAAATAATTTGGCTTGGGATTATATCACGTTGAAACACCGGTTTTTGTACGATCATCAAAGTTAAGCAACTTCGAGCTTGGTCAGTATGTAGATGGGTTACCACTTTAGGAATATCAGGTGGTGTAAGCTTGGATGTGAAGGTGGTTTAATAGATAATGGCTCGGAATTAGAAATCAGAGAACTGGAACCCAATTCCAGTCGGGTTCCTTATATTCGGATACGCACACATAATATTAGAAAAGCTATGACGACTTTCAACTATGGGTCAATTCGTAAAAAGCGTATCAGTAAGCAATTATTATCTTTAAAAAATCCTTACAATCTAGAAATATTTTAAAGCTTTAAATAACCTGAAAAATGTTGATAATCCGTAAAAACAACTCAAACAATACAGAAAGGTTCCTTCGAAAGTATATACTTTTATATGATTCTGGCCAGTAGCTAAATGGCTGACCATTTGAGAAAAGCAAGTGCGAATGGTGTAATTGATAACAGCTCAGAATAAGAAGGAGTGTTTAGTTTATAGGCTCACCCATTGTTTCTTGTTTAGGAAGGGGTTTCCAGAACTTTTCCTTTCCTTCTCTCTGGACTCCGTAGTAGTACGGTTGTGATTCTCTTGTAATGTGTGCAGTCTGTGGCAACGTTTCTTCATTCAGAGGGTACCGGGTTGACAATTTTCAAATCTATAAATCAACCATTCGTCCTTGCATGGAATACTGCTGCCATATATGATCTGGAGCCCCCGTTGTTCGTCTTAAAGTCCTCGACAAAATCCAGAGACGGATATACAATGTGATTGACCCTGATCTGGCATCTCGTTTACATTTGCTCTCTCACAGACGTGCTGTGGCTTCCCTCTGGATTTTATTTTATAATTCTCAAACATTTTCTTCTCACGCACTTCCCGTCTGTGGAACTCCCTTTCCCTTATTTATTTCCCCGATGACTATAATCTTCAAATATTCAAATGTAATGTCAATCAACACCTGACACCCTGAGCTTGTTCACCGTACTTCTCTGTATCCTTTTCTCAAACAAGTCTCTTTACTCTTGTTCTCAATCCTCTGTAACCCCTTGCATGTTAGTGGCACTCCGACCTTGCTTAGGGTGAATTGCATAAAAAATACACTTTCACGGTTTTTCTGCTCCAATGAGCTACTTTCGCTGGTTCCCAAATTCCATGAATTTAAACGTGCTACTAGGTTGGCATTTCAGTCCCACCCTTTCACTGTTGAAACGGTTAAATGTAGCCGTCTCTTCTACTCCAATAGTTTCATGTCTCGCACTTCTCGTGTGGGGAACTCCGTTCCTCTTACTTGCTTCCCTGATAGCTATAATCTCCTAATATTCAAATACAATATCAATCGACATCTCCAGATGCGTTGATCTATTACCCATCCTTCTTTTCATCATTTTCTCTATCACACCTCTTTACTATTGCTCCCCCTTCTTGGATGAAATGTTTAAAAATAAATTCTAGTCCAGTTACATTCTTGGTAATGGGGGGGAATCTATGTTTTCTTCCCCTCAGCTATGTGTTAGATCAACAGAACAGACTGTGTCCTACAGTCTTGGTTGGGTATTCAATCAGGAATCGAAAAGTCACCTGATCGATCAAGCGTAAGGAATAAAAAAGGAATATCGTCATTTGCAGTGTAATTCTGGAATTTATTTCATTACAAACCTGAGGTAAATATAAAATCTTTTCATTGTAGAAACAAGGGATCTTTTAAAACAGGAACTAATCTCTTTCTATGCACACACACACACATATATATATATATATAATGTGATCCATATACAGGCCTGTTTTGCTGTATCACAGCTCATTAGTACTCCTAGACATCCGATTGCTTCAAGCCGGGATCGAAACCCGGCCAATTTGGCATCAATCGGAGTTTCTACCCCTGAGCTATCAGTGCACAGCAGAGTGAAAGGGAAATTCTAGTTTATTATTTTCACGAATATAAATAAATGCCATACTGCTATGGTGTTCGATTCACACACACACACACACACACACACACACACACACACACACACACACACACACACACACACACACACACACACACACACACACACACACACACACACATATATATATATATATATACACACACACACACACACGGGGGTTGTATATATGCTGTTTATATATTTCTATTTCATCATAAATAATTTGTCTCAGTACCTAGATGAGTGACCTCTTGAGAATACCAATTACTATAAGCTTGAATGTTCGACTCGAAATTGTAAAACGGACAGCCGAGGTTCAATTTCACTCGGGTTCGTTATATTCACTTACGCGCAAATACACTTGGAATTCACGTCTTCTCCACAGCTATAGGTTAATTGGTAGAAGTTGTATTACTAAATCATTATCATCTAAGAAAAATCTTGCAATCTAAAATATTTTCTACCCGTAAAAGGCTGATAAGGTGTAAAAAACAAATCAATCATAAATAAATAAATTCCATTTTTGTTCAATAACATCATTCTTAAAAGAATAAAATACAATTACATTTTATTTAATTATATATCCAGTATTACTTTCAATGACTTGTTACGAATAATCCAGAGGTTATGATTTAAAAAATATCCGACTAACTTTTGAATCTGGTTTTCATTAGAGAAAGTATTCACAGTATTCAAAGATTTTACAGCGATCAAAATAGGTAATAATTGATTGATACAAGGTCAGATGAATATAACAGGTTGGTTTGAATAGACCAATCAAGTTCGAAAAGTTTTTATTGTGTTCTTTTTGTTGTATGCATTGTCATCGAGAACAATTCTTTTACTATTGACGAGCACATTTTTTCTATTAACAATTTATAGGCATGTTACAGATTCTGGATTCATAAATGTGCATTTAGTGTTTTACTATGTTTTAAGAAGTGTACACTGACACTGACAATCCAGCTACACATAATATTACCTTTCTTCTCTCCCCAGGTATGGGGTCAATTGTGTAGATCAGGGGTTGGCAACTTTTTGCTAACTGTGTGCCAACTTAGGACTTTAAAATCATTCATACATATTTTTATACAAGTCAAAGTCAATATACTTGTTCTACAATATATTTTATATAGTAATATATAGTATATATATACTTTAGTATAAATTAAAATTGAAACAAATAAATATCTTCTTTGCGTTGTAGTAGTTATTGGTTCGGATTTCGTGATGTCATTTGCGGCTGCGTGCCATTGGGAATTGCTTGGGGGTGCCACGTGTAGCACGCGTGCCGTAGATTGCCCGCCCCTGACGTAGATTTATCCCTATCAGTCCACTGTCTTTGTATTGAACATTGTCGTATGTTTAATGTACTCCAAATTTCCTCTTAACTATCACGTATAATCAGTAGTTAGGATAATATATTCGACATTACAATTCGTTCCGAAAAAACGGAAATTACTTATGACACAGCTTAATAAATAATTTCCGTTGGTACAAGACAAATGAATACGATCTCCTTCTTTCGATTTCCATAAGGAAATAAACTTATTGAATGTGGATCTACCTTTTGGATCTATATCCCGACCATATCCAGGAGGTTCCTAACAGGTTAAGAATTATGATAGACAATTCTGGATTTCTACAACGGAATGAAGTTTATTTCTTCTGGGATGAGATTCTACTGTCAGTTCATAACCCATCAAAGTTCTTGATCGTTCTTCATAGCACAACGTCAAATATCAAACGTTCGTGAATTTATTACTAGTTTTTGACGAATATTTCTTTTATTAATTTCAGATTCATTTCTTTTCTGAAAAGCTACTTACCAAAAACTGGCTCACGTGAATGGAAATTAGATAACCTGTTCTTTATAATGTATCTACTACTGCTTAATCTAGTATAGGATCTCAAAGTATTTAATCTAGGTAAAGTATACTATTGCCGAGCTCCTTTCTTCTTCTTCTTCTTCTTCTTCTTCTTCTTCTTCTTCTTCTTCTTCTTCTTCTTCTTTGTGCCATATCCCTTTAGGACTTGGGCGATCATAGCTCTCCACAATTTCCTGTCTTTTGTAGCTCTTAATAATTTTTTTCACTATTTCTCCTCATCTCTAAGCTTACGGCCATATCACGTTGAAACATCGGTTCCCTCCCGATCACTGAAGTTAAACAGCGTTCATCCGGGTACTATCTAAATGCTGTATGCTTGGACATGTGGGTGGTGTAAGGGATAAAAGTTGGAAATTGGAAATCAGAGAACAGAGAACTGAGATCCAATTCCAGTTGGGTAGTTATATTCTTTAATGGCAAAGCTATGATTACCCCTTGCCGCCCAGCTATGGGTTAATTAGTAGAACTTACATCAGTAAATCATTACTATCTCAAAAAAAGTCTTACAATCTAAAAATAAGTCACAAAAAACAAACAAAACAAAATAAATCAATCAATCCTAATCTCTGTTCTGTCAACAATTTACACAAGCTCGTTATGTAGGTTACTCGCTGCTTTCATCTGTCATTATTGCCTTCAATATGTCCTGTGAATGTCAAATTTTCTAATCCATCTTTCCTCATTATGTGCCTTTATCGTCGCTCATATGTTTAGTCCATGGTATTTTCAGTATCCTTCTGTGGAACCACATTTCCCTTGCTTCAAGTTTCCTCTTCATCTGTCTATTATTCACTGCCATATAGGAGGACCGATATAGCATAATATTTAAGTAGTCTTTTTCGTTGTTTCTTACGAAATTTTCTTGTCTCTTAATATTTTGCTTAGCTTTTGGAAGACTCCTTTCATATCTCAATACGCTTTCGGATTTCAGTTTCGCATTTTTTTGTCCTTAGCTAAAAAAAAAAAAAAAAATTCTTAGATATTTCATTTTTTCTAATTGCTTGATTTTAATGTCTCCAATTTATAATTAGCATGTTGGCCTTTTTCTTTTTACTAACAACCCTACATTCTGTCGTCTTCCAACTGCTGCTTAGTCCTTTCTTCTCGCTTTCCTTTACTACTTTCTGTGGGAGTCCTTGTAGTTCACTTTCTGTATTTGCTGTCAATAACGTGTCATCCACATATTTAGCTTTATTAAAATTCCGGCTGCCAATAATGTAACCTTTTAGGACTTCTAAACAATAATTTGATTATTAATGATTTGTGAGAGTAGATTTACAAAAGGAATCCATCTCTCTTTGATAATATAGAAAATATAAAATATTTTTAAAGAAATATCTATACGTGTCTTTAAAAGAAATATCTATACATGTAATGGATATCGGCTCGAATTGAGGAATCGGAGAGCCGAGTTCGGATTCCAGTCGAATCCATTACATTCACTTACGTGCTAATACCTTTGGGAAAGGTATGGATCCTCTTCTCTCTCCAGCTATGGGTAAATAGCAGGACGGGTTCTATAGACTTGAGTGGCAAGGAGTCTACCGCAGAAAGAAATGGCAACCTACTGCGGGTAAAAATCTGCCTCGTCAGACATGTATCATTCGATACATGACTGACGAGGCAGATCGAAAGAGTGTATTCCGCATGGCACATAACTGACATAAATGAATACATATTTTTATACACATTATATATTC
>OZ038520.1:46568930-46618930 GCA_964036315.1 Acanthosepion esculentum
TCTGATGATATTAAGTGGAAAGACTATATTGCATCCATTGCTAGGTCAGCTGCTAAGAAAAGTCTGTTCACTGTCAGGCAAGAAAAGTTTTCTCTCCAGAATCCATCTTGCATATCTATAAGCCTACCTTCTTCCATGTTTAGAATATTGCTGCTGCCACGTATGGCCCGGTGTCCCTGCTATTTACCTTGAGTTCCTTGATAACATCCGCAAAAGAATCTGTTCTATCATTATCCTAAACGTTGTAGTTATCACACTTGATGGACATTAAAAGTTACAGACTTTACATACTGAAATATACAAATATACCTTTCATATAATAAAATAGAGTAATTTTCAATTTAGAGATAATCTCAATAACGTTATGCGATATCGTATGTCATATATATATATATATATATATATATATAATTTTGCATTCTTTTTTTTTAATTACTTTTCGAGCTGTAAAACTAACGTGGTATATACTTAAACTTAACTATTTATCATTAATTCAAATAGATATTTCATCTTACTCGTCTATAAAAAAAATAAAACTCGGAGTTTATATCGATTCTAAGTACAGAGTGGGATATGGATAGTCACACTTCTAAAGAGATCTACCATAACGAATTTCCCAGCCCAACTCAAACACACGCCAATCATTCTTATAACAAAACTAGATTTAACCGCTGACTGATCGTCCGGACGCTATCGATCTATAGACTATTATTACCTAGTATTTATATATAGTTCTGATTGATCGATTTGTTCACCCAACATATTGCATATGCATCACAGGCACCTGTCTTCTAAATCTTTGACTTCGTTTTAAATTGGACCTATCTTGTCTGCTTCAACGATATTTCTGTCAAAGTCTAAAAATAATAAAGTGTTTCCCCTGTCATAATCATCATTAGTTGTAAGTCCTTCTATATCTATCTATCTATCTATCTATCTATCTATCTATCTACGTTCGTATGTATGTATGTATGTATGTATGTATGTATGTATCTATCTATCTATCTATCTATCTATCTATCTGCCTGCCTGTCTGTCAGTTTGTTTCTCTATACCAGTTTGCTTATCTATCTATCTATCTATCTATCTCTGCCTATCTGTCTCTTTTATACATACATACATACATATATATATATATATATATATATATATATTATATATATATATATATATATATATATATATATATATATATATATATTTCTAAGGAAGTAATGGATTTATTTCCATTCCGACATTTTTATTACTTCAAACGTTATTATAGTGGATACTCCGTATTTGAAATAGACGCCCTACAAAAGTCGATGCATATTCGATTCCTGCCAGGGAATATGTTTTACTTTACTAGGATTTCTCGAATTCGCAGGCCGATAAGCGTAACACAGACTATTTAATAAATACAAATTGGGCGTCTATTTCAAATACGGTGTATCCAGTATAATAACAACGTTTGAAATAATAAAAATGTCGGACTGGAAATAAATCCATTAATTCTTTAGAAACATTTATATATATATATATATATATATATATATATATATATATATATATATATATATATATATATATATATATATATATATATATATATATGTATGTATATATATATATATATAAATTAGAAACACACACACACATATATATATAGATAGAGAGAGAGGGAGTGACAGCAGTCTTTAGCTTAAACATGTTTTATCTATTTAATTGAACATGTTTAGATGAAGCGTCTCTGACTAACTATTTTATAGTTGATAAGTAAAATCTCAGGTATAACTAAAATATATATCTGTAAAAGAGACTATGAATAGACACAAAAGGAAAATTTATCTTAGCCGGGGCGTTTCGTCCTTTAATAAACTTTATCAAAGTAAATGTTAGGATTTCATTTTGCAACAATTATTTATAAACAAATGTAAAAAATATTGTTTATTAGACATCAAATAAACTCACTTAGCATCAACCTATAATTTACTTAAACTTTTCAGTTATCCTGGTGAATATTTATTAGCGTCTGTTAAATTTAAACATTTTTATTTTTGTTTATAAATACTTGTTGCAAAAATAATAACTTTTTCTTTTAAAATCAAAATCACATTCGCAAACATCATCGAGTAAGCCCATTACAAAGTTATTTCCAATTGCGTATTAGTACTGACATATGTATATATATATATATTATATATATATGAATAGATGTTATTTTATTGCGTTTTTCTTGTATAAAAACAAGAGATTTCGTTTTTGGACTTAGTGAATAGAAAGAAGAAAGTAAATATCAGTGGTCAAGAATTGATACAGACATTAATTGGAATAGGGTTATTATATGTTTAATGTAAAAGTATTTTCAATGATTCTGTTTAAAAAAAACATCAATATCATCAACTATGAATACGGCCATAATGTATTGTCCGTATTCGGGAATTCAAAATATGTTTACGTTTGAACGACTTGTACACCATTTACAATAGAACTTACCATCTGCAATAGCACCACCAAAATCCTTGATAATAGGTAATATATTAGTGGAAGAGTTATTTGAATAATTTCTACAGACACTAAGTACTAAAAAAGAAATTAGATAGATAGATAGATAGATAGATAGATAGATAGATAGATAGATAGATAGATAGATAGATAGATAGATAGATAGGAAGAGGCTACGATAAATAGATAGATAGAAAGTAAGGAAATGGCGAAGATAGATAGATAGATAGATAGATAGATAGATAGATAGATAGATAGATAGATAGATAGATAGATAGAAAAAGACTGAGATAGATGGATAGGTGATGACGTGTAATACAAATAGACAGTAAGTCTTGTGAGACAAAGAGATTAAGTGTCGCAAAAGCCGACAAAACAATCAAATTCATTAGTTCGAATACATAAATAGTACATCCAAGTGTGCGTTATTAAAAGCATATACGAATTTATATACATGCACGCACGCGTATCTATTTGATTCTGGGTAAGTGGAGTGTACGTGATCTTATGGTTGAACGTACACTGAGATGGCAGTTTAACTTAGGTATCTGTTCTTGTGTTAGTATAACCATTTAATATACATATTTATATAATTTATTATTATCAATGATTGAATGATTGATTGACCATAGTTTATAGATGTAGACTGCAATCCTCATAGATGGATTGCCAGACAGACAGCTTGAAAACACGATTATGTATTTTATTTAATCGTCCATGTAAAATTATGTTTGTAATCGTTTTTAGGTTCTACATCGTTTGTGCATAGATATTTACGGAAAAAAACTTATTTGTCGTTTTTGCTTTGATATGATGTCGCAAATGTGCCAAAGTAAAAACAATGTATGAACTACAGGGTGTCCCACAAAAAACAATGTATGAACTACAGAGTGTCCCAAAGAAAACAATGTATGAACTACAGGGTGTCCCCCCAAAAACAATGTATGAACTACAGGGTGTCCCACAAAAAAACAATATATGAACTACAGGGTGTCCCACAAAAACAAACAATGTATGAATTACAGGGTATCCTACAAAAAAAACAATGTATGAACTACAGGGTGTCCCCCCAAAAAAACAATGTATGAACTACAGGGTATCCTACAAAAAAACAATGTATGAACTACAGGGTGTCCCACCAAAAAAACAATGTATGAACTACAGGGTGTCCCCCAAAAAAACAATGTATGAACTACAGGGTATCCTACAAAAAAACAAACAATGTATGAGCTACAGGGTGTCCCAAACAAAAACAATGTATGAACTACAGGGTGTCCCACAAAAATCAATGTATGAACTACAGGGTGCCCCACAAAAAACAGGAAATTTGGTACAGTTTAATTAATTGTTGGAATTTTGTTACAATTATTTGGAATAAAAGCAAAGGATTGAAATTTCGTAGCATAAAAAGAGAACAAAAACAAATACTAGATGTGGTGTTCAAACTAAAGAACTCTGGCAACTCTTGGCATTTTTTCAGTTCCCAAGTTCTTTCTCAAAGAAAGCAATCACCTCGCGTTGTAAATTTGATAACTGCGGCATCCTGGAATTACAAATGGTTGAAAAATTTATATTAGTTAATTTTTTTTAGTTCATTCATATAATAAAATATATAGTTAATTTGTTTTATATGTTAGTTAATGTTTTTGATCATATAGTAAATCTAATATTTCCTGTTTTTTGTGGGTCACCCTGTATATAAAACGAAGGCGCAGTCACACACACACACACACATACATATATATATATATATATATATATATATATATATATATATATATATATATATATATATATATATATATGGTTGTGTACTTGTGCTGTATTTTACTGAGATTAATTTTCGAAAAATAAGGCTCGCTATAGTTTTTGCTTTAATAAAACTTAATTTAGAATTATTTACTTTTTTCATGTTAGTAACAAACCAAAAACTGAATAAGTCTTATTTTTTAAAAATTGAATAAAAAATTATTTTCCATACCATAAATAAATTATTTTTTCATAGTTTCGGGGTGGTGGAGACCCTTGTGCCGGCCTGGCCTGGACTAATTCAAGATATTTTGTTTGAAATTTGTTTTTATAAATTAAAATTAAAAAGAAGAATAGGAAATACCGACTTTTTAAATCTGCAATAATAAGTGAATAATAAGAAGTTAAATTACACTTACACAAACACACACACACACACACACACACACACACACACACACACACACACACACACACACACAAACAAACAAACAAACACACAGGCACAAACACATACAATACAGAAATAAATTCAAGAGAAATTTAAAAAATACATATAGCGTTTCGAAATTATCAGCAGAATTAAAAAGTAAAAACGATGGGGAATAATAATTATTCCCGTCGTTTTTACTTTTTAATTCTGAGAATTTTGAAACTCTTACAGAAGCTAAAAAATAGATTCTAATTACGTAATTTTATTTTTAAAAATATCTTCGTAAATATAAATCATACAATGATAATTTTTTTTTTTTTTGCAAAATGTTGGATTGCATGACACTGAGTTTGCATATATATTTATTTTGCCGTTAATTATTGTATGTTACAGTTCGGAGTAACTGTGGAATTTGGTAATAGCTTGAAAAAATATCTGACGATACGTTGCTCTTAGTAGGACGACAAATAAGCAGACTCTGAAATTACAGAGTGAATCTACTGACTGTCATGGATTACTCAGACTATCCAACATTTGCACAAAAAATATTGTGTTTTGGGAACTTTTGCAGTACACATAATTATGGTTGTAAATATGTAACATTTATGATGATAATATACGGATATCTTTCCTTAAGTTTTTATAAATTTTACACTGTTCAATTATTAACGTTAACAAGGAGCTATTTTAAATTGTAGGATTAAGTGAAAATTATTTACAACCGAGCAGCATGGCCCGGCGTTGCCCGTGCTTGATTCAAAAATCGTACGACTCATACAGCAATCGCTATCACTTGACTTAAAATATTTTTGCCTTTCCTTGCCTTTAAAAGAGTGCCCTTTGCCGTGCTGATGTTGCTACATGCCTTACTTCTTGCCTATCTCACACTGCGAATTTTTTCTAAGCTCTATACTAAACATTAAATATCTTACGAAAAAAGAACTAAACAAAATGAACACAAAACGATCAGCTTTAAAAAAGGACTCGTAACTGGAAAAACCGAATGAAAAAAGAATGTTAACAACAAATACCTTTTCACACCCAACCTAGTTCTGCGGAATCAGAATCAACGTTGAGTTTAAACAAGCGAATGAGCCAATTGGAGTAAAGTGCCATGCAGATTTAAATTTTTCCCACCTGTGACGAATGCAGCTATCGATTTTTTTGCATGCTAGCATGCTAGTTAACATTCGTGTCAGTCAGTTGTTGGCTCTCACGCTGGCCAATAGAATCTTCCTGCCTATTCGTGGCAGCCAGCAATAGGCTTTCACTCTGGCCAGTAAAAAATGGCCGCAAACTACATGAAAACTGCCGTAGAAGCATGGAAAAATCGATTATTTCCACTATCGATGTGAGTTGGGAAATGCAAAGTCAGTCTTGGCCTTCTCGCTAACTTGGAGCATGTGCATGTAAATTTTGGTGCAAATCCGTCGAAAATTGCGGCCGTGCATTCGTTACACACACACACGCACACACATACATCCTGCATTTTATAGATAGAGATATAAAAATACATTATTTATAATACATTCCTTTTTGCCGTCAATTTTAACGGCACGTGTCATAAGAGCGGACAATGAGATAAAATCCGAGTGGCGACAGTCTGTTTCATGCTTATTGAACGCAAGCTTCTTTCCGCCATCTTCACAATTTCAATTTCCAGGAACTATTGGTATTTTGCTGGTCTCAAGATTGCGTTCAAGCATACAGCAGACTGTCGCCATTCAGTGTGCGCCTCTTATATTTTCGCCCACTCTATCCCTTCTACCAACAAATATAATATATATTAAAAATATTTTTTATCATATTGATATATATATATATGTGTGTTTGTGTGCGTGTACACGCAGGCACAAAGACTTGATTAGATTGCTGTGAATATATATATATATATATATATATATATATATATATATATATATATATATATATATATATATATCCAATGCAATGAGAACCAAAATAATATATAAATTCTAACGTTCACAGTATTAATTCAAAAGATGGCTCAATACCGATAGTAAAGCAATAATTATTTATTATAATTTTGTCATATAGACAAAAAGAGTTTACTCACTACAAAGATGCAACTTCGTTTCAGTGCATTTCAATTGCACTTCGACTTGTGAGAACCAAAATGTTTATGAACAGTTCTGTTTGTAAGTAAGCCGCATGTGAAATGTCACTTCCTTTATAAGGAATTATGCGTATTTATATAAATATATATTTTATCAGGAAAACGACTTTGTTGTTATCAGCTCTGGCGACGATCACAATGTGTGGCAACGTTCGGAGGTGCCTGAAAATTATACCACGGTTCGACCCAGGCCTTGTGAATAAAAATGGTCTGACGGAACTGTTCGGAAGCAGTCAATAAATGTGTTAGCAAGAAGTCACAAGTCATTGTGACCGTGGATTTGAGCGTTCTGGCCTTGTTCAAACTGATAATCACACCAGTTTATGCCCTCTCTCCTAAAAACTGTAAGGCAAGTTCAGTATAGTTATAGTGTAAACAAAAGTGGGGCTCTCTGGGCGTTGAAAAAGCATAAATATCCCTGAGCAGAGGCCAGCAAAAGGGATTGGCAGCCACCCTAGCAGACAAGTGTTTGGAAACCGTGTAGCCGGTAATCATTATATATATGTATTATGCTTATTATAAGAATTGTTAACATTTTAATTTCCTGAAAGACGGCAAAAGGTACCTGGGGCCGTTCTTTGGTGAGAAAGATAAAAAGTTCCGGGATACTGGAATTATGATGTTGGCAGTAGAGTGTTAAACAAAAGGACAAATATAATAATTTGAAATCAAATTGCAACAATCCGAAAGACGATTCTGATTTTTATCTGGTAATCGATATTCTCATGTTTTCAAAGTCTTCGACCTTCTTGTTACGTAGTGATACATATACCATATATCTGTCTATATTTCTGAGATGAGGTATTATGTACACTATTTACATTATTCGGACTATTGTCCTCATCTTTGTCGCCATATTTATTACAACGTTTTGGCTGTTGTACGCTCCGGCCTTCTTCAGGTGGTTGGAATGTTGAACTGAACCCTTTATTTCGCTCACTGGGGTAGACGGTTCTAGTTCCAGGTGCCATGTTTAATGGATGTCAGTTATCAGTTATCTCCTGTTAATTCCCCTCTTCAAGTTCTCCACTGCCATAACCACTGCCACTCTTTGGGTCCTGTCACTGGATCTAACCAGCGCCTTTATCCACCGTGCTATATGTCCTTGAGAATGCTCAAATCCTCGATCTGAAGAAGGCCGAAGCGTACAATGACCGAAACGTTGTAATAAATATGGCGACAAAGATGAGGACAATAGTCCGAATAATGTAAATAGTGTACATAACTGTTGAGTCTTGACTCATTGTTGAATCTCGCCTATTGCATGGAATAATAATGCAACACAAAATGTACTTAGAACAAGAATGTATTATAACAAGAAAGTGTACACAATAAGTACATATAGTATTTCTGTATATTTCTGGGAAGACGTTCTTGGAGAATGTGTTGACTAGTCGCAGTCGATCAGAGTCTCTAGTTGGATCTCGTGATTCCTCCCCGTCGTCTTCCGGTACCAACCATTATTTATATAGTTGGTAGTCACCTATGCAGATTAGGTGAATCCTACCACAACACCCCCCTCCCAAGCCTTGGAATCCTTTTGGATTTCAACTGGCTTCTATATGGGATGATGATCATGGTTATTTCTTTGTAGATCCCCTTTGCATAGTTCATATGTTTATCTGTTTTTTTTTTTCAATATCTTTTCCGTTTTGGATTCACGTCCAATGGGTCCGTGAACTTCCGTTTCCTACCGGATCTTCTCGGTTCATGAGCACTCTGCGGGGGTTCGACTTGAAAAGTATCATACATTACATCAATGGGATCTTCCTCCTCATCCGGTATACTCTCTTCATGCTCTAGCACGTAGCATTTTTTGAGTTGGTTCTGGTGCCTTTTATGAGTATTCTTCGGCCCTTTTATTATGTAAATCAGGTCACCGATTCTCTTATCCACTATGCCTCGCTCCCAGAACTCAATGTTGTTTCTATAGCACTTGAAAAAGACCTTCTCTCCGGGGGTGTATCTTTTTCTAGCTGTATACATAGTGTTCTTTACTCTATTTCTTCCTGGCAAAAGCTTGTCAAACACTGACTTCACTTTCCTAGCGAACATTAGTTCAGCTGGTGCCATGTTTGATGGTGTTCTCTGGTTAGGCATGATTCTGTATACTTGTAGGAATTGCTGAAGCGCCTTTTCCGTTGGAACTCCTGACGCTTTCTTCAGAGCGCGCTTTAACGTATCTACAAATCTTTCTGCGAGTCCATTGGATCTCGGATGATACGGCGGCGTCGTTATGTGGTTAATTTGATATAACTCACAAAATTCCTTAAAATCGTCCGAAGTGAATTGTGTACCATTGTCACTCACAATACACTCTGGCACACCGAACCGTGCAAATAGTTCATGCAAAAAAGTTGTTGTGGTATTGGACGTAGGCTTTTTGCAGCGTAGTACTTCCGGCCATTTTGTAAAGCTATCTACCACTATTAAGTAGTAATAATCTTCTACTGGACCAGCGAAATCAATGTGTAATCTTTCCCACGGATGATCCGTCTTTGGCCATGGTTTGTGTACTATAGGTGGTGCCTTAGCTGCTAATGCACACCCTTTACATCGATGAACCATGTTTTCGATATCCACATCCATTCCTTTCCAATATACTAAGCTTCGCATTAAGCTTTTTGTTCTATTAATCCCCGGGTGACCCATATGAAAGTCCCGTAGGATTCTTTTCTGCAACTTTTTTGGTACTACTACTTTCTCTACACTTGCGAAAAGCACGTTACGCTTCTTTTTAAATATAGGCATAGTATTTTCTTTTAATTCAAATTTAGCTTCAAACTTGTTACATCTTCCAAGACCAGGTGTAAAGGTTTCCGGAAACTTTTTCTTTAATTCATCTTTAATGTCCTGTCTTGTTTGCGTATTACTTTCTACTTTTCTGCAGAATGAGTTTAACGGTTTATCCCACAATTCGAATGTTTCAATAAAATCTGTACCCAACAAGTTTTCTCCATTTCTCAGAATGAAAACTTTTATTTTTTTAACGATCCCATTCAATTTCATTGGAAGTACAACCTCGCCTTCGAAGTTAATTTGCTTTCCAGTTACCGTTCGAGCGAGTTTCGTTGACTTCATTATTGTAGGCCTTTTTAAAATTTTCCATGTTTTATCGTTCATTATTGTTAAATCTGACCCCGAATCGAGTTGAAATTTGATATTCTTTTTGAATATTTCAGTCGTCACATATTTCCTCAAATCTCTATCTGATTTGATATTCGAATTTGTTTGTCTAATTCGGCTCTTGAATTTTTTCGTTTTACAACAAGATCCTTTGTGACCATTCTTTTGGCACACGAAACATTTCTTATTTCTATATGGGCAATTTACCTCCCAATGTCTTTCGTTACAACGTCTTCAATTATATGGTGGGACCTTTTTATTTTCGTTCTTTCTATTTTCTTGTCTATTATACGCCGAATTTTTTCTCCAATTTTTCTCTGATGGGTAATTTGGCTGCTTTTTTATTTTTTTTAATATAAGCAATACCAGCTTCTTCGATTTTTTGCGACTCTTTCTTTAAACTTACGGCCCGTTGACACTCCTCTGCTAAATTTTTCAGGGTAAGGCCTTGTTCAGATTCGAGTTTAGACAAAACTCTACGTCTTATTTCGGCACTCTTACTGGATATCAGTCCTTGAGCAAAAATTAAGCACTTGAATTCTTCAACCGTAATCTCTGCCAATCTGAAATTGTCACAATGTCTATTCACTATAGATGCATATGTTAAGTAATCCTGATCGTCGGATTTAGAGACATTCATGCATAACCATCGCTTATGCCAAAGCGACATATTTGCTCCAAACAGCTCTTTTAGCAATTTCACTGTTTCCGAGAATTCCAATTCAGTTGTTTTTCTCGGTAGAATAAAATCTACAAATTTGCTATGTTCTGCTGTACCTAGCTTTCTTAGTAATAGACTGACTTTTCTTGAATTCTACCAGTTTTCACAGTCTGTGTAGAAAATATCTTCATATCGTTTAAAGTACGCTTCAAACGTTTTTTCTTCGTCTGGCACATAGGTGAAAGTTTCCAGCGAATTAAATATGGTGTTATTAGAATATGAAGAATTTCCCTCATTTGCCTGATAGTTGTTTAATTTCTCCAGTGTTAACTTTTGAATTTCCAAAAGTCTTTCCTCTTGACGTTCTTGATATTTTTGCATCGCTATCAGTTGTTCTTGCTGTGCTATCTGTTGGGATTTGAATAATTCGGATATGACTTTGGATAGTTCATCCATCTTTAGCTGATAGTGTTCATGCAACAAGAATATACTTTTAATTTGTGTATCCACGAATATCATATAAGCTGACCAAAAAAATCGAAACAACGTACGACTTTTCTATTTTATGTCTTGCTTTTACATTCACGCCCGTGCTAATCAACTTTGGTATTTTTTTTCGTGAACAGAGAGCGTCGGACTTTTTTTTTTTTTTCGTTTTCGACTTCTGTTCGCGTATTTCAATGACAACGTCTGATTTTCTTATCAGAGGTAATTCGTCACTATATTGTTGAACAAATAATTTTTAAAAAAAATAATTTTTTAAAGTTTGTTACCTTTCAAAGTCGACACGGTGTATTTGTGCTCCTTTTAATCCATGCATGTTTTTGTAGTCGGCCAATTTTTCTTTTTAGAGGGTGTCTCGTTGTAGATAATTTTTTAATTTAAAATTACCGTTACTCGTTTACGACACCTTTCAATTTTTCTGAGTGAACTTTCCTTTATGCTTAGTCGTCTTTTAACGAGTTTTACATATCCAGAAGTTCAGAATCCTTCGTCGTTATGTTAACGTTGGACTTTGAATTAATAGTTTTTTTTTTTTTCAGCCTGGGTTCTTCAATGACTTGTCCCAATTGTTGAAAACTCTCACTATTAATTCTTTCTTCTTTCCGTATGGTTCGTTTTACTTCTTTGCCATTGTTGAAACTTGGCGTATGGTTCGTTCTACTTCGTGGCCATTGTTGAAACTTGGCGTATGATTCGTTCTACTTCGTCGCCATTGTTGAAACTTGGCGTATGTTCGTTCTACTTCGTCGCCATTGTTGAGTCTTGACTCATTGTTGAATCTCGCCTATTGCATGGAATAATAATGCAACACAAAATGTACTTAGAACAAGAATGTATTATAACAAGAAAGTGTACACAATAAGTACATATAGTATTTCTGTATATTTCTGGGAAGACGTTCCTGGAGAATGTGTTGACTAGTCGCAGTCGATCAGAGTCTCTAGTTGGATCTCGTGATTCCTCCCCGTCGTCTTTCGGTACCAACCATTATTTATATAGTTGGTAGTCACCTATGCAGATTAAGTGGATCCTACCACAACAATAACATTGAGCTTAGACGGTAACGAATGCCATGGGGAATGTCACTGTTGTAAAAGACCCTTGTGCAATCAGTTGTCATGCCACGGAGATGCAAATGTATCCCTCTTGTTCAGTTAGAGCTTTTCGTGAGGTGTGGGATTGTGAGTCGTTGATGGCAATTTCAGAAAATTAATGCACATGTTGGATGGTGTGTGTTAGCGGTGTTACAGTGTCGGCAAGAGTAATATAAAACAAATTTCTACACTTGTAGAGCAGCTTCTGAACGGCCACCTAGTACAAATACTCTATGAGATTGACACATTGTAACAGCAATTGCGTCAAACTTTACGGTGTTCACAGAGCATTAGTGCAAACACGGCTCCCAGGAAAGTCAATTCGAGTCTTTGGAAATTATTCTTTCAAGCGTGATTTTATCCAAAATTTCACTTACCATCAGGTATGTTTTTAGTTGTCACTTGGGGGACATACTGGGACTCTATCACGTTCAGTGATGAAGGTAGATTCTGCCGTCATGCAATTAGCGGATAGTTTTCGTGTGTGACGTAAACACGGAGAGTAACATATTCCAGAGTGTATTTGTCCACGAAACACGGGCCCAACCAGTAGCGCGCAGAAGTGGAGGCAGATTTTGCGATGGCCTCTGGCTTCAGTCAAAAAGTGATGTAAAAATTTCGTTTATATTGAATAAGTTTTTATTTCATATTCCATCTGTTTTTACATATTTAAAATATCATCCTTTCTCACATTTCTCAGTACTAGGTTCTGTAAGCCCCATACTTTAGTCTTAGGGGCATAAAATCAAGGAGTTTGGCCCGGGCATCGCCAAACACCACCAAACCTCAGAACGTCACTGGGGCCAACCCATGGGTATCATTGTGAAAGGGAAAAAACATTATTAAGTAGCGATAACAAGAACAGAAAAGAAATTAAGAAGTCAGAAGATACCGATTGACAGTGCATTTAAAGTTTTGAAGATCAAATTTGACTGAAATGCAAGGCGAGCGAGTAGTGTTAGCATAGAAGCTACAAAGAAGTCTCTTTAAAAAAAGAACCGACAAGGTCTATCTGTTTAATTTGTTATTCTATTTTTCGAATTTCTGAATAAGGTGTTTTGTATTCGGATCAAAATCATGGATAAATTGTCCGAAGTCCATGTCGCCATGTTGTTTGTTTAAGTACTTTCGACTCTCTTCAAGAATGAATGTGCAGTATACATAATTCCTTTGTCTACATCCGTGTATTCTTTGGAAAACTAAACTTTTCAAATACTTTTTAATGAAACTTGTTTGGATAAATAATTCCCGCCTCAATATAACTTGCATCTCTCTCTCTCTCTCTCTCTCTCTCTCTCTCTCTCTCTCTATATATATATATATATATATATATATATAGCGTGTGTAAATATAAAAGTGGACATGGAAGTCAGCACTTAGAGGCGACAGTCTGTTTCATGCTAGTGCAATCGTCAGGCGATTGCACTAGCATGAAACAGACTGTCGCCTCTAAGTGCTGACTTCCATGTCCACTTTTATATTTACACACGCTCTATCTCTGATATTGAGCACTTTACCCCATAAATATACCACACTTTAAGACTATATTTCTTCCTATATATATATATATATATATATATATATATATATATATATATATATATATATATATATCCATATGATATGTGAACGAATAGAACACAGTTCCAACGTTCATAACATTTAATTTAAAAGAGGGATCATTACAAAGTAGACCAATATTCTTTATTATAAGATATTACAGCGAAGACATGTCGAAATCGCTACACAATTGTAGTCGTGTTTCGATGCACATACAATGAGATACGTTGTATGCGCATCGAAACACGACTGTAGCAATTATGACGACTTCAATGTAATGTCCTATGAGAAAAAATATTGCTCTATTATATGTGTGTGTGTGTATGTGTGTGTACATAGATAGATACATAGATATTTAAAACGATTTTTGTAGCAAATTACACGCGCAACAAATTAATATTGCATTTACAGAGAATTATTAAAATGAATGTACGTGCACTGAGATATATTCAGCTTTCTAACGAGGGCCGAATATGTTACAGAGCCAGTTAACTTTCAACAGCGTATTCCTCCAAAGAAATTCAGGAAAAACACAACTCTTTATTTAGTGTAATGAAGCGCTGCTAGTCCACTGTTACAAACTCCAGGACATAATCCCTTCTGCATCACTTATGTGCCATCTAGAATAATGTATTGATAAGCCGGAAATTTGCTCTTGTTTGTTACCAAGTATGCATGCGTATATATATATATATATATATATATATATATATATATATATATATATATATATATATATATATATTGTTGCTGTTGTTTTTTTTGGTGGGGGGGTGCATCCAGATTGTTAAGGACCAAGAACATGGAAAATTGTTATTGTTTCGAATTCAGATTTATCCTTCTACTAACTATGGCTAAAAAAAAATCTCAATGTGTCCTGCTTTTTAACCCTTAGCTGAGAAGAGAATAATAGGATTCATACCTTTCCCAAGAGTATTTGCGCGTAAGTAAATTTAATAAACTCGACCGGAATTGGATCACAGCTGTCTCATTTCTCATTCCGTTAAAATATCTACCTTTTATGCAGCTCACCCGCCCTCCTTACAAGAATGAAGCCTAATTATATGTTTGCCACCAAGGTGACTAAAAAACCCAATCTACCAAGGTTTTGAAAATTAGTGATCCTTCTCCTAGATCAGTGGTTCTCAACCAGGGGTGAATTATCCTCAGTGGGAGAATTTCAGGGTTTCGGAGGGGAAAATCTTTTACTTTAATCTTTTTCTTGTTTCTTATTTACAGAATTTGAAGCCCATCATGAGATTAAAAAACCTATAAAAATAATCCATTTGCTGTATTGGGGCAGCAGATCATTACTGAAACATATATTATTAAATATAACAGACAATGAATGTCTTTTATCTGATCATGAGCCGTTCTAATTTTAGAATGTTTGCTTTAGTTTCTTAGAAAAACATAGCCATGTACATAATATTAGACAGATATTAGTTGATAACACAATAATACTCACACATGCACACAGTAAAAGAAGCTTCAGATATTGGAGGCCATCTACATTAAAACAAAGCAACTCACACTCAACAAAATTACATTTCAAATTAGTTACAACATATTACATTGCATATAGACACATGGTTCTGTTGTAATACTTCGGTTTATCGCGTGGTATGACGTCATAGAACCGCATCATGAAGTTACGATCTGCGTCTGCTATTCCACGACCGTTATCGTCGCATAGCAATTTTCTATGTCAAAATATCATCTTTGTCAGTGGATATCTTTGTTTCATGTCTGTATAACCACTTTGAGGATGGCTCATGTGAAAAAAAATATCCAAATGTTGTACAATTTCTGTCTTTATTTTCACTAGAAATTAAAGCAAACATTCGAACCTTAGAACGGCTCATGATCAAATATAATAGACATTCATTTTCTGTTATATTTAATAATATATGTTTAAAATTAATTCATGTAAGTGTACTAATATGGAAAAGAATGAGGATATTCAATAATATACGCACATTTGGAACCCACCTTTTAAATCTCACAATATTGGAAAGGGGGCAATGACATCCTGACATATTGAAAAGGGTGCATTGGGCAAAAAAGGTTGAGAACCACTGTCCTAGATAGACTGTCAACCCAAGTTATCGAGCTCTGTCTACCCGTATCCTAATGGGTAAATAACTATACAATGCAGAGGCGTTCAGTTCCCTGAAATATTTGATATACCCATATGCCCGGTATTCCACCTTAATCAAATCATCATCAGGTTGAGAATTCTTCTCGGATTTTCCTGACTCGTTCCTTCCAACCATCTCTGTCAGACATCGATGTCAGCAGGTCTTCCAGACGGCATCCGGAGTCATTTACAAGTTGGTCAATGTAGGTGTGATGAGCTTTCCCAACCGATCTTTTACCGCGCAAAGGGTTGGGAAGCCGCAATACATCAACCAGTTATATTATACTCGTGTATAATGTCCAACGAATCGGGCAATTCGACTTGGTGTAAATGTTGGTAAGCTTGTCTCGCTAAATCAATTACGACTGAATTGTAGGTTCGATCCTCACTGGCATACACCATACTTTCAGCCCTGTGCCACATCTAAGCTATGCTTCGAAAATCACCATAATGTCCAACGAATTAGAAAACAAGCGATCCATTAACTCCAATTCTTGCAGGCTTACGTATATATCACATTGAAACACTAGTGCTCGTACGATCACCAATCTGGATAGTACCTAGATGGGTGACTTAGGAATACTACAGATGTAAGTTTGGATGTGAGGATGGTGTAATGAATAATAGATTGGAATTGGAAATCAAAGAGCCAAGTTCCAATTCCATCCGAGTGCGCTATATTCACTTAAGCGCAAATATAATTGGGGAAGGTATAGGATTATTAGGATTTGTATCAGTAAAGTATTAATTATCTCAAAAAAAATGTCAAGCATAGTCACTACCGCTAGTAAGCGTAGATGTACGATTGGTGTAATCGGGATCAGAATTGGAAAGCAGAACTGGACATCAATTCCAGTGGGGTCCGTTGTATTCATTTACGCACAAAAACCTTTGGGAAAGGTATTAATCAATTAATCTTCTCCTGTCATCTATGGGTTAATTAGTCGGACTTCTATCATTAAATTATTATTATCTCCAAAAAAGCAAGGATGCAAATTGAATTATGTAAATACACAAAATAGAAAGGAGTGGAGGGCAAGGAAATGTTTCTCACCGGACTTAGTAAGGTGATTCTGAGAGAATTAGGTCCTACTAGGATTTATTATTGGTGGATACAATCTTAGCAACATAAGATAGGCAGATGATACAGTTTTGATGACAGACACGGAGAGGAAACTGAAAGAGCGGTTGAATACAGCTGACAGTTGCATTCATCTAAAAGGAAATGCATCCTCATCTGACCATGACTGGACGTTAATTTGTCCTATTTTATACTTGAAGAACTTTAAGTTTGGATTTTTGTTGTCGACTTTTTAATTGCTGTTGATAGGTTAGATGGCTGCCTAGACCTTCCTTTATCAATAGCAGATTTTCTTTCATTTCGGCCTGGTGCGTCACCGAGTGACGCGTCTCTTGGTAATCCGAGTGGACAATAAACAGAACAGTATTTAAGGAGACGGATGACGATTGACGTTGCATTAAAATTTTTGAAGATTTTAGTTGACAGGAAAGAATCTGGAGGAGTGTTCTACGGGCGGGATGTGTAAGAGAAGGAACTAATAAAATAGAACATACAGTTTACACTTAGCAATTTAAATAGTAAAATGATAATACCGAGCTGCCAATGTAGCATTTCGCTTAAATTCATGAAGTCTATGTACCAAAGAATTATTACCATGAAAATAATTAAATAAAGGTGACAGAAAAACAACATTATAATGGTGGAAAAGTGATTGAAGACGAGATGCCAGGTCACCACTGATAACAGTGCAGATTATTTGGATTTTATGAAGAACTCTAGATACTTAAAAGAAACAATATTGAATGCATTGGCGAATGGTACACTTATAAAGGTACAAGACAGCTCAGGTAATCAAAATTTCTTAATAGCAGACTTAGCAATTGCTGAGCAGTGAATTTGAACGCCAACGCTAAGAAAAAACATCTGTATTATCTGATCTGAAATGACTTGCATACTTAATTTTTAAAGCTCATAGCGACACACAGACGAAATTTGTGTACTGTAAGATTTTCCAGACACTAGTCTATTTTCAATAGATTCACAATTTTCAGTATGAGATTTATGCTATTGTCGACACCTGTAGCCACAGTAAGATGTCTAAGCATCACTTTTTGATGTGACGTTTTTCTCCTTCACCCCTAACTTTTAGGACATCATTGGTGTGCATTTGCCATTAGTTAGTGACCTAGTAGTGATTATTTGGTGTCCTACATCCTTGAGAATGCTAAATGTTAACTGAGTTACCAATCTGGAATTAAACTGTGGCAAAATGCTGCTTTTGCTTTTAAATTCTAACGACGTGATATATTTTTATCGTTGGTAACTTATTTTTTAAAAATCTTCACCCACGAAACTCTTCTAAGATACATAAATATTCTTTCGTAACCATTTGTATTAGATACAACTTTGAAAGTAAGCCTACCTTTAAATAAAAGATTCTGCATTTAAAGATTATCAGTCTTTCCAGACTTCTACTCCAACAGTTTCTTTCCTAGAACTTCCCGACATTGGAATTCCCTTCCTCTCACTCGCTACCTTGATAACTACAATCTTCAAAAATTTAAAAGCAACGTCAATCGCCATCTTCTGTTGCCTTGATTCCTGTCCTTCTTTTTTTTTCCTTTCCCCAATCTCCCCCATACACACACTCTTTTCTCTCACTTTCACTCTCCGTATCCCCACTGCATACACGTGGCACACCTGCCTTGCTTGGGGTGATATACTTAACAAAAATTTTAACTTATTATTCATATAAAACGGATCGATTTCTTCTTTCAATATACTATGAATTCTTTACTTCTACGATTAATTTTTGCACTTATTATTTGCTTTCAAGTAAACCTTTAAAGATTATGTTTTTTGCGATTGCTTATAAGATTACAATTGCGGAATTTTTATGATGTATAAAACGTTGTATCTTATATAAATCTTTAGAAGTTGGCTGTTTTATGACAGTATTTAGCAGATATACCTCCCACAAATACCCCCAGCCAGAAATACCTTCTCACATCTTCTTTATATACCATGTCCCCACAGGACGTAGGTGATCATGGCCCTCCATAACTTCCTGTCCCCTGTAGTTCTTAATAAACCTTGTCATTCTGTTATTTCTCCTAAGCCCTGTTCCACGGTCTATATAGTCAATATTATTCGATGTTTTCCTTTGTCCATCTTGCCCTCTGTCTGTCCCGTGAGTATCACATTTCCTAAGACCCCCTTCCTCATTATATGCCTCAGAAACCTCAACTCTCCTTTCCCGATGTTAAGTATTAGTTTCCTTTTGGTTTCCATTTTCTCCAAAACTTCGACGTTGCTCACATGTTTGATACATGGTATCATCAGCATCCTTCTGTAGAACCACATAATGGTAAGACAGTAAAAGGTATTTCTGGAAGGTGTTTCTGCCACACCCTGTATAATGTTTGAATGATTTTCGCTGTCTCATATAATGTTAGAATAACAACTAAAGGCTGATTTTAGTACAAAATTAAAACTCTTTCAACGAGGATCTGGTTCACTCTCTATGGCTTACAATAACCAGAACATTAACCAACGTGCTTTTATTTTTATTTTGCTATTTTCTAAGCGTAGCAGTGAGATAGCAGAGCGGAAAGATTTGCTAGAGAAGTCTTCCAAATGTGGAAGATCTACTTTCCAAATAAACTACTATTCCAAATCCCGCTTTTACTCGATCTCAAAAACGATTTATGACATTAAAACGTAGGTAACGAAAAGTAATTGTAGAACGCAAGATAGACATTATCAGTAAGATACTCACGATTATGCACCAAATGGCAGATACGAGGTCTGATAAAAAAATATCAGGACTGTTGTTATAAAAAGAAAACTACAACAAATATTAATTCAGCATTTAATCTCCTGCGAAGTAGTCCCCTACAAAAGCCACACAGGTTATCCAACGTCATTTTCAATGATGGACACATTTATGGAACTCCTTTTGTTTTTTCGACATCTTGAAATCTTGTTCTTTACAAATGGGATTATTAAAAAGAGAAAAAAAACTTGTAAGGGGTGAGATCCTGACAATATGGTTATTTTTGAACTCGGAGAACATTGTGCATGTCCGAGAACTGCTGCACAAACTATGGTCACTGATTGAATATCTGTGTTGTGATGGGACAACCACATTCTACACACTTTCCTTCCATGCACTACTATAAACAAGGGAAGTGAACGAGAACGTTATAAATTTAATCTGTATCTTTCTAAGTATATGCACAGCATTGTTCGAGGTCAATCAGTGCCAAGCGGCTTCTCTCTACATACCTTAATTCCATTACCATAGTACCGATACTTTTTGATCAGACATCGTACATTTATTCACCCGGAAATCTTATTACCTATTTTCACTTCTAAAGTTAATAACTATTATAATATTACAGATTACCTCTTTTAAGAAGTTTATGTTTAAAAAAAAGGGACGTTCAGACTGTTTGTCGCAGATAAGGTTATCAACTTCTCCCTTCCCTTTTAAAATCTATTGGCAACCATTTGTCTTAGATCATCATTTAATATATTTTGCTTCGTAAATAATTTCTTTTAAGATACATTTAAATCTGTAATCCTTTTCAGTGCTGCTATATATTGATGTTACATTTTAATACTAAAATCACGCATCAGTAACTATTTGTGTTAATAATGGATTTAATAGAAATTAAACTGCACGCATTCTAAATTTGTTAATGTGATATGAAACACTGTACGCTTTTCTTATTATGTTTAAATTGTTTTAAGAATCAGGCAGACGCATTTCATGAGGAAGGTGATAAAAACTGGATGCGTTAGTGTAAATATATTCACGTGTGTTTATGTTTAAATCTGTTAAATGTACTTAAATGTAAAATATTATTATTGTCACGAATATTTTTAAAAAAGCGATCATCGTAAATCGTTTAATTTGATCAATGACAGTATATTTAGCATAAAAATGAAAAAGTAGAATTAATATAAGGATAGAATAGCAGATTGTTTAAAAGTATTTAGAAGAATGCAATTTAAATTTTTTCAGCTTTTTGAAAATAAAGAAAGAGCATCTTCCTCAGAATCTTAACAGGTTTACTTAAATCTGTTAAGGCATATAAATCAGGTTAGTTGTATTTGCTTAAAGATTTTCGCTTGAAACTTAAGTTAAGCTATCATAATTTTTTTTCAACAGTAGTACGCTTGTTTTCACAATTATATGTAAAAGTTGTTATATGCCTATTTTCTGTTTTATTGTTTGACATTTTCTTTAAGCAACTTATTACTTAACCATAAGTAATGGTAAACAATTTAAAAAAAATCTAAAATCAGTTTTCATTTTAGGTAAATAAACCGTATGTCTTCTTTTAACATAAAAGTACAGCGTATCATAACACTTAAGGCAGTGGTTTCCAATTTTTTTTTTCTCTGGGCCATATTTTCGAAATGAAAGTTTTATCGCGCCTCACCAAATTTTATGTGCTAAAAAGTACAATAAAAACAAAACAATGACTAATAGTGCCTTAACTATAATATATGACACAAATAACTTTTAATCTGATTAAAGTACACAAATTTAATGAAAAGTATGAGCTTGTTTTTGAGGAATAATCTCCTTTATATTCGGCCTAATTCAGGAACAAACAAACTTTTATCTCCCCATGAACACAAAGAAACCTTTCTCTTTATTGGTTTTTGATTTTTGGCAGAACTGAAAACCCAGAACTGAAAAGTTAGAAGTCCCACAGCAAAGAAGATCCAGAAATAGGGTTAAAGGGATATAACTGTGGATTCGAAGTCAGAACATTATCATTGATAACTCTCTCCCCCAATTTAAGGACACGAGTTACTATATTATTAATACTTGATATAATGCAAAATTATCACAATGATAAAATTGGTCAATAACTATTTATAATGGGACTCATGCATGCAAATAATCCATAATAATATATTTTTTTAATCTTGAAATCATATTTATTTTTGGCATACGGATTTTTGGAAACTTTTTCTAAATTATTGATTGTTTTTCAATCATTCCGCCTCACCTGCTATCCTCTTCCACCGCACCTATGAAGTGCGACACACCGTTTGGGAACCACTGCCTTAAGTATAGTTGTAGACGTTTTTGATAGTAGGAATATATCCAGTATGAGAATCTAAATGCTGATAATCATATGGAATATGCAAGTGACGTCAGTTTGAACAATTCGCTCGAATTCAGAATTTTTCTTCTTTTAAATTGACTTCCATCCAAGATAACAGAGACTGCTCTGATCTGTTAATTAACCCGTAAGTGGAGGAGAGAAAAAGAAGGATTTAATAGAAAGTAATATTTACCTCTCCTCCTCACAAGGATGTGATGTGACGCAAAGTCGGGTTTACTACGAACAAAAATTGCTCAGCCCCCGTAACCGTCGGTTGCGCTAGCCTCAGTAGTGACTACCGATCCCCTCTCTCTAGTGGAATGTTGGGTGCAGGCAAGTCTAGAATTTGAATTCGACTCGATGATTTCTGTACCTTTAACTGTTACGACACCCTCACATTAATTTAGCTTAAAAGTTATTGAAATCAATTTAAGTAATATTTTCTATTATTTTTTTTCAACGATATATATTCAAAAATAGAAAAAAAAGAAGACTCTATATCAACTGCTTTAAATAGATACTTTTTAATTTTAAACTGGGCCAGAGTACAAAATAGTAAAGAGCTAATACAAACTCTATCCATCTTTTCTACTATATGCCTTGTTCCTTCAGGACTTTGGAGATCATGGCTCTCCATAATTTCCTGTCATTTGCAGCTCTCAACAAATTTTGTCTTTTCGCCATCTGTAGCAAACCCTATTCCACCACCCATTAACTCAAGCTCATTCTTCTTTTTCTATGTGCCGTGTCCATTCAGAACGTTGGCGATCATGGCTCTCCAGAATTTCCTGTCATTTGTAGCTCTCAATAAATGTTGTCTTTTCGCCATCTCTAGCAAACCCTGCTCCACCACCCATTAACTCAAGCTCGTCAAGTAGGTTATGCGTTGTTTTCCTCTGTCCCTTCGATCTATCCTGTGAGTAACAGATTTTCCAAGCTCTCTTTCCTCATTATATGCCCTAGAAATTTAATCTGTATCTTTCTAAGTATAGGTGTCATCTTTGTTTCTATTTTCTATAGAACTTGGTCGTTGCTCACATGTTGTTCATAGTATTTTCGGGATCCTTTTGTAGAACCACGTTTCTGTTGGTTTCAAGTCTCTTCTTCCTCAGTGAGAAGATTGCCTAGAATTCACTGCCATATAGGAGGACTCATATTACAGTGTAACCCGGATATAAGAGACCCGGATATAAGAGAAACCCGGATATAAGATAGATTTTCTTTGGTCCCAAATTAGAGCCTGTGTTAATGTATATATAATAGACCAAACCCGGATATAAGAGAAACCCGGATATAAGATACTTATTTTCTGGTCCCGACAACTCTCTTATATCCAGGTTACACTGTACATTTTTTTTGCTGTTGTTGTTTCTATCAACATTTTTCTGTTTCCTTTGTTTAGCTTTTGGAATGCAACGTTTGCTATCCCAATGCGATCACACATTCTTAAAACAATAATCCATTAATTACCTGACACCATTAAGCAAAAATACCTCATGTTACTATAAGTAGTATCTCATTAATAAATTAAGGAGATCAGGCAGTTAGCATCGTTTTTTTCTCTTCGTTTATTTCGTGTTATATTTCATTCGATATTTTTATTTGTAACAATTTAAAACGCGGTATTCTTTCTTACATGTGACAAAAACATCCCAGAATATTTATGCCAAAAATATTACAAAAGAAATTGCAAATTATTGAAATATAACCATCATTAAATAAATATGACCGTCATTGTTTGAGGGGACAAGTCATGTCAACTTTCTTTGAATATTTTTACATTTAATGATTTCAAGAGTAAGATTCCTTCTTACACGCGACAATAATATTAATTGTAAAGGGTGTTCCAATAACTTGGACCGATTTTAAATGTGAATTACATTTAAGCGTCTAATTTATTTCTTTTTCTTTCAGATTTGGTGGACTTTTGGGCGATATTACTTTTAATCACATAATTGCTATGACTTAAATAACATGATCCAATAGAGAAATAAATACATTTTTACTAATAACACTGATTTGTTGACTGCTGACTTTGATCTGTGATAATGAAACACCTTTATATATAACCTGTCTTAATGAAACACACTTAATGTATTAAACTCCTAGATTACTCGGGCACCGAGTAGGAGGAATGCAATTGTACAATTATTTAAATATTCCCGCCAATTTTGACGGTATACTCAAACTAGTATTTTACTAATTACCTTCAGTTCAATGTTATTTTCAATTTGACTTTGTAAATCAAAATTACAACTTTCAACAATACTCAAACATTTATTTCTTTTCTTCTTTTTAGAGTAAGATTCACCCTGTACAAGGCCCAGAAGCCACTCGTAGAAAAGGGTACGTTAGGAGGTAGTTTATACCGATAGGTGGGGGATAATGGTTAACCCTAGATTTGGACAGGTTAAGATTGTAGTGATCAGAGGAATATCCTCTTGGGAGTCTGTTCCACAGAGCAGTGATTCGCGGGAAGAAGCTGTTCGAGTGGAGCTTACTTCTCACCTGTGGAGACGGAAGGAATGTGGGTGGTTTGCTGAATGGCGAGTCCTAGTCGTGAAGGTTAAACCTGGAACCAGGGAATGCAGTTTTTCCATGCACTGTCCGATAGAGCAGAGAATGAGAGACAGTTAGGAGGGTGGAAAATAATTCGTCACTTACAAGGACTCGGAGATGCTTTTGAACTCCAGCAAAACTGGAAAGTGAGGACTGGATAGCTCCCGTCCAAATATGACAACAGTGCATTTGAATTAAATCTGTTATTGTTCTTGCTTGGATAGAAAAAAATGAAATACATAGTACGAGAGTCATTCAATAAATAAGATGAATTTTTCGGTATAAGGACTTCTAATACAGATAGAAGCTTACTTTATTTTCAACGTAGTCTCCCAGCACTGTCACACACTTTTCCCATCTGTGCACAAGCTTCCGTATTCCCTCAGCGTAAAAATCTTTGGACTGATGTCTCAGCCAGTCGATCACAACATTTTTGACTTCATCGTCACTTTTAAACTTCGTGCCTCTCGTGAACGCTTTCAAGGGACCAAACAGGTGAAAGTATGTAGGGGCAAGGTCTGGGCTGTAAGGGGGATGAGGGAGCAGTTCCCAACCCAACTCGTTGATGGTATGCACCGTTTGGGCTGCTGTGTGAGGCCTTGCGTTGTCATGATGCAATATGACTCCTTTTGACTGATGACCCCTGCGTTTGTCCCACCAGATAAGCTCAAAGTCCTTGCAATGTCATCCACTGTCACCCTTCTGTCAGACTGAATGATGTCATTGACTGATTCGATCACCTCAGGAGACCTCACTTCTGTAGGCCTCCCAGGCCTGTCTTCATCCTCAACACTGCCCCGTCCTTCTTTAAACAATTTAACCCACTTGTAGACATTTTTTGGCTGAAACATGTGGCACCATACACAGTTGACATTCTCCTATGAATTTCAACTGGTTTGCACCCTTCAGCAACCAAAAACTTGATAACTGACCGCTGTTCAAACCTGGAGCGTGCTTCTTGGTCGGCCATCTTTGTTAATCGCCAAAACTCTCAAAGTTTTTTTTTAATCTGCAAAAGAAATTAAATCCATGCGAAAAAGAAGTAAAACAACAACAAAAAAAGTAAGCTTCTATCTGTATTAGAAATCCTTATACCGAAAAATTCACCTTATTTATTGTATATCGCAGTTTCTCCATCCACTTGTCTACCAACTTATGTTTGTTACAACGCTGTCGTTAATCGTACTGCACCAATCATATGATTATAAGATCAAGTAGGTTTTATTTATTTTAGAAGTATATGTTTATTCATTTTCTCGTTTTGTAAGAATGTGAATTATAAATTCTTCGTTTTCTCAGATTTAAAAAAATATTTTCAAAACAGAACTCGTGCTCTCCCTATCTTCCTCTCTCTTTATCAGTAATCAAATTCTTGTTCTATAAAATCTTGAATTCAATGAAATCTCTGTTTCAAAGCATAGCATGCTAATAACGAAAGTGAACAAATATAGTAAAATTCATTGATATATAGAGACAGGCAAGGCAGACAGGCAGACAGACAGATAGATAGATAGATAGATAGATAGATAGATAGATAGATAGGTAGGTCAAAAATTCAAGGTCTTCTCTGGCTACTCAGAGTTTAGTTCGACATCAGGGTTAAGATAAATGCGTTGAATTGGTTATATATATATATATATATATATATATATATATATATATATACATATATATATATATACATATATATATATATACATATATATATATATATATATATATATATATATATATATATATATATATATATATATATATATATATATATATATATAATCATTTAAGCATGTTAGGTTGATTAATCTGGACATATGTCAATTTATTTTTATTGTGATCTTCTCGAATTCCCTACCAACTTCTTAATGTTGATATTAAATTCATTAAGGAAGGCGCGATAGATTCTTATTTTCTTTTATTTTTAATTTTCAATGTAATTTCAATCTCATCCGAAATTATATTTAGAGGTGAATTACTAAGACAAAATGTAATGTAACTGATAGTTGTGAGTTAAAAAAATAAAACTCGTATGTCCAGATTATTCAACCAAACATGCTTCAATACATACCTATATATATATATATATATATATATATATATATATATATATATATATATATGTGTGTGTGTGTGTGTGTGTGTGTGTGTGTGTGTGTGTGTGTACACATATATATATATATATATGTATCCCCCTCAAACGCACACACACACATATATGTATATATATATATATATATAGGAAAATTTTTAAAACTTCTAATTTGATATGCATTGCTGGTGAACTGTTGTATTCAGAAATAGAATTAAAATGAAAAATATATATATATATATGTGTGTGTGTGTGTGTGTGTGTGTATGTGTGTGTGTGTGTTAAGCAATTTTCAAGTTCTGCTAGAATTATAATATTTATTTTTATTTCTATTTATATATCCGGTCGACACCGTTTTTATTAAACGTTTTTCTTGATTGTTTTCGACCCATCATATAAATATAAATAAAAATAAAGATTATAATTCCAGCACTTGAAAATTGCTTCGACAGGAAACTCAGAGTTACGCAATTAATGTAATTCTAATTAATGTTAAATATTATGTAATGAAAGCGTTAACAATAAAAAAAAGAAATTAACTCTCAATAATATCAATTATGTACACGGCCACAACGTGCGGACTGTGTTTGGAAATTAAATCATACCTATTGCTATAGAAAAATCTATATATCCAGTTAAACAAAAAACCTCCTTGATAATGGTTAATAGATTAGCCGAAAGATAAACAAATCATTTGGACAGTTCATATACACTCAAAAAAGAAATCACATTTATGAATGCAAGATGTTGTAGCATGCCTACAGAAGATAATGGGTATGTCCTCATTTACATAAATACAGTAGTAAATACTGTATGTTGGTCTGCAGTTGGAGATCCCTCTCCAGCTGTGCTGGTCAAACTCTCTGCCTCCGAGCAGAGAGTATCCTCAGACGAGGCTATGTCGAAGGAAAGAGCTTCGTCTCGGGAAAAAGCTACTCGATCCCGTTTTATACGCGGTCTACGGGGAATTTTTGGCGGAGCCTACGGGGTCGGATACCCCACATTAAATTCGACCTTGTGCCACATCTGACTGCGTAGGGCGGTGGGTAGATACCCTGCATTTGGAAATTCCTTGTGGAATTTACTTGACTCACTTCTAGCAGTTGACTACTTCTACGCGCCGCAGGTGAATCTTATATGTGTTGTTCTTGTCCTAAGTATTATCGTTCATTACCAACCTTCATGTCTTTATTCTATTCAGTAACCTTACCTAGGTTACAACTCAAGATAAATATAATAAAAAAACTTAATCGCAATGTCTTGTTAGTCGTTTTCAATGAAACGTGAATAAACGAGGGATTGCTGCCTAAATACACAACATAATACACGCACATACACTCACGAACGCGCGCATACAGGCGCGCACACATACTATGAAAGGGAAAAAATCAACCTTGCACCAATGAAATGTGCATATATGAAATAAAAAATACGATAAATAAAACAGTCATTTGGTGATACACACTGACGAGTGAACGGAGTGATTGCTGGAAGGTATGTCTACGAAACTCTGGAGTCGGGATGCTGACGATAATACCCATCAGCTAAGTGAAAATCTTTATATCTGAATTATATATATATATATAAAACGTGTATATATATATATATATATATATATATATATATATATATATATATATATATATAAACGTTTAAACAAAATAAATAAAAAATGACCACACACACATATATATAAACATTATACATGACTGACGAGGCAGGGTTTTTCTCGCACTAGGTTGCCATAAACCAGTTGCCATCCAAGGCTATATAACTTGGTCTGCCCTGCTATTTACTCATAGAAGGGGAGAGAAAAACAGGATTCATGCCTTTCCCTAGGTATTAGCACGTAAGGGAATGTTATGTATTTGCCTGCAATTCCGATCCGCTATTTATTACTCCACCATGCCTCCTCATATAGTTATGCCATATATAATATGAATATGGTTATCCAGGTAACGTAACGATTTGTTTAATTTTTATATTAATGTTCACCAAGTACAGGGCTCGAAGCCACTCAAGGTAGAGGTTTTCTGTGTGGCGTTGTATGAACGGAAGAGAAGACAAAATGTGCTCTTCATACGGTTATATTGTAAATATGATTGTTAACCCTAGTCTTGGGAAGGTTAAGATTGTAGTAATCAGAAATAATATATTACTGGGAGTTTGGTTCACAAAACAGTAGTTCTTAGAGAGAAACTTTACGAGTGGAACTTACTCCTAATTAATGGAATACGAAAGTAATGAGGATTGCTTGCGTAGCAAATAGAATCTACAGGATCAGTTTATATTCCGATCAAGGCATCTGCACTGTTTTGTACTGTATTGTATTTAATGACCTTCGGAAAGACGTGAATTAATCTATTCTCTGCTTTAACAGATATGGACAGACAGAACTCAATTGCCTTAATACGGCTGGAAGGACAATTCAGAATAAAAACCACTCCAATATCTTTCGCAATAATAGTCATAGTAATGCAAACTTTACAGATATCAGAGCATAGGAAGTAGTAGAGAGCCATGATCACGTACGTTCTGAAGAACCATTTTTAAAAATACTATAGATATTATACATTTATTTCTATGTAAATATAAGTTATATATTCCTATATATTTGCTAAGTGTTCATT
The DNA here is from genome assembly GCA_964036315.1 of Acanthosepion esculentum. Taxonomy (NCBI): domain Eukaryota; kingdom Metazoa; phylum Mollusca; class Cephalopoda; order Sepiida; family Sepiidae; genus Acanthosepion; species Acanthosepion esculentum. The sequence goes on from OZ038520.1 coordinate 46,598,244, forward strand.
TTTGAACCAAGACTGTACGCACTTAGATATAAAAAAGCAGACTCACAAAGCAATGCCTATATATATATATATATATTTATATATATATATATATATATATATATATATATATATATATATATATATATATGAAGCAGGAAATAGGTGTTATGTATGATTGCCACGATAGCGTATTAGGCGCGTGGTGTGTGATGTGTGATGTGTTTATCTCTGTGCGAGAGTGCGTACGTATATTTATGAACGTGCGTACACGCGTGTGTACATGTATGCATTACTGAATATCACTAAGGGATTTTAAATAAATAGTTTGATTTATCAAAGTTTTCAAGATTCTTAAGTTCTAAGATGAGAGGATTTTAAAGTTGCTGTTTTAATTTATTTTCGCGTATTCTTCTTTAGGTGTGAGAGATGAAAGGCGAGGACTGAGTAAAAAAAAATGGAGAAACTTTCAGAACGAGAGAGATATGAAAGGGGTAATGGTCTTAGAATACAAAAAAAAAACATGGAAAAAGAACAAAATAATGGATTTTAAAAGTAAAGAAAATAATAATGTAGATCATATCTATTTTAACAATTTTATTTACGTAATGTTGAAAACAAAGGAGATAGTGATAGCCAAAAAAAAACGATTTTTTTAAGTTCTTCATTTATCAATATACCATCCGTCTCCATGACGTTCAACTTACATACAACTATCTTTCTTTCATTATTTCTTTCTGTTTTTTCTTTCTTTGTTTATTGCTTTCTTTCTTTCTTTCTTTTTTTATGTTTTTCTTTCTTTTTATGTCTTTCTTTCTATCTTTCTTTTTCTTTCTTTCTTTCTTTCTTTCTTCGCTTCATTTTTTGTTTCTTTATTTTAGTTCCTTCTTTCTTGTTTTCCCGCCCTTTCTTTTTCTCTTATATCTAATCATTGTTCAGTTATTCATTCGTTTGCATTTCTTTTACTTCTTTGCCTTTTTATAGTCTTATTTCTTCCCCATTTCTTTTTCGTTTATCTCTTTTTCTTTATCTTTCATTCCTTTCTTCATTTTTATTATTTTTTATAACATTTATTATTTTTCATATTGCTTGTCATTTCTCTCGTTCTGTTCTGCTTTTTCTTTCTCTTTCCTTTCTTTCTTTCTTTCTTTCTTTTTTTCTTCTTTCTTTGACGTTTCTTTCCATTTTCCCTTTTTTATTATAATTTTTCATGATTCACTTTTTAAAGCATTCTAAGTCAATATTTTAATCTGGTTTTGCTGAAAGTAGAGGGATTGAACCTCGAGAGTGTCTCTTTCGATTTTCACATCCGAGTCACATAAAACATGAAGGATGTGACAGGTTACAAAGACAGCAAGGTAAAGAATGGATCGCTAAAAACAACATTTGTTCTTCTCCAAGAGAGCAAGAAACACCCACCCTACCATCCACCTGCATACCCTCTTAACCTCCCACTTCCCTACACTACGTCCACATACACGTCCCCTTCCCCACCGAAATTCACCCACTTACCCTCCCCACTGTCTATGTGATAAATCTAGTTGACAAGAATCATACAAACACTAAAATGTGGGTGCGGGTAAGGATGGGTGGTGAGAATCGGCAAGAAGCGGGAAGGTTAGGGTGGAGGTCAGGGTAAATGCTTTTGGTTATGGTGGTGGCGGATAGAAGCGGTGGTCCGTTGGGGTATCTGTTCACGCAAATCATTTGATTAAATCTTTTTGTAGCGGTGTTCAGTAGCACAAGCGTGAATATGCGCGCGCTCTAAGAACAAGCATGCGCACTCGTACATTTGCGTTTGTTTCAGTCTGTGTACAAGCATAAAGCTCGCCTCGCATATGCTTACGTACACGCACGCATGTGCAGATATACTGCAGGGAAAACACGTAGATGTGTACATACATCTCGAATTTTAAACACCACACATTTATGTATTCATATATAAATTTATTCATATGCACATATGTAAATACTTACAAACCAACATCTACATGTAGTAAACACATCTGCCCCTATCCTTGTATGAACGCACAAACACACACACACACACACACACACACACACACACACACACATAGGGTACGATGGATAAATTGTCGTCTAAATTACGCAAAAATAAAAATAACACTGATATCTCATTTTTAACAGATATATTTATCAAAATTACAAAAAAATATCTTGAAATACCAAAGAGTAAATTTATTCAATAAAACCGTCATTGGCTTCAAACACAAACTCCGAACGACTTAAGAATCACCTGCAACTTTTCTAGGCGGTCTCCTTGTTTAAGTTGGTGAATGCTGCCATAATCCTTGCCTTCAGTTCAGCTTTGGTCTTATACAAGGAGTTTTGTTGGTCTCTCGCACAACTACGCCCCATTAATAATAAAGGGGGTTGCAGACTGAAGAGTTAGGTAGCCAGATGTAAGGAGTGATGTGGTCGCAGAAATTGTATGACAGACATGACTGGGTTCTCCTTCTTGGGTGGTATGGTGCAGAGTCCTGTTGTCAGATATAGGGTCTTCCAGCAGCCACTATCTTAACCCAGGCAGCAATACCTCCACAAAACACTTCATGTACGCCTCAGTATTGAGTCTGAGGCCCTGTGGGAAGATGAAGGCATAACGTCGCCATCACTAGTGCTAACTCCAAACACCTTCGTAATCACCATTAGATTCATCTAACTCTTTCCGAATCTTTTGCACTGTCCTCAGATTGACATCCAAACACACTGAAATGTTCGTACTGGAAATTCTGGCGCGAATGGCAGGCAGTACATCATGGCGTTTCTAAATTTCTAGCGGAGTGAATTGCGTCATGGTGCTCTTTTTCTCACAGATTGTCCCCAATTGCCCATATTATACTGTGCAGTCAACAAAATCAAAAACAAACAACGCATATGCGCGAAATTAAAAAATATAAATGCCGATAATTTACCATATATATATATATATATATATATATATATATATATATATATATATATATATATGTATATTTATATACCTATATATATGTATGTGTATATACATATATGTATATATATATATATATGATTTTTTTTTTGAACAATAAAAATATTAAAATCTTCAGACACACTGGGTTGTATATTAATATTCCTTCGATTTTATTATTAATTCATTTAGATTGTATGTGTGTGTGTATGCATATATATATATATGTATATATATATATATATATATATATATATATATATATATATATATATATATATATATATATATATATATATATATATATATATATATATATATATATATATATATATATATATATATATATATATATATATATATATATATATATATATAATTTCAGGCTTAATGACGCTTCGGTATAGGATACAGGTTCGATTCCTGTTGTAGGACACATGTTTCTACGAAATTTCTCGAATATTCAGGCCATAAATATAATTAATACTATTTAATTAAAAAAAGAACATTTAGTCAAATTATTATATCCATAAAAAACGTATAAGCAGAATTTTTTTTTAACTATCTGTCGGATTTAATCCATTTCATATAATTTTTATACGTATGTGTATATATATGCATATATGTGTATATATATATAAATATATATATATACATATATATGTGTGTGTGTGTGTGTGTGTGTATATATATATACATATATATATATATGTGTGTGTGTGTGTGTATATATATATATATATATATAACCATGGAATATTAGTGTTTGAGCCTATATATATATATATATATATATATATATATATATATATATATATATATATATATATATATATATATATGTAGCTATAAAGATCAATACAATCAAATGAGGAGTTGAACCTATCTTCTCATTTCTTTGTTGAATCCTTGTCTTTGGACAGAAGGCAACTTACAAAAATATCGAGAAGTTTTATCGTCAAAATCAGGACGTTATTATTGAGAGGAAATACCAAACGATTTTTACTATTAAATTATATTATTTATCCATTCTAGAAGCTTCGAAATTTTGGTCCAAAGTTTTGGTTTTCTTACGTCAGCTGTTAGCCATAAATTAGTATAGGAAATTTTAGCGCCTTTTTATGGTGAAAACGACACGGATTCGGAAATTCTTGCAAAAATCAGATTATTATCGGATTTTAATAAAACTTTCAGGGCTTATTCACAAATGAATGAAATTATTTTTGAATATTTATATTTTTTAGAAAAATCTTGATAAAACATTTTTTACATATTTTAACACCCAATTCATTTAATTTTAAGAAATTTTGAGAAATTCTTTTTTGTAGATCATAACGTTTATATTAGCTATAAAGACAAGTCTTCGGAGAATTTAAATCATGAAATGTTTTTGTTCAGATCTGCTCTGAATCGTAAAATAATATATATATATATGACCTTATTCAATTACAAAAGCTTTTATGTATTAAATATATTATGGAGTGCAAAAGAGTATTCTCTTACAATATTTTTTCGATAAATACTGAATTTTAAAAAATGTTTTCCTTTTATAAATTTTAATTATAATAATTTATAAATTTTTAAATCATTTAAAATACTGTATTTATTTGTATTGGTTATGTGATATTATTATTCATCAAAAACTATATTTACTAATCAGAAATGGAAAAGCTTACTACAATTCAACGACCACTAATGTTTTAAAAATATTTTTTGTAAATACGACCGTACAAACGCAACATTATCAGAAAGTAAGAGCGGTAACTACAATAATGTTAAAATTTATTGGTAATTTCCTGACATTTCCTCAACAGGCATCTTTGTAAGTTAGAATATAAAGCCAACGCACCTAAAATTTAATAAAATATTAGCTTGCTTAGAATATTTAGAATATTAGCTTTCTTAGAATATTTTTTAAAAATTTTACAATGACGGTGTAGTTAAAATTTAAATAAAAAAATGTTGTTCTTCTTATATTCCTCAAGTAAATATTACAGTGATGTAACTCTTAAGAAAGTTGTTAACACCGCATTAAAACACCCACCACTGTGTTAAAAAATACTTTTCTCTGATATTTTAAGCTAAAAGTAATATTTGTTTCAAATCATATTAAACTTTAAATCAGCTAACATTCCACATGTAAAGATCCAGGAAAATATATTTTATTTTCGAAAGATTTTTCAATGAAGAGAATTATACTGTGTTGACAGATTTTTCAATATCAACAATTTTAGCGTTTTTAATACTAATAAAAACCATATTCAAATCAATTTAAATTCAGTTAGAAATACAGCGACGTATTTTGTTGTTTTGGGAAATATTAAATTTAATCTATTAACTTGCAATTAAAGCTAAAAGCTTCAAGAAAGACTTTACATTTTTAAAAATGCATTTTAAACCTTTGATATCGCTTTTCTCTCGAGGTACTGCCCCACAGACACAAACACACACGCGCGCACACACAAATAATAATAAAGACAATTTTCTCTCCAGCAGGGTTGGAATCGGTGTCCTCTCTTGTAGTCATTTCCGATTATATATACATTTGTCCCTACATATATGCATTTCCGTCGACAGGAACATCAAAGGACGGGACGATACGCCTTACATATATTTTTCCATTTGTCATTCAGCTACCAAAATAGCCAGTCGGTTTAACCAGCTCAATAGTTTCGCGACAAAACACTCATAAGGGTAAGTTTTTTTTATAAATGTATTGAACTTATTATCAGATCCCATATTTATATTCTTTCTCGGCGAACGAACGCTAATTCTAGCTTTCAAATTACAATTTTTCTTTAGAAACATCTGTCTATATTTCTGAGATGAGTTATTGTAACCATTTACACTATTTACAGTATTCGGACTGTTGTCATATTCACAACGTTTCGGCTGTTGTACGCTCTTAACTTCTTCAGGTGATTGGAATTTCGAACCAAACCCTTTATTTCGTCCAACGCGGCAGATTGTTCTAGTTCCATGTGCCATACCACTTCCGGCTATCTCAGTTTCACTTATTTCCCTTTAATTCAAGTGTAGACTGATATCCTTAAAGCCACATGGTCCAGTGGATAAAAACATTGATAATGCAGTGATTTGTCCCTAAGAGTTTTGAGTTCAATACTTATTCAGAGCAGAGGGAAACAAATAACTTGTTGAGTTGAATTAAAGGGAAATAATTAAAACAGAAATATCCGAAAGAGCCATAGCACGTTGAACTAGAAAATCTACCCCCCATTGGACGAAATAAAGGGTTCAGTTCGATCTTCCAATCACGGAAGAAAGTCTGAGCGTAGAACGGCCGAAACGTTGCGAGCATGTCAACAAAGATGAGGACAATAGTCCGAACAATGCAAATTCTTTAGAAACGTCAGACAATTTAAATTTAGAACCAGTTAATATTTTTCTACATACATACATACATACACACACACAAGTATATATATATATATATATATATATATATATATATATATATATATATATATATATATATATATATATATATATATATATGGATAGATAGATAGATAGTTCGATTGATGTTAGCTCTATCACTGATATTGTGCGCTTTCCAATAAATAGCGTGCATATATAATATATAAGTAATATATATGAAACTTTCACACACACACACACATATATATATACAGATTTTACATATATATATATATATATATATTTCAAACATGTAGTGTTGAATGTTAAAGACAACATAGTCTTACATATTTTATTTGAATTTTCTCATATTCTCTGATGAGACTTTTTATTTGAAAATAGTTCCGAAATATGTATTTTCCATACGATGACCTAGCGCTTTCGAACATCATTGTTCATCTTCAGTGTCAATATTTTAGTCAAAATTTTTTTTTTTTTTTTTTTTTTAAACAAACATTTGCCAATTATCTTGTAGCGTAATCATGTTGCTACTTTTTTATATATTGACCCTGAAGATGAACAATGATGTTCGAAAGCGCTAGGTCATCGTATGGAAAATACATATTTCGGAACTATTTTCAAATAAAAAGTCTCATTAGAGAATATGAGAAAATTCAAAAGAAAATATGTAAGACTATGTTGTCTTTAACATTCAACACTACATGTTTGAAAGAAAAGTTGCTGCCAAATTACACACATATATATATATGTATACATACACATTTTACATACATATATATATATATATATATATATATATATATATATGTAAAATGTGTGTATATATATATATATACATATATATATATATATATATATATATATATATATATATATATATATATATATATATATATATATATATACATGTATGTATATACCCGAATGGGTAAATATAGGTCGATATACAAGCGAGCGATCTTATGCAAATACATATAAATGCTCTATAGTGTAAGAAAAACAGTGCTCAATGTTAATAATAGAGATATTTAAAATATATATCAAGAAATATACATAATGTCCGTTCTTCTTTTTATCCTCTTCTGTTCCTCTGTTTCTCCTGCCCTCGTCCCCTACCTACTATACCCATTCTTTTCCTTTAGTTACACTTTCTGTAGCCCTTTGCATACGGCCGGCAATTCCACCTTGGTTGGGGAGAAATACTTTAAAAAATTCTTACATTTACGGCACTTGTGTAATTAACGCAATTAATATATGTAATTTCGCTATTATTACGCATTTCTAAGTATTGTATAATTTATAATATGCAAAATTTTATTGGATATTACAAAAACATTTTTATCGAATATTTATTGTAATATATATATATATATATATATATATATATATATATATATATATATATATATATATATATACATATACATTTTTGAATTGGACATAGTCCGACAATTTATTAAAGACATTTTTTATATGTTTAACGTTCTTTTTATAGATACAAATATTTTAAGTAAATGCTCTGTTCAGGCCGGTAAATCTTATTTAATACGGTTTATTATGAACAGAGCATTTACTTAAAATACTTGTATCTATAAAAAGAACGTTAAACATATCAAAAATGTCTTTAATATACATACATATATATATAGATATATATATATATTACAATATATATATATATATATATATATATATATATATATATATATATATATATATACCTATACCCATTTTCTTTTATTTATTTTGATTTGTTTTTTAGTTTTAATTATTTAAATATTTTATCGTTTATCTATTTGTTTACTGATATTTTTCGGCGTTAATCTTAAATTCAAATAAATTCGCTGTAACACTTATATTTTGCAATGTTACATGCTAATCACCAAAATTTAATTAATTTCCTGTTAAGCACGTTATACGACATCGCTCAAATTGTGAAATTCTACATCTTTGATTTTATATATATATATATATATATATATATATATATATATATATATATGCATGTATGTATATATATATATATATATATATATATATATATATATATATATATATATATATATATATATGCATGTATGTATATATATATATATATATATATATATATATATATATATATACATACATGCATATATATATATATATATATATATATATATATATATATATATGCATGTATGTATATATATATATATATATATATATATATATATATATATATATATATATATATATATATATGATAAAAATATAGTTTTAAGATATGCTATATTTATGGGCTAATGTGCTCAATATCACTGATAGGACGTATGTAAGTATAATAGTAGACATTGAAGTCAACTCCCAGTGTGAGAGTCTGTTTCATTTTTAAACGTAACCGTCTGCGACTGTGTTTAATCATGAAATAGACTCTCGACGCTGAGTGTTGACTTCAATGTCCAGCAAATGTTCTTTGCTGTAAATGTTATTAAAACTAACAGACGCTTTGTGTCGATTTATTTCATTGGTCGACTTTGCCACATTACGAATACTCTTTCTCAGTTTAGGACATTTTCCAAAGATAATTTCGGAAGAAATATGGTCCAACTTTGCATTACGTGTATGAATTATTCCTCTCTATTCCAATGAAAAAAAAATTTTATGCATTACATTTATTTTCCCATGCACTTATCTTCCTTGTTAATGCACTTAATCCACATGTTCTCCATTATTCCTCTAGACAGAACATTATACAATGAGCATTTCAAATTAAAATTCAGTTATAGAGTAAAGATACAAAGACACTGATCCACCCGAAATACTTTTTATAAATTTGTGTGCGCGATAGTATAATACTCCCTTATTTATACATGTTTATTTATACATATTTATTTATACATGTCTGTTTATACATGTTTATTTATACATGTCTATTTATACATGTTTATTTATACATATTTATTTATACATGTCCGTTTATACATGTTTATTTATACATGTCTATTTATACATGTTTATTTATACATATTTATTTATACATGTCCGTTTATACATGTTTATTTATACATGTCTATTTATACATGTTTATTTATACATATTTATTTATACATGTCTGTTTATACATGTTTATTTATACATGTCTATTTATACATGTTTATTTATACATATTTATTTATACATGTCTGTTTATACATGTTCATTTATACATGTCTATTTATACATGTTTATTTATACATATTTATTTATACATGTCCGTTTATACATGTTTATTTATACATGTATATTTATACATGTTTATTTATACATGTCTATTTATACATGTCTATTTATACATATTTATTTATACATGTTTGATTACACAGGAAATTAATGTATGAAAATATACACTTTCATATAGAGAAAATTCGTTTTTCTATGAATGAAGACGTGAAATCACCTTTGATTATACTTGTATATACATTTAACTGAAATATTAATGTATAATTCCTTCTTTCTTTCTCACACGCATATGCAAATATATATTCGTGTATGCGTACGTGTTTGCGACCCCTGCATTGTTTTCATATGTATTACATTTACATAACGCGTAAATAGGTACACATATACTCTTTGTTCTATATTTCTTACTTATTTTTTAGTGTGTTTCATTTTTGTCAAATCTATCTTTTCTTTCTATCGCTCTTTCACAACTCTCTTTACTTTCATACTTTTTCAGTTCTCGCCAAGCTCTTCAGTTTTTATGTATCCTATTCTCTTTCTAAAATACCTGCAGATGCTAGAATTTGCGAATGGAAGTTGAAAGTGCAGAAAAATCCCCGACACTCTCTAAATGCACATCAGAACTGCATTAAAAATCAAATGCAAAGAAAGAATGAAGAAAACGTACAATGAAAGGAAGAAAAAAGATTTTTAAAAATAACACGTGAAAATGAAACTGAAGAAAATACTGAGGCCAGCAATAATAATAAGAAAAAATTAAAGAGAGATATAAGCAGAAGGAAAACCAGAAAAGTAGAAAGAAATTTCGGAAAATGAACTGAACTATGAGTAAAAGAAGAATATAGGAATATTGAGAAATAGTAATAAAAAAAAGGATGGAAAAGAAAACTGGTCAAAGAGAAAAGATATAAGAAATAATAAGAAGAAGAAAAAAGAACAAAAGCTGTAAATAAAAAAATATTTAAAAAAATAACAAATCGAAATAAAGAAAAAGAAGACATTTGATAAATAAATGTAGAAGCGCAAAGGTATGTAAAGATAAAAGCACAAGAATGTGAAGTTATAGAACAAGGGAAGTTATAGAACAAGGGAAGTTATAGAACAAGGTAAGTTATAGAACAAGGTAAGTTATAGACAAGGGAAGTTATAGAACAAGGGAAGTTATAGACAAGGGAAGTTATAGAACAAGGGAAGTTATAGACAAGGGAAGTTATAGAACAAGGGAAGTTATAGACAAGGGAAGTTATAGAACAAGGTAAGTTATAGAACAAGGGAAGTTATAGACAAGGGAAGTTATAGAACAAGGTAAGTTATTGACAAGGGAAGTTATAGAACAAGGGAAGTTATAGACAAGGCAAGTTATAGAACAAGGTAAGTTATAGAACAATGAGAATTATGAAGAGTAAAGATGAAGCAAAATATATGCATTTAAAGGAACCAAAATAAAAGACACAATGTCGTCATGACTGTTAAAGAAACAACAATAAATAAATAGTAAGAATAAATAAGAGAATTAAGCATTCTTCTGATGTGTGTCACGCCCCTTCAGGTCATAGATGATCATGGCTCTCCAAAACATCCTATCCCTTTTAATCCTTAAAAAAGTTTCTCCCTTTACCAACCTCCCGCGTTCCGCCAACCATTCTCACAAATTTCGTGAAGTTTGCTATCTTCCTCTGTTCCTCTTGTCCTCATTATACCCTGTGAGGGTTAAGTTTTCCAAACCCTCCTTCTACATAATACGTCCAAGAAATTTCATCTGTCTCTTTCTGATTATGACTACAAGCGTTCTTTTTGTTACCATCTTCTTAAAGACATCTTCGTTGCTTACTCGCTTCGTCCATGGAATTCTCACTATCCTTCTGTAGAACTACATTTCTGCAACTTCCAGTTTTCTCTTCATCTGGTTATATCGATGAAACAAAATATCAAGAATTCAAACAGAAACTGTCAAAGAAAATAGAAAAAATAAAAAATAATCAATGAATCGAACTTAAACATTAATTTGATGAGTAGTAACACTGTGAATGATTTAATTTTATTATCTGTCTATATTTCTGAGATGAGGTATTATGTACATTATTTACATTATTCGGACTATTGTCCTCATCTTTGTCGCCACACATGCACATGGCACAGTAGATAAAGGCGTTAGTTAGATCCAGTGACAGGACCCAAAGAGTGTGAGTTCAATACCCGGTTAAGGCAGTGGAGAACTTTCAGAGGGTAATAACTGACATCCATTAATTTTATTAATGCTAACAATTATTTAATTTTATGTTAATATTTAGTTGCTTTTATAGCAACATTCTTGTGTCGTTAAATTACAACAGTAAGTAGACAGTAGAAGATTGAAAAAATCTAATTGAGATTCGAACTCACGACCCTTTCACATCAGGGAATCCTATTTGAAAAAACAAACAGCTGCTTTACCCACTAAAGGCAAAACGATGAGCGCGTAGTATAGTAGTTATCAGCGCGGGAAGTGGAACTGAAGTTAAGGCCGTGGCGTTCGCTCAAATGCAACTGGAAAGGTATGTCTCCTTCTCTTTTCCCATAGTCAGGATACACTCGTATCTCTAACCTTTGTTGATAACCAGTCTGGAAGAAAAACAAATCCGAATTTAAAACCGGTTTAACTTCACTCCGTAAAAACTTGATACAGAAACAACAGCAGCAGCACATCGCGAGGGAAAAATAGGTCCTATACTCTATAGAGGAGTCTACAGAAATTAATTACATAACAAAGAACAAGACTAACTTAATAAACAGCTGCATAATATAGGGGTTCTTGCAGCGCCATGTCGTGAATGGAAGGGTGTCCCTACAAGTACCTCCGATGGGTAACCGCGAGACCTCACTATGTTGCAGTTTGAGTCAGTTCCCTTCCTGCACATCTTACATTAGATGCCAGACTCCTACTACTAACGTAGGCCTTTTTTTACCAATATAACACATCATGACTATAAACATTCAAAGATATAGACCTAAACCAGCTCAACAAAAATCATTTAACCCCCTTAACCTTTTCTTCAACATTCGTGGTATTCGTACCAACTTCTGCAATATGGAATCGTTCCTCTTCGGAAAGTCTCCGGATATCCGCGAAACTAACCTTATCCCCTCCTCTGATTTCTCGATTCCTAGCTACCTTCCTCTCCTTAGAAAGGACCCTAAAGTCCACATGCGTGTCTTGAGAGTTTATGTCTGCGAACATCTTCCACTGGCTAGGGAACTCTCTCCTGAATCCCCAGACCATTTGTACGTGTGTCTCCGCCTCTCTCAATTATCGCTTCTTTTTCAACCGTTTCCCTTCCTCTCAAGACTGTTGCATGCTAGATAGTATTTCCGATAATATATACAAGACCATCTCCCTAAACCCGTTTGCAAACATTTCATGTTCGGTGACTTTAATGCCAACCATACCAGGTGGCTTAAATACTCTGTCACTGACCCTCGCTGGCATCCAGACCCTCAACTTTTCAATCATTCAATCTCTCACGCGCTTCCCTAGAACCCTGATAGAAACGCTTCTCTTCACGATCTCATAGTTTACCTCTATCCCGGACTCTTGTCACGCTACGCAACTCTGCTCTCTTAGCAACTCTGATCACATGCTAGTGTCCGCAAACACCTTCCTCTTCCCCCCCCCTCACCACTTATGAATCACCTATCAACAGAATATCTTTCTACTATCTACGGGCAGACTGGGACTTGTTTTGTGATTTCCTTCATGACATCCATTGGAATGTAGTTTTTAATAATCTCGTTAAAAAATGAGCGTCTGAGGACCCCTCCTGGGTGAAAACCGGCATTGAGTCTTTCATTCCAGCAAGGAAATATCAAGTTAAACCGCTTTCATCTCCTTACATGCTCAGCTGCTATAGCCCACAGGAATCACTTCTTCCGCCTGTACCAGATCGACATTTCTGATTTCAACAGAGGTCTCTTTGTTTCGGCTCGTAACGAGTGCAAACGTGTCCTCAATGAAACGAAGATACTTTTTCCTGATAGAAAGAAAAAACGTATAGAATCTCGCAAGTTCGGTTCTAGTGATTACTGGCGGCTCTGCAAGGTTGTGCTGAACAATAGGAAATCCTCAATCCCTCCCCTATTCAATCAATTCGAAGTCCTGACGTCTACTACAGATAAAGTTCAATGCTTTGCTCGGAAATTCTTTTCCAGCTCAACCATCAACTCATCCTGAGTACCCACACCTGATTTCTCCTTTAGAAGTGAGGCTATACTGAGTAACATGCGCATAACCTCGTCACTGATCTGGGGTATCATTACTAAATTAGACTTCCATATGGCAAGTAAAGGTAACTGGATACCAGCCATTGTCCTAAAGAAATGTGCTTCCGAGTTGGCTCCAGTTCTCTCCAAACTTTACAACTATTGCCTTGCTACTTCCTGATTTCTAGCTTGCCGGAAGTTCACCTCTGTAGTTCCTGTTTTTCAGACCCCTCTAACTATAGCCCCATTAATCTCCTACCACATTTCAGCAAAGTATTCAAGGCTTTAATCAATGCTAAAATGGTTAAACATCTTACCTCTCACAACCAAACAATATGGATTCCGTTTTGCCCGGTCTAACGCTGATGCACTTACGTCCAACACTAAATATATATATCAAGCTCTTGATAATAACAGCGAAACTCGTGCTGTAGTTCTTGATATCTCAAAGGCATTTGACAGGGTTTAACATGCTGGTCTTCTACGTGACTTTCAGGGCGACGGTATTACATGACAATTGTTTGATTTAATCCAACCATTCCTATGAAATCGTGAAATAAAGATAGTCGTGAACAGACTCGCTTCCAGATCATTTCTCCCGAAGGCTCTATACTGGGCCCTTCGCTGTTTCTGATTTTCATCAATAATCTTATGTCATGAGTTCCTAAGTAGGCATTTATGCAGATGACACTACCATTTACTCTTGTCTCAATGCCAAATCCGTCAGAGCTGACAAAGTTAACCTGCTCTTGAAAAGGACTTTCAATTAGTGTTTACTGGGGCAGGAAACAGTTTGTAAATTTCAATACCTCCAAAACTAAACTGCTCTCATTTAACCAGCATAGAGAAACTTCCCTCCCCACCACCAGCATGGCTGATGCTTGATTCCAGGAGAGGGTCTCACGGTGCCTTCTTGGACGCACGTTTTCAACTAACTTAAAGTGGGACAACTACATTGAATCAATAGCTGTATCCACTGCAAGGAAAGTTAGTTCATTGTGTCATGCCAGAAAATTTTTCTCATCAGAATCCATCTTGCACATTGACAAATTTACTATTAGTTCGTGCATTGAATACCGTTGCTAGATCTGGTCTGGTGTCCCTGCTGTTTATCTTGAGGTTTTTGATAAAACCCGAAGAAGGATTTGCAATGTAACCTATCCTGATTTGATATCTCGACTTCAGTCACTTTCTCACAGACGTGATGTGGCTTCCTTCTGTCTTTTCTACAAATATTTTCATGGCAACTGCTCTGACGAGCTTGTTTCCCTGGTGCCCCAACTACGTGAATTTAAGCATGCTACTTGATTGGCATTTAGGTCCCATCATTTTACTGTTGAAATTGTTAGATGTAACCGCCACTTCTACTCTAACAGTTTATTTTCTCGCACTTCCCACCGGTGGAATTTCATTTCGCTTACTTGCTTCCCTGATAACTACTATCTTTAAAAATTTAAATGCAACGTTAACGGCCATTTTCTGTTGACTTGAACCCCGTTCATCTTTTATCCTTTCCTCAGTCACTCCTACACGCAGTCTTTCATCTCACTTTCACTCTGTACAAGTTACACTCCTGCCTTGCTTGAGGTGAAATGATCAAAGAAATTAAGAAGCAATCTAAGTAGACTGCAAGATTAGATGATACTTGATAAGCTCCCAGTGAGGTCCGAACTCATCTATTTTGCCCCATGGCAATCTAAGTAGACTACAGATTAATGAATAAATGATAAGATCTCGGTGAGAATAGAACTGATATCCTTTTTTACTCCAGAGAAGCCCGGTTGAATATACTAGCTGATTTAACGACTAAGTTACGAGAACAGTTTTGTAGAATCTAACCTATATTTCATCATTTTATTTCATCATTGCTATCAGTGGCATATTTCCAACTTTTATTCGGAATGAGGTTCGGAATGAGAAATTAGAGAGCCGTGTTAGAATTCTACTTGAGGTCATTATATTCACTTACGCGCATAAACCTTTGGAAAAGTATCAATCCATCTCTTCTTTCCCCGGCTATAGGTTGAATAGTAGGATAGATTGGGCAACCAGCATATCGCAGAAAGAAACAGCAGCCTACTGAGAGAAATCTAGCTCCTCAGTGATGAATCGATAGAGACATGATCATTTAAACGTGTATCACGTATGACACTTGACTTGATTCTATCAGTGTTAGTGACAACATTATTATTCTTATTTTTTATTAGATGAAACACTGCCAATCATTATTATTAATTTTGATCTGTATTTAATCTAATTTTTAGTTACTTTTGATTGTAAAGCGGTTAAAATAGATGGACATTAAACAGATATTCTAATACAGGAGAGTGACTCATTGCACCTTCTCAGACTAAAATTTTCAGTTGACATGAAATGGAAAGAGTATATTGAATCAATTGCTAGGTCTGCAGCTAGGAAAGTTGGTTCACTGTGTTGAGCTAGATAATTTCTCACCAAAATATGTCTTACATATTTAAAAGTCATCCATGCAGTGAATATTGTTGCCACATCTGGTCTGGTGCTCCTGTTATATATTTAGAGATTCTTAATAGAACCCAAAGAAGAATCTGCAATATTATTGGTCCTGACCTGGCTTCATCCACTTTCCACCGTCGTAACGTAGCTTCCTGGGACATTTCTATAAATACTTTCTCTATGTACCTCTATGGTACATAGAATTTATTAATTTAAACGTAGTACTAAATTGGCTGCAAGGTCTCATCATTTTACAGTTGAAATGGCTAAATGTAACCGTAAGTTCTATGCTAACAGTTTCTTCTATTGCACTTCTTGCTTGTGGAATTCTCTTCCGGCTTTTTGCTTCCCAATCAACTTTTATCTTCAAAAATTCAAATGCATTGTCAATCGTTATCTTTTGCCTTCTTAATACTTGTTTTTTTTCTCGTCTCCTTTATAGTATATTTTCTCAAATTCTCTAACACCCAGTAATCCACTTGCGACTTCGTGGCTTTATTGCCTTCTTTAGGCAAAATGATTTTAAAAATACAAAAGAGACGTCATTTCAAGTTTCACTATTATTTCCAATCCCTGATATCTATTTACTGCCGTAGATTAACGGCCTCAGTATAATTGTAATCATAGACAGTTAACAATTGATATAAAATGTTAATACTTGATAAAATACATAGTGAAGTTTGATATGCTTTATCTAATAAAATATAAAATAAAAATAATACTGCAACATTTAGAGTCATTTGCTTTATTTTCATGTAAATAATATTTTTAAAAATCAGATATATGTAATTTTCCTACGCGATAATATACTTTTTTCTTGCATTGTCGCAGGACGAACTGCAGCTATAGCGTTTTGCACGCACGTTTTCCTCGATCAAGAGCGAAAGTCGGTGGTTCCAAGACGTTCAGATATCGTCGTAGTTGCTACCGTAAACGATCCACACCCGGTCGGGATGAAGCCAGAGGAAACACCAGTGGAAGTCCAAAACACTACTGAGGTACTAATCGATTGTTGGGACGTATAGGGGCTAAAGACCAACATACTATATAGTAGCTGGTTTCAAATGAATTTAGGTTAAAAATTACCTCCATATTTAACCCCTCAAGGCATAAACCAATACAATAATTAAATATAATTCGTTACAATTAAACTTTTTAAACAACAAATATTCACATATATAAGAATCATAAACATATCACTTTCGAAACTTTGCTGTAAAATAATAATTAACGGCATTTTCCTTTTCTTCACTGAAGTTCATCCAATACAAGGCTCAAGAGGAACTCAAAGTGGAGCGTAACTGAATGAAATGTGTGATATGAATATAACAGTAGGAATAAGGAAGTGAGGGTTATGTGGATATGTAGGGCAGATAACGATGGAATCTTGGTTAAAACAGGTTAAGATTGTAGCATCCAGGTAAGCATCCACGTAGGAGTAACGATGGAACCTTGACTAAAACAGGTTAAGATTGTAACATCCAAGAAAGCATCCACGTAGGAGTAACGATGGAACCTTGACTAAAACAGGTTAAGATTGTAACATCCAGGTAAGCCTCCACGTAGGAGTAACGTTGGAACCTTGACTAAAACAGGTTAAGATTGTAACATCCAAGAAAGCATCCACGTAGGAGTAACGATGGAACCTTGACTAAAACAGGTTAAGATTGTAACATCCAGCTAAGCCTCCACGTAGGAGTAACGATGGAACCTTGACTAAAACAGGTTAAGATTGTAACATCCAGGTAAGCCTCTACGTAGGAGTAACGATGGAACCTTGACTAAAACAGGTTAAGATTGTAACATCCAAGAAAGCATCCACGTAGGAGTAACGATGGAACCTTGACTAAAACAGGTTAAGATTGTAACATCCAGGTAAGCCTCCACGTAGGAGTAACGATGGAACCTTGACTAAAACAGGTTAAGATTGTAATATCCAGGTAAGCATCTAGGTAGGAGTCGGCTCCACCAAGCCGTTGTTCTTGGGAAAAGCTATCTGAGTTTAATCTCTTCATTAAAAATACGTAGGATGAGGATGATTCGACATCAAAAACGTAACATGACAACTCTTAGACGTAAACTTCTGAATTGGTGGAATTAACTAATTAAGCTCGTTCAAACATTTGCCTTGGAAATAGCGATAGAATTAGGTTGGGTAAACAGCTTTGGACTCTGTTTGGAGGGCTGGAAAGTGAAGATCGAACAGTGATAGCCCAGTTATGGCAGCGACACTCCATACAACTCTTTTACAGATAAAGCATGGTAGAAAGATATAAGTACTTTCTGAAGTGGCACAGTGAGCCGACCATTTTGCTAGCATTCTTGGCAAGGGATCATTCTTGGCAAGGGATCATTCTTGGCAAGGGATCATTCTTGGCAAGGGATCATGATCTGGAATAAATTTAAGTCCTAATATGAATCATTCATTCATTCAGTCAGTCAGTTATGTGCCATGCGTGATACACACGTATGCGATCATGTATCTTTCGATATATGACTGACGAGGCAGATTCTTTCTCGCTGTATGTTACCATTTCTTTCTGCGATAGACCAAGGCTACATAACCCGGTCTGTCCTGCTATTTACCCATAACTGGGGAGAGAAGAAGAGGATTCCTACCTTCCCAAGGGTATAGCACGTAAATGAATGTAATGGATTCGACTAGAATTCGAACTCGGATCTCCGATTCCTCAATCCGAGCCGCTATCCATTACTCCACCGTATCATTACTATTCTATAAAGTGTTCATTCCTCACTGATTTTCCCAGCCTTATAGCTATGTCATGGATATAAATTAAACTTTATAAAGTATAATGAGTTCTATCATCACAAAAGTAGCCGCTTATTTATGACCTTGTACGACTAGGATGAGTTTAATAAATAATGCACACGCGATATAAGTTGCATACAATTAAGTTCATGATACGTATGTGTGCTATCGAAAATATTTAATTGTGCCTTAGGGTAATAAATGAAATTCACTGCCATTTAGAAGGACTGATATTACATGGTCGTTGAGGATTAGTTTCTTTGTTTTTAACAAAATGTTCCTGTTTCTTAGCTTTTGGGAGGGAGGCACATTTTGCTATTCAACTTCACCTTCGGGTTGCGGTATCACATACTATTCATATCTATCTATCTATCTATCTATCTATCTATCTAAATTACATGTCTGTTTTTTTATGTAATTTATACACTCATCAGTTTAGAACTTAGATAATGTAAATATAGATAATTAAGTCAATCTCAATCCCATCGATAAAACAACTTTTAAATTTTAAATTTAAAGATGATTTTTAATTAAAAAAAAACGTAAGCTTCTCTGACAAAGTATAGGCATTTGTTCAACTTTACAATTTTCTTTAAATTGTACACTGTAGTATTCTTAAGAAGAGGCATTCACTTTATGACAACTACTCCTAGATTGGGTAATCCCTTTGAATCTTAAAAGATTCTTACTATTATTATTAACAACTTGGGAGGGCATTGACATGGCTTATTTTCTGGTCAGTAGTTTTTAAGTAGAATCCAAACCAACTGGATTCTGCAGGTGGTCAACTAGCTTTCCTTTTCCTGTTCTTAGTTTTGTTAGTCTAACTCGTGTCACTGAAGGCCAAAACATCATTCTGTTCATTTTTTGTCCGATCTTCTAATTTACACAAAGAGGTAATATTGAGATGACAACCTGCTGCTGTTCGTTGGTCAAGTATTTAAATAACAATAGGAGAGAAAAAAGCCAAAGAAAAAACGTCACAAGATTGTTACTATTGACCGTAGTCAGCCATGCGAAAAAATTGTGGCGAGGATAAACAGCGAAGCAGTAAATTGTCCTTATTCAGGTGAGACTAACAAAATGTGGTCTTAACACTGCCAAATAAAGATAGAGGCGGGGAAGAGGTATTTAAACTTTTTTTTTAAATGAAAGAAGGCTACTGATCTTTCAGGATTCTTCACAATTCCCAGATGTCATTCCATGGTGTTTGCTATGAAGATACCCGGATCTATACAAATAACTTAAGATGTCACATCGAATTGCTGTATGGCTTCTTGATTTGATTTGAAAGGAAAAAGCTGTTAACTTCTTCTTGCTATTGTTGTTGTTGTTGTTGTTTTGTTGCCGTTTGTGCGTTTGTTCATTTAACACAAATATTAACTGGTTGCTACCATTAGAAATAAAATTATAGCACATTTTCATGATAGTCCCTCTACCAACGTTCTCCATTGTAGTTGATACTAATATTACTGTTGGCTCCATGGTTTGTATTTTTTCTCGTTTTCTAACATTTTTGTTAGTCAATTTTGAAGCTCTTCCAAGTGATTCAGTAATATTGTTGACAACTGTCACTTTCATGATTCACATTTAAAAAACAAAATTCTCTGTTATCTTATTTGTCCAGTTTTTTCATTCTCATTCAGTTACGCTCTGTGGTCTATTGCAACAGCA
>OZ038520.1:46623930-46796430 GCA_964036315.1 Acanthosepion esculentum
GAGTCGTTCGCCACTCTGCCTTACAAGTTCATTACTATCAGATTATTTGCTACAACTCTTTCCTCTTATAATGAGTCGTTCGCCACTCTGCCTTACAAGTTTATTAATATCAGATTATTTGCTACAACTCTTTCCTCTTTTAATGAGTCGTTCGCCACTCTGCCTTACAAGTTTATTAATATCAGATTATTTGCTACAACTCTTTCCTCTTTTAATGAGTCTTTCGCCACTCTGCCTTACAAGTTTATTAATATCAGATTATTTGCTACAACTCTTTCCTCTTATAATGAGTCGTTCGCCGCTCTGCCTTACAAGTTCATTACTATCAGATTATTTGCTACAACTCTTTCCTCTTTTAATGAGTCTTTCGCCACTCTGCCTTACAAGTTCATTACTATCAGATTATTTGCTACAACTCTTTCCTCTTTTAATGAGTCTTTCGCCACTCTGCCTTACAAGTTCATTACTATCAGATTCGATGGAATCCTCGGTGCTAGCACATCTTCTTCACTTAGCGAAAGACTTTATGCATTGTTATGATTATTTTTCCTGATTTTTTCCGTTGGGATTTGTTTCTTATATTTTATTTGTTTTTCTATGGCATTCACTGGTGACATTTTTCATTTCATTTTACCTAACTGAAGCTTCTTAATCATCATCATCATCATCATCATCATCATCATCATCATCATCATCATCATCATCATCATCATCATCATCATCATCATTTTATATACAAACATAGCAAATTTCTCTGGCAATAGAACCAATGCGTCTGCTGTCCCCGACCAAATGACTGATTTGGCACATTTTTATCATGAATCAAGAACTCTTGGGAGTATATTAGCAGTCACAAGTCTTCTGAAAATACCTATTCTTGACATTGACCCAAATCTTCAACCACTTCGGAAGTCCGGTACTTATAGTGACCAAAGCACCACTAACAATGAAAATGACTTCCACTCTCCTCATTTATTATAATTTGTACACTTCCCATTTTATACTATCATAGTTTAATAGTGTTTTCTTCGTCGATTGCACTATCGTTTCCGGGGTATGCTGTTTCTATTATTATTATTATTATTATTATTATTATTATTATTAGTTCTTACTGAATTTTTATGCTAAAAGTATCTGATATTTTTCAATGGAGTTCAAGTGATAGTAACTCGACTATAACAACAGTAGCAACACTTATAATGTTGTTATTATTGTCATAAAAGCATATATAAAGGTGGATTACTATATCTACAGTCTGCCACATGGATGAAATTTGATATGAAATTTCTATTTTGTAATGTTAGATCTAGATAAAGCACATCGATAAGGAAGAAATTATGTTGAAAAATAAATACTTGTATAAAAAATAACATTTTGCATCATTGGGCTAAAGATTTATTGACTTACCTACGTAATGTTAAACTATTAATCTTGTTTGAACAAAGCTTATGTCTGTCGAATCATCCACCTGCAACAATCAACCAATCCATGGCCTAGTGATACAGATTTGCTTTGATGAATTCCAGATATATGCAATGAATATATTTACCGATAAAAAAACTGGCATTTTCATTCGTTGTTTGTATTTTAATTCTAAATGTTTATTAATACTCCTATTTAAAATGTTACTTTTTAAAATGTTCCTTTTCGAATTTATATATATCTTTGAATGTGTTAAAAATAGATCTTATCTTTTGAAACTGTTTTTAATAGCAAACATTTTACTGTCTTTTTGCAATTCTCTTTTATCTAACCAAATGTATGGGGGAAAAAATTATTTATAGAATCCAATAAACTATTTTTTCAGAATATATTGAATAGTGGTGTTTTTAAACAGGTGCTAAAAATTAAGCAACAATACATTGGATAATTTCACATTCCTCAGATGATGATTGTGTGACTTAGTAAGTTGTGTTGTGCAGTTGGAGCAGTGAGGCTGTGACAACAATGAAACAGGCAGCATTAATACCGTGGAGCAATAATTTAGGATCAGAAAGTTTGAGTATTGTATTTTGGAAGCCATAATGTGATTAAGTATTTTTATAGAGCAACGAGGGTGCAAAAGGATTATTTGAATTCCATATATAATTCAGTTATACAAGAAACCTTTGAGTGATATTAAGGTTTACAAACATGGCAAAGAACAGTAAAGGATAGTAATTAGTAGAGAACCATCATATTTTGCATCATTGAGCTACAGATTTATTGAATTGCCAACGTAATTTTTAACTATTTATCTTGCTTTAATAAAGCTCATGGATGTTGAGTTATTTACCTACAAGCAATCAACCAACACATGGCCTATTGTTACCGATTTGCACTGATGATTACTATATGCAAGGAATTATTTAAAGCTTATTAAAACAAAACAAAAAAACTGACATTTTCGTTTTTATTCGTTGTTTGTACATATTGTCATTTTATATCTTCAATAATATTCCTATATAAAATTTAACTTTGTAAAACGTTAAAAATCTCTGAAAAGCCACGGTACACGAAATAAAGATTTACGATACGACCTGCTCGGACACGCAACAAACACGATTTAGTTATGGACAGCCGAAAATATGAAAATATATTTTGGATGAAAATAACAACGTAAAACAAAACAGCACCTTATAAATTCAATGCATCATTATGAAGTTATACTGTTGAATTAGGCATATTAAATGAATTATATGAATTAGTTATACGGGTGTATTTGGTAGATGTCACTGACTATTGGCATTTTCTTTTGCGTCAATAAAAGTAAAAAATCTTTTGTCATTTTCGTATATCGAACAAGTCCGAGACATACGAGAAAATGATGAAAAATGAAAACGAGTAGGAAAGAAAAAAACACGGCAGAAATATGAATAAAAGGAAACGTTGGTAATATTATCGCGGGTTATGTATTTATAATGATATTAATAATGTTAAGTATTCATAATGATATATAAATAATATTTATAATGTTATGTATTTATAATGATATTAATAATGTTAAGTATTTGTTACACCGGCCTTTCTAACACAAGGGAATTACACCGGTTCTCACTATATATAGTGCCAGTAATACCTACCCGGGGTGTGTAAGCAGCGACAGTACTACAACTGCCTAGCCTAGTAGTACCCGTTTCCTACCTTTGTATCTGTGATGTTAAATACACTTGTTCCTTAAACCAACCTCGACTTGATTTTCTTCTTTTTACTATTGTGCCACGACACAACAGATTGGCGACGTCGGAATCGAAACGATATCACTGCAGACAATCACCTAAAGTGATTGAAATACAAGGATTCGCAAGATTTTTACGGCAAAACACCTTCGTCATTTCAAACAGATATTTGGATACGCAAGGATTAATAGCAAATTAATTACTACAATAGTAATTTGGCGACGTAAAAAAAAACAACCAAAAACTTGCTACCAAAAGTCTACAGCGTGAGAACGCGAATAATATTGTCAATTATTAAAATAATTGAAAATACTGACACCAAGCCAAATTTTTTAAAAAGTTTTTGGAGCAACGGAATGCCCAAAGAAAAAAGGAAGAAAGGTTTGAAGAAAGACTGTTACAACAACAGAAACGCGTCGAAGAAATCTTTATGAAAACACAGGAGGAACAGAGGAAACTTCTGGAGGCAACACAGTTAACGAATGCAAACGAGAATCATAACGCATTCTCCCAGACGGCTGTGTGGAACGCTATTGAAAGTTTCAATTATAACCCAGAAGACGATGTCACGTTTGCTCATTTCTATAGAAGATATGAGGATATTTTTGTATCGGATTGCGGTACATGGACAGACGCTAAAAAAGTTAGGTTTCTGCTAAGAAAATTGGGAACTGCCGAGCATACAAAGTTCGTGAATTTTATCCTTCCAAAAAAGACCAGTGAGTTGAACTTCCAAGAGACAGTTACTCTACTAACAGAACTGTTTTCTACAAAAACTTCTCTTTTTCACAGGAGATATAAGTGTATGAATGTCCCTAGAACAGAGGAAGATGATTACACTACTTATGCAAGTATTGTAAACAAGCATTGCGACGACTTTAAACTGGAGGAATTATCATCAGGTAATTTTAAATGTTTAATATTTGTGCAAGGGCTGGTTTTAGGTAAAGACGCTGAGATCAGGCGTCGTGTTTTAAATAAACTCGAAAACGAGCCGAATTTAAAACTACAAAGCTTAGCGGAAGACTGTGAACGGTTTGTTGCGTTGAAACAGGACAGTCGTGACATAGAGGAAAGCGGAGTGTCGCACATTAAAAAGGTCCATCAGAAGAAAAATTTGACTTAAAAAAATAACCAGAGGAAAAAACAGGGAAAAGATCTACCTGGACCGTGTTGGAGGTGTGGAGATAAACATTGGTACAATGAGTGTCCCTACAAATTCAAACAATGTGACAACTGCTACCAGAAGGGGCATAAGGGATCACAATGTAGGAAAAGATCTGGTAGAAAGAAGACATCCATTAAACTCACGAAAATTGAACCTGAGGAACGAAATATCCGGAAATTTGTACAGGTCAAAATGTTTAAAAAGAAAGTAAGACTACGACTTGATAGTGGGTCTGATATTTCCATCATTAATGTACAGACATGGAAGAAGCTTGGGAGACCCACTATGATTAAATCACATAAAACGGCGAGAAGCGTCAGTGGTGAAAAAATCACCTTCGAAGGAGAATTATTGACGAATATTTCTTTTCAGAATAAGACCGAAAAAGCAAAAAGTTTTGTCATGCGAAAATCAAATAACCTCTTTGGAACTGATCTGTTCGAAAAATTTAGACTATGGGATCTGCCTTTAAGCTCTTTTTGTCAAAAAGTTGAGGATTCGAATGTGGAGGCAGAAAAACTTAAGAGGGAGTTAAAAGAGAATTTTCCAGACGTATTTACAGGCGGTCTTGGAAGGTGTACAAAAGCGGTAGCAAAATTTGAAGTCAAAGAAAATGAACAGCCAGTGTTCAAAAAGAAAAGAAATGTTCCATACGCCGCTATAGAACAAATAGACGGTGAATTGGAAAGACTCGAAAACATGGGTGTCCTCGAAAAAATTGATCACAGTGAGTGGGCTACGCCAACAGTTTACATCAAAAAGAAGAGCAAGGAGATTAGGGTTTGTGCCGATTTCTCAACAGGTTTAAACAATGCATTAAAGGATCATCATTATCCCCTTCCGAGCCCTGAAGAAATATTCGCGAAACTGAGTGGAGGGAAATATTTTTCTAAAATCGACCTCAGTGACGCGTATTTACAAATCCCAGTCGATCAGGAGTGTTCAAAGCTGCTATGCATCAATACCCATAAGGGATTGTACAAGTTTAACAGACTTCCTTTTGGGGTCAAAGTCGCCCCTGCGATTTTTCAGCAAACAATGGACATGATGTTAAGTGGGTTGGACTTCGCAGTAGGTTACCTGGACGATGTGTTAATGAACAGCGCTAGCAAAGAACAACACAAAGCTCATGTAAACCAAGTATTCAAAAGGATCCAGGATTATGGATTTAAACTGAACCAGGAAAAATGTACTTTTTTCATGGAAAAAATAAAATACTTGGGGCAAATCATCGATGAACATGGAAGAAGGCCGGATCCAGATAGATCGAGTGCAATAAGGGGCATGCCTGCTCCAGAAAATATAGCGTCTCTACAAAGTTTCTTAGGTTTGGTGAATTATTACAATGTATTCTTGCGAAATATGCATAAACTAAGATCACCCTTAAATGAACTGTTAAGGAAGGACCAAAAATGGGTCTGGACGCAAGAGTGCGAAGAAGCATTTCAGGAAATTAAAGATATATTAACGTCTGACTTGTTTCTGGCACATTATAATCCCAAGCGTGATATTATAGTTGCGAGCGATGCCAGTGCCTATGGCATAGGAGCATGCATACTACACAAAATGGATGATGGAAAAGTAAAACCCATAGCCCATGCATCCCGTTCACTTTTACCAGCCGAAAAGAACTACTCGCAAATCGAGAAAGAGGCGCTAAGCATTATATTCGCAGTAAAGAAATTTCATCGTTTCTTGCACGGTAGACAATTTCTGTTACAAACAGATCACAAACCGTTACTAACGATTTTTGGATCGAAAAAGGGACTACCACAACATACGGCGAATAGACTCCAAAGATGGGATACTTTCTTCTGAATTACAATTTTCAAATGGAGTATGTACCATCTAAAAACTTGGTCATGCAGACGGCTTATCAAGGTTAATACCTAAGCAGACAGAACTACTGGAGGATATGGTAATAACAGCCATTCAAGCGGAAGTTGAAGTAAAAAATACTTTATGTGACACGATAAGAGATCTTCCAGTAACGCTTGATGAGATTAAGAGTAAGGCAGAGGTGGACGAATTTATTATAAGCACGAAAGAAAAAATCAACAGTAACCAACTGGATGAGGAAATTTATTCAATTTGTGATAACGTCCTGTTATATAGCGACAGGGTCGTAATTCCTACGACATTGCAGAAAAGAATGCTCAAGGAATTCCATGTAGGACATCCAGGCATATCAAGAATGAAAAGCCTTATGCGCTCTTTCGTTTTCTGGCCAAACATGGATAAGGATATAGAAGAAAAAGTCAGGGAGTGTAGAGGATGCGCATTAGCTATGAAAGCTCCTCCGACTCAATTCGGATCGTGGGCAAAACCGGACCGACCTTGGTCGAGAATTCACTTAGATTTTGCGGGACCGTTAGATGGTTTCTACTATCTCATTGTTATAGACAGTCTATCTAAGTGGCCGGAAGTACTGAAGTGCAAGAACCCCACATCCGAGGCAACTATCAACTTCCTGTATGAACTATTCGCTAGGTTTGGAGTTGTAGACTGCATTGTCACAGACAATGGAACGCAATTCACGTCTACCGAATTTAAACATCTCTGCGAGGATTATCTAATCGAGCATATAACCATTCCACCATACCACCCAAGAATTAATGGGTAAGCGGAGAGGTTCGTGGATACGTTCAAGAGAGCCCTGAGAAAAGCTAGTGGATCACCGACGGATAAGTCAATCCAACAGTTCTTACAAGTTTACAGGGTCACTCCGAATGCAAACATCGAAACGTCGAAGACACCTGCTGAGGTCATGTTCGGACGCAAGGTTAGATCAATTTTCCACAAGTTGTTACCAAACCAGGATAGGCCAAACCCCAAAAAACCGATAACAAAAAAACGGTATAAAGTTGTCGAAAGAGTCTTCTACAAGATTCATAGAAATAATAGGACCTTTTGGGAGTCCGGCACTATTGAGAAACAAATAGGCAACATGGTCTATATGATTAAGGGACCAGATTTCGTGCACAAACGTCACACTAACCAAATCCGGAAAAGATACTCGAACAGTGAGGTGACCAGATCGCCCGAGGAGGACATCATGGACACAGTGTTTGATACTTTTCAGGTGCCCAGATCAGAGACAGCTCCTGAGAATAGGAGGTCAAAAAGAAAACGGAAATCAACGTTGAGTTGATTAGGGTGAACCCAAAACAAAAACGTTATTAATCCCCAGACGGGATATTTTCAAAGGGGGGTGTTACACCGGCCTTTCTAACACAAGGGAATTACACCGGTTCTCACTATATGTAGTGCCAGTAATACCTACCCGGGGGGTGTAAGCAGCGACAGTACTACAACTGCCTAGCTGAGTAGTACCCGTTTCCTACCTTTGTATCTGTGATGTTAAATACACTTGTTCCTTAAACCAACCTCGACTTGATTTTCTTCTTTTTACTATTGTGCCACGACACAGCAGTATTCATAATGATATATAAATGATATTTATAATGTTATGTATTTATAATGATATTAATAATGTTAAGTATTCATAATAACATATAAATGATATTTATAATGTTATGTATTTATAATGAAACCTCGTTAAAAGCAGTCGGGATCACGACAAGAAGCAAGTTTAAAATTACAGGTGATATATAATAATACATAGCTACATTTTATTAGAGAAACGTTGATATAAGTATGTAACGTTTTGTGAGGTTACATTAAATGTATATGCTTTATATATTGTTTTACAACAAAGTACTAAAAAAGCAATAAAATGAAGAATTATGTTTATGTTGGTATATTGGAATTCTATCATTAACACTCCTATCATTTCCTGACCATTAGAAATTTCTTCCCGAATTTCAATTAATTTCCATTATAAAATAACTTTCAGTGCATGTAACACACACACACACATGCACACACACACTATATATATATATATATATATATATATATATATATATATATATATATATATATATATATATATATATATATATATATATGAAATCGTCATATGCAAAAAATAAAAAAAAAACAACCGGCTACCTGATCACGTGAAACTCATTTTAAAATTTAGCACCAAATCAAAAACAATAAACACATTCGTGAAAAGCGTAATATTTGAGTACTGGTTTGTTTTTGTTACTAATGCATGTACCAAACCTTAGTCTCGCACAGGCTCATTAGTAATCCAATAAACCCAGGTTTAAAACTTGACACATAGTGTTTATTGCGATTGATTGACTTTTATTTCTCCCACCACCCACAATGTTTTTCTCTTCTGTTACTTCTAATCTTTTATATTTTTGCCCGCCCACCCTTTCTCGAACTATTTTTCTACTTTTTATTGTATTTATTTATTATTTTCTTTTGGGCCAGATACCCACGTCACCCGACATGGGAGACACGATCGGATTTATAAGGATAAATGAAGCAGAAAAGAATTTTTAGACCATTGCCGCCAAAATGCACGCTGAAGCACTTTGAGGAGCAGAAAGACACATTGAGAAAATAAACAAACTTCAGTAACAACCACCACAACAACAACAAAAGTAACACGAACAAAAATTAAAAAAATATATAAACGAACTCAGGATGTATCTTATTGCACACTGTATATACATATATACGCAAACTCACTGAAGAAAGGAAGCATATGGCATGCGTAAGGACAGATGTCCACTCACACATATATACCCTGACATGAAAATAACATAAACATTAATATATTAAGAAGAAGATGGTTGGAACATTTTAAGTATGATGATACATAACACACATAAAGAAATTAAGGACACTATTTAGAATATGCTTATAGCTAAAAAGTTTTTCTTCTATGGTCAGCAAATTTTCTGAAGCTTCTAATCTTAATACGGTGTATTTAAAAGGGTAATAAATAAGAAAAGTGAAATATCCAACAAGACAATATCTTAAAAAGCTTGTGCTACAAATGTGAATATAGAGAAAATTATCAAAAAACAAAAACGAATGAAAGTAACAAAGTTACTCAATTTAAGTAATCATCAGAAAGAGGAAACTATCTTAGGTGAAGAAGTACATGAAAACTGATTTGTCAACAGTAAGTTTAAAAAAAAAATTGAATATCGAAATGGAAAAATTCTGTCAAATACGTTTCGCATTTTAGGATTTTATCGGACTAAAGTTACATTTTTGTTGATGGAATTATGTATTTGAAGGACGTTGTGGAAAAATACAAAAGCTCAAACGTCATTTATCGCTATGCACCGACAGAAAAAGTTGATGTTGCTGGAATGGTGAAATATTAAACTACTGAATTTTGTTTTTAGGTGAGTCTGGGTATGTGGCCTAACTGATTTTATTCAGTTTCTTTATGCTTTGTTTTTATTTTCATCACTTTTATTGTTAATATCTAACATTGTGATAATGGAACGGTAATTTGCACACACACACACACACACACACACACACACACACACTCTCTCTCTCTCTCTCTCTCACACACACACACACACATACATACATATATATATATATATATATATATATATATATATATGTATTCTTCTTATACGTGTTTTTTTTTCTCAATATACTTATTTGAGAGTAAATGCTCTGGGTTTTTTTTTATAAATTAAACAGTATTAATTACATTTACCGAGTTGAATGTTCGAGAAATTTCGTAGAAAATATGTTTCCTCCGACAGGAATCGAACCTGTATCCTATACGGAACCGTCATCAAGTCTGACGTGTTATGTCCGTTCAACCACACAAAACTTCCGGTTTAGCAAAGCTCGAATTACTGCTTTTAAACACACACCTTCGCCGATTTTCCTCGAGCTATCATATCTGCTCTGAAACTGAAGCCTAACATTAACAGTTAAAACATAATTTATGGAATGGATTAAATCTGACAAATATTTTAATATATACTTGGTTTATACGTTTTTTTATGGATACTGGTTATATATATATATATATATATATATATATATATATATATATATATATATATATATATATATATATATATTACGCGAATCATTCATACGAAAAGCAGATAAGGAAGTTAATGATATAAATGCCAAGAATCACTCTTGCAAACAATTTTTAATAATCTGCTTTTCGTATGAATGATTCGCGTAATATAAATTGAACCCGCACCACATAATTGATATTAATATATATATATATATATATATATATATATATATATATATATATATATATATATATATATATATATTGTGTATATGTTTGCGCAGCAGATATTCGTTCAAACATGGTCTGTTAAATTTTATAGACACATGATAGATTCTATTTGATATGAGGTTTAACAATTAACAATTTTACTTTTAATTTAGATACATGCAATTTAAAATATGTTTAAATGCTCATCACACATATAAAGGAACATTTATCTCACATGACGTCAAATAGCAAACATTTAGATAGAATTTTGTTTCGTCTTACTCCCTTTAAGTTTTTAAAGAAAATGGGAAATTTTATCACTTCACTCCAAGTAAGGCAATACAGCCATTAAGAGGGTTAATAAGTGTGAAAGTATTTGTAAAAAAGAATATATTATGAAGGAGAAAGGGCAATAAAAGAATAGGAATTAAGAAACACAATGTAATTGCATTAATGTAATTGAATTTACATTTTTTAGGATTAAAGTTGATTTGAAAGTAGAGTACGGAACCGAGAAATGCGAGAGAAGAAACCACTAGCATAGGATTTACGATTATATTTAACCGTTTCAACTGTAAAATGATGAGACCTACCTGCCAACCTATTACTGCGGTTACATTCTTAAAGTCGTGGTACCAAAGTGGAAAGCACATAAGAACAATTACCATGAACGTAATTATAGAAAAAGGCACAGTGAGACTATCTTACAACGGTGGGAAAGGCACTGAAGCTGAAATGCCAGTCAGAAGCAATAACATTACAATTCTTCTTTGGATTTTATTAAGAATCTCTAAATACATAGCAGAAGCATCAGACCAGATGTGGCAGCAATATTCAAAGAATATTGATTAAGTGGACAGAAGATAACGATTGGCATTGCATTTGAATTTTTGAAGATCAAAATTGACATGGAAGCAAGAAGCCGGAAGAGAGGCCCACAAGCTAGAAGTGCGATAGAAAAAACTGTTACTATAGTACTTACGGTAACATCTAACCATTTGAACTGTAAAATGATGAGAGCTTGGCGCATATGGGAAAATGAATAGAACAACAAGTGCTACAAAAACAAAGAATAGTCATAAAGGAACAACAGAAGAATCTGTTCGTCTACACCTTAAAGATATGTAGCATAAAGAATGACAATGAATTTTTTTATACAGTACACATATATATGCATATATTTGTCCTTGCTATTAATATTACTGCAACGTCTAGTCTGTTACTTATGCTGTATATTTAGAGATTACTGAGAAAATACAAAGAAGAATTTGCATTATTCAGTCACTTTCCCACCGCCATAACTTAGCTTCCTGTGCTTTTTCTATCTATCCTTTCATGGTAATGGTTCTGATGAATTTTCTTCTATGGCACCTAGATTTTATGAATTTTTGTGCAGCACTAGATTGACCGCAAGCTCTCATCATTTTACAGTTCAAATGCTTAGATGTTACCGTAAGTTCTATTCTAACAGTTTTTTCTATCGCTCTTCTCGCTTGTGGGCTTCTCTTCCTGCTTCTTGCTTCCATGTCAATTTTGATCTTCAAAAATTCAAATGCAATGCCAATCGTTATGTTCTGTCTACTTAATCAATATTCTTTTATCGTCTGCTCTCCTTAATAGTGTATTTTTCTCATATTCTCTAATATTCATATATATATATATATATATATATATATTCCCAAAAATTGCTCTAGAGTATTTTTAAAACTTTAATAATAAAAATTTAAACTAATTTACCTCACATATTCTTAACATAAACTGACTATAACGGATCGCGTCGTATGCGCATTTAAAAAAAAACCCCAAAAAACACAACTATCAATTACATTCATTTTTTCTCTTAGCAATTCATTCCTGAAAATGATTTTTGATCAGATTGAAATTACTTGTGAAAATAAAAGATATAGCCAAAACTATGGCGTCTTTCTTACTCAGTTTCGTAAATGCACTAAGAAATTGATCCGTAATTTGAGAGGATTAGAATAAAATAACTAGACATAATATGCCTAGATTATTCATTCAAACATGCTTGAATGAAGATATGCTATATATATATATATATATATATATATATATATATACATGCTTATAAATATACATATATGCATATACATTCTACTTTATTAACTATTCACAGTCTGCTTTTTCCTTTCTCCACAAAAGAATTGATATATATTTCCTTGTTTTAATCATTTCACTCCAAGTATTTTAAGTGTATCTTACTGAGTTTTTATATATATATATATATATATATATATATATATATATATATATATATGTGTGTGTGTGTGTGTGTGTGTGTGTGTGTGTGTACTAAGTGATTCCTTCTTACTCAACTATTGTAGACAGGTTGTGTCAAAGTACTAATCAATGTCTGGTGACGAAGGGGTCCGTACTTAAACTAATCATGTTTAGAGATCCAACCACATTGACCACCAATCTTTGAAAGCATTCCACGTACTGCACCCTCTTCAACTTCTTACTCATCTTCATAATCATCATCGAAATCATAATAATTCGCAATATCATCATTATACGCATGCTTTTACAAAAGTAAACATGGTCTAGAATAACAGCATAATAAAAACCAAAGAAAAAAATATTGCCAATCATTTAAAGTGTCCAGAATTAATCAAAAAGCAAGCTAGTTACGATGCTCGTTATTTTACCACCCTTTTCAGTCTTCCAACCCCAACCAATACATTTGTCCTTTATCCAACGCCAAGGTCTGATCCCTGTCAGGAAGCCAAAGGCCCTCGGGACAAAGAATAGCCAACACAGGCTATTTAACGAATCAAGAGCAAACGATCATTCACGCGGTAATTTTGTATAGCTGAAGTTTTTGTTTGATACGCTTTTGGCTCTTCTGGAAGATAATGATTAATCAGGGTCAGTTTTATTATTGGGAGAGTTTAGTGATGATCATGAGTCTTAAAATACTAAGAAGGATAACTTTTTAATGGAAATTAATATTTTAATGGTAATTATAATTGGTAAACTGATGCGATTTATAGAAATTCTACATCGCATTTTTACCATTTAGAAATGAATCACGTATTCATATATATTTTAATAAGGCAGACATCTGTTTAATGATCACCATTTATTCATTTATAACATTTCTAATCTAAATAAGAAAGGAATGTCATCACATTCATTATTTGTTATTAATTTTGCTAGTATTTTGTACATTTATATTTAAATTACATTTTTAATGGCAGTTCTCATACAGTCATTATATATCATTAGAATAAAAAAAATCGGAAATAAAGAATAAGTAACAATAATAAGTAATAATAAAGTAATAAAATCTGCAATGTTACCGGTCCTGACCCGGTATCTCAGCTTCATTCACTTTTATTATCTCCGTAACGTTTATTATATGTGCCTTTTCTATAATACATTTTTCATGCCAATTTTTCTGATGAGCTCTTATCTTTGGTATCTCGACTACGTGAATTTAAGCCTAGTACTCGATTTACATCTTGATTTTATCATGTTACTGTTGAAATTTTAACCATAAATTTATTATGTATATTTCGATACATGACTGACGAGGCAGATTTTTTTCCCGGTAGACCAGTTGCCATCCAAGTCTGTCCTGCTATGTACCCATAGCTGGGAGGAGAAGAAGAGGATCCATATGTTTCCCAAGGGCATTGGCACGTAAACGAATGTAATGGATTTGACTGGAATTCGAACTCGGCTCTCCGATTCCTCAATCCGAGCCACTATTCATTACTCTGCCGTGCCTCTTTCTTGTAGACTACGATTATTAAAAATTCAAATGCAACGTCAGTCGCCACTTTCTTACTTTTTGAATCCTCTCTATTTCACACTCATTGACACCTTGTACTTGAGTGACTTTATTGCCTTCCTTGAGATGAATTGATTAAAAAACGATGTCGAAATAAATACAATTCATCAATGAATAAAAACTAGCAATGCAGCATGTAATAATAAACGATAACATTATTCATAATATATTTAATTTTCAGCATTTCCAAAGTTTTTCTTTTAAATATAATATCACTTGAGGACATTAGCGATCACAGATCTGCATAGATTCCTTTTCGTCATTATCTTTGAATTTCTATGGCTTCTTGGAAAAGATAATGTAGTGGTTCACTGTTGTTTTCTCTTTTCAGAGCAGTCCTTCTCTTAGACCGGCTTCCAACAAAGGTTAGAGAGCCCAGTTTACTCTTACCTGGTGTGGACGGGGAGATGGATTCGTGCCTCTCCAAAGGGCATATGAACTCGCTGTTAACCGCTATGTTAAGTGACGTTTGAAATTTAAAGTTTAGGACCTATTCTCTTCAGAGAAGCGAATACAATTACAGTCGATATCGAAATGTTTAAAAACGTAACTTTTGCAAATAATACATCTTTATTTTATTTTACCCTTCTTTTCTGTTTCATGCAATTACTTTAATCGTTAGATTTTTGCAGTAGATTGGTTCTCGATAATCAATATGTTTTTTGGTGAAAAAATACTGATTCTATAAAGCTTAGCAATGGAACAGATTTATTGTCACTGAACAGCAGACACATAGTTTTCCAAATCAAAGAATCACTACTTGACATTTTCTTCTATGTACCTTGCCTCTTCCGAAGGTGGGTGATCATGTCGTTCTCAGATTTCCTGTCATTTATAGCTCTTAGTAATTTTTATCTGTTATCTCTCACATCCCCTGTTCTGCCAATTATTTACACAAGCTCGTTAGGTAGATTATGTACTGCGTTCCTACATCCCTCTTGCCTTCGGTATGTCTTGTGAGTATCAAATTTTCTAAGCTCTCTTTCCTCATTATTTACACTAGAAATTTGAACAGTATCTTTCCGATTCTAACTATAAGTGTTCATTTTGTTTAAAATTCCTTTAAAACTTCGTCGTTGCTCACCTGTTCAGTTCAAAGTACGAAATGTAACTAGTAGAGACTTGAAAATAGACAAAATCTGGCATCATGGCGTTATCAAGTGCCTGCAGAAAAAGTGTTTAGCTTTCAAGAACATTCATGCTGATATGGTTGCTACATTAGGGGATGGCACTTTAGCTTTATCAAGACAGCAAATGTGAGCAACTGGATCTAGGAGGGTATGGGGAAGTCTTAAAGATGACCCAGTCGCTGAACATTCTGCAACTGCTAGAACAAAAAAAAAACTTTAACCGTCTTCACCACATGGCAATGGATGACAGGTGATTGACTATAATTCAAATGGTGAATCGTATTAGCATATCTTGTGAGAGAGTTGGGAATATTCTGCACAAGATCAAACACAAAAAAAACTAACGAAAGGGATCTTGATTCACAAGGACAATGCTCCAGTAAACATGTCCTTGGTTTCAATGGCTGTCGGTCACAGTGGGTTTGAACTGGTCGGTTATATCCTATTTTCCTGGTGTGACTATCATCTGTCCTCCAACATGAAAAACACACTTGTCTGGGAACCAGTATTGCAGTGATGATGATGTCATATATACTGTTGACTTTTTGATCAACACGATGGAAGTTTATTGCATCACCGATGGAAAAAGTCTGTGGAGGTCAAGGTGAGTGCTGTGTAGAAAAATAAACCCCATTTGGTCACATTCCATGAGAGTGTTTTAGTAATCCTCTAAACTTTTCAGCTGACCCTTGTATTTTCTGTCACTAATTATAAAATGAAAAAGTATCATTGTGTTTTGGAGAATTTTGAAGTAGCGAAAACATCACAGATACACCGATATTTTGTTAGTGGGCAGAAATAAGTTCATAGCTTCAACTTTGATAGTCAATTTTGATCTTCAAAAATATAAATGTAATTTTAATAGTTATCTTCCGTTTTCTTAATTCTTATTTTTTTAATGTCCTTTCGCCTTAACATTAGTTTCTCTCATATTCTCTTACATTCAGTAACTTCTTGCGTCCTAGTGACTTTATTGCCTTGACTTAGGTGAAATGACTAAAAAAACCTTCCTCATTATGTGTCCAAGGAATTTAAGCTATCTTTTCCTGATTCTGAGTAGAAATGTACTTTATGTTGTTATGTTCTTTAAGATCTCCTTGTTGTTTAGTCGCTCCGTCCATAGAATTACCAGTATCCTCCTGTAGATCCACATACAAGTGGATGGATTGTACATAGCAATCCATCACTCTTTTCTTTGTTTCTAATAATATTTTCTGTTTTACAGTAATTTGCTCAGCTTTTGGAATTCCTATTTCGCTAGTCTAATGTATTTTTGGATCTCGTTGTTGCATTTTCCATATTCTGTTAAAACACTTCCCATATTTTTAATCTTCTTTATCCGCATCTTGGGCTTTTCTCTTGTTGATTAGCATACTTTCTGTCTTATTACCGTTGATAGTTAGTCCTTTTGTCCTCGCTTTCTTCTACCACCATCTCTAGGAGATTCTCTAGTTTCCTTTCCGAGTCAGCCATACGATTTAGATACTAATGAAGGATGACAGTATCCTCAATACCGATATTGTTACAGTTACAGGTATATCTCAGAGATATTACGAGATTCTTTACCGAAAAAAAAAATCAAATATATCAAAAGAGAGTGTTCAGTAGTTTTTGATCTATTTGATTTTATTGCAATCCAAATATGAAAAAAGAGCAACATCTAGGAATCATAATAAAGCTTTTCCTGTTTATGTGCCGTGTCCTTTCAGGACGTAGGCGATCATGGCTATTCACTACCCCTATCACTTGTGGCTCTCAGTAAGTTTCGTTGTTCTTCTGACACCTCCCCCAGACCACGTTCTATCATCCACTTGCTTAAGGCCGCCAGGTATGTCATGTGTTGCTTTCCCTTGTCTCTCTTTCCTTCTATTTGACCTGTGAGTATCAGATTCTCCAGGCCCTCCTTTCTCATTACGTGTCCCAGAAACGTCAGCTTCCTCTTCCTGATTTTAAGTATATGACTGCTCCTTATTTGCATCCTCCCCAAGACCTCATCGCTCGGTCCATGATATCCTCAGCATCCTTCTGTAAAACCACATCTCCGTCGCTTCGAGTCACTTCTTCATCTTTGAGGAGACTGTCCAACATTAGCAGCCATAAAAGAGGACAGATGTCATCAAACAGCTCAATACTTTTTTCTTTGTTACCAAAGAAATCCTTCTGTCTCGCAATACTCTGTCCAGCTTTTGGAATGCGTCCTTCGCCATCCCAATCCGTCTTCAGCTCTCAGGGTCGCACTTAACGTCCTCGGTCAAAATACTTCCCATGTATTTGAACTTCCGAACTTGCTTAATTTTAGTGTCCCCGTCCTGCAAATTGCAGTTCGGGCTCATCTTTTTATTGATGACCATGCATTCTGTCTTGTAGTTTATGCTTAGTCACTTCTCGCTCTCCTTCGCCACCTTCTGCAGAAGGGTTTGTAATTTCTATTCTGTGTCTGCCATCAGTACTGTGACATCTGCGTATCTTATGTTGTTAAGGTTATGGCCGCCAAAGTTGAATCTCGATAGGATTTCCAATTCTCTTAGAATTGCCTCACTGTATAGTTTGAATAGGTATGGTAAGAAGACGCATCCTTGCCATACATCCCTTTCTATTTTTGTATATTTGCTGTTCTCTATGTGCATACATACTGTTTGCTGCCAGTATAGGTTCTTGGTTATTCTAATATCTTTCCTGAATATATCAAGGTTGCTGAGCAGTTCCAAAAGATCTTGGTGGTGTACTTTATTGAACGCCTTTGCGTAGCCTATAAAACATAGGTACACGTCCATAAGCATTTGTATTGCTCTTTCTGATAACATTCTGAGCATAAATACCGCGTTTCCTGTTCCGGTGTCTTTAACGAAACGCCACTGTTTTTGTCCTATCTCTGACCAGATTCTTCTGTGTGCTCTATTTATCAGAATACGGATGGTGAGTATTGTTATGTGGCTCATTAGGCTGATTTTCGGTTCACATACGTTTGCGCCTGGTTTCTTAGGCAGTGCTACGAAAATAGATCTGTTGAGATCTTCCGGTACATACCCACTTTTGTAGATTTCATTTATTATTTCTCTAATCTTGTCTATGCCAAAATCATCTTCCTTGTTGCAGTGTCTTTAATGAGCCTGCACTGTTCTTGTCCTATCTCTGGCCTGGTTCGGCTGCATGCTTTCTTCATCAGAATATGGATGATGAGTTTTGTTATATGGCACATTAGGCTGATTGTTCACTGAAGTTTGCATTTCTTTTCATCTGGTTTCTTCGGCATTACTATGAAAATGTTGATCTTCCGGTATATTAGCACTGTTGTAGATTTCATTTATTATTTCTGTAATCTTGTCTATGTCAAAATCATCTTCCTTGTTCCAGTGTCTTTAATGAGCCTGCACTGTTCTTGTCCTATCTTTGGTCTGATTCGGCTGCATGCTTTCTTCATCGGAATATGGATGATGAGTTTTGTTATATGGCACATTAGGCTGATTGTTCACTGAAGTTTGCATTTCTTTTCATCTGGTTTCTTAGGCAGTACTATGAAAATGTTGATCTTCCGGTATATTAGCACTGTTGTAGATTTCATTTATTATTTCTGTAATCTTGTCTATGTCAAAATCATCTTCCTTGTTGCAGTGTCTTTAATGAGCCTGCACTGTTCTTGTCCTATCTTTGGTCTGATTCGGCTGCATGCTTTCTTCATCGGAATATGGATGATGAGTTTTGTTATATGGCACATTAGGCTGATTGTTCACTGAAGTTTGCATTTCTTTTCATCTGGTTTCTTAGGCAGTACTATGAAAATGTTGATCTTCCGGTATATTAGTACTGTTGTAGATTTCATTTATTATTTCTGTAATCTTGTCTATGCCAAAATCATCTTCCTTGTTCCAGTGTCTTTAATGAGCCTGCACTGTTCTTGTCCTATCTTTGGTCTGATTCGGCTGCATGCTTTCTTCATCGGAATATGGATGATGAGTTTTGTTATATGGCACATTAGGCTGATTGTTCACTGAAGTTTGCATTTC
This sequence comes from Acanthosepion esculentum, assembly GCA_964036315.1. NCBI lineage: Eukaryota > Metazoa > Mollusca > Cephalopoda > Sepiida > Sepiidae > Acanthosepion > Acanthosepion esculentum. The sequence goes on from OZ038520.1 coordinate 46,643,347, forward strand.
TTTTCATCTGGTTTCTTAGGCAGTACTATGAAAATGTTGATCTTCCGGTATATTAGTACTGTTGTAGATTTCATTTATTATTTCTGTAATCTTGTCTATGCCAAAATCATCTTCCTTGTTCCAGTGTCTTTAATGAGCCTGCACTGTTCTTGTCCTATCTCTGGCCTGGTTCGGCTGCATGCTTTCTTCATCGGAATATGGATGATGAGTTTTGTTATATGGCACATTAAGCTGATTGTTCACTGAAGTTTGCATTTCTTTTCATCTGGTTTCTTAGGCAGTACTATGAAAATGTTGATCTTCCGGTATATTAGCACTGTTGTAGATTTCATTTATTATTTCTGTAATCTTGTCTATGCCAAAATCATGTTCCTTGTCCCAGTGTCTTTAATGAGCCTGCACTGTTCTTGTCCTATCTCTGGCCTGGTTCGGCTGCATGCTTTCTTCATCAGAATATGGATGATGAGTTTTGTTATATGGCACATTAGGCTGATTGTTCACTGAAGTTTGCATTTCTTTTCATCTGGTTTCTTAGGCAGTACTATGAAAATGTTGATCTTCCGGTATATTAGCACTGTTGTAGATTTCATTTATTATTTCTGTAATCTTGTCTATGTCAAAATCATCTTCCTTGTTCCAGTGTCTTTAATGAGCCTGCACTGTTCTTGTCCTATCTCTGGCCTGGTTCGGCTGCATGCTTTCTTCATCAGAATATGGATGATGAGTTTTGTTATATGGCACATTAGGCTGATTGTTCACTGAAGTTTGCATTTCTTTTCATCTGGTTTCTTAGGCAGTACTATGAAAATGTTGATCTTCCGGTATATTAGCACTGTTGTAGATTTCATTTATTATTTCTGTAATCTTGTCTATGTCAAAATCATCTTCCTTGTTCCAGTGTCTTTAATGAGCCTGCACTGTTCTTGTCCTATCTCTGGCCTGGTTCGGCTGCATGCTTTCTTCATCAGAATATGGATGATGAGTTTTGTTATATGGCACATTAGGCTGATTGTTCACTGAAGTTTGCATTTCTTTTCATCTGGTTTCTTAGGCAGTACTATGAAAATGTTGATCTTCCGGTATATTAGCCCTTTTGGAGATTTCATTTATTATTTCTCTAATCTTGTCTATGCCAAAATCATCTTCCTTGTTGCAGTGTCTTTAATGAGCCTGCACTGTTCTTGTCCTAACTCTGGCCTGGTTCGGCTGCATGCTTTCTTCATCAGAATATGGATGGTGAGTTTTGTTATATGGCACATTAGGCTGATTGTTCACTGAAGTTTGCATTTCTTTTCATCTGGTTTCTTCGGCATTACTATGAAAATGTTGATCTTCCGGTATATTAGCACTGTTGTAGATTTCATTTATTATTTCTCTAATCTTGTCTATGCCAAAATCATCTTCCTTGTTCCAGTGTCTTTAATGAGCCTGCACTGTTCTTGTCCTATCTCTGGCCTGGTTCGGCTGCATGCTTTCTTCATCAGAATATGGATGATGAGTTTTGTTATATGGCACATTAGGCTGATTGTTCACTGAAGTTTGCATTTCTTTTCATCTGGTTTCTTAGGCAGTACTATGAAAATGTTGATCTTCCGGTATATTAGCCCTTTTGGAGATTTCATTTATTATTTCTCTAATCTTGTCTATGCCAAAATCATCTTCCTTGTTGCAGTGTCTTTAATGAGCCTGCACTGTTCTTGTCCTAACTCTGGCCTGGTTCGGCTGCATGCTTTCTTCATCGGAATATGGATGATGAGTTTTGTTATATGGCACATTAGGCTGATTGTTCACTGAAGTTTGCATTTCTTTTCATCTGGTTTCTTCGGCATTACTATGAAAATGTTGATCTTCCGGTATATTAGCACTGTTGTAGATTTCATTTATTATTTCTGTAATCTTGTCTATGTCAAAATCATCTTCCTTGTTCCAGTGTCTTTAATGAGCCTGCACTGTTCTTGTCCTATCTCTGGCCTGGTTCGGCTGCATGCTTTCTTCATCAGAATATGGATGATGAGTTTTGTTATATGGCACATTAGGCTGATTGTTCACTGAAGTTTGCATTTCTTTTCATCTGGTTTCTTAGGCAGTACTATGAAAATGTTGATCTTCCGGTATATTAGCCCTTTTGGAGATTTCATTTATTATTTCTCTAATCTTGTCTATGCCAAAATCATCTTCCTTGTTGCAGTGTCTTTAATGAGCCTGCACTGTTCTTGTCCTATCTCTGGCCTGATTCGGCTGCATGCTTTCTTCATCGGAATATGGATGATGAGTTTTGTTATATGGCACATTAGGCTGATTGTTCACTGAAGTTTGCATTTCTTTTCATCTGGTTTCTTCGGCATTACTATGAAAATGTTGATCTTCCGGTATATTAGCACTGTTGTAGATTTCATTTATTATTTCTGTAATCTTGTCTATGTCAAAATCATCTTCCTTGTTCCAGTGTCTTTAATGAGCCTGCACTGTTCTTGTCCTATCTCTGGCCTGGTTCGGCTGCATGCTTTCTTCATCAGAATATGGATGATGAGTTTTGTTATATGGCACATTAGGCTGATTGTTCACTGAAGTTTGCATTTCTTTTCATCTGGTTTCTTAGGCAGTACTATGAAAATGTTGATCTTCCGGTATATTAGCCCTTTTGGAGATTTCATTTATTATTTCTCTAATCTTGTCTATGCCAAAATCATGTTCCTTGTTGCAGTGTCTTTAATGAGCCTGCACTGTTCTTGTCCTATCTCTGGCCTGATTCGGCTGCATGCTTTCTTCATCGGAATATGGATGATGAGTTTTGTTATATGGCACATTAGGCTGATTGTTCACTGAAGTTTGCATTTCTTTTCATCTGGTTTCTTAGGCAGTACTATGAAAATGTTGATCTTCCGGTATATTAGTACTGTTGTAGATTTCATTTATTATTTCTGTAATCTTGTCTATGTCAAAATCATCTTCCTTGTTCCAGTGTCTTTAATGAGCCTGCACTGTTCTTGTCCTATCTCTGGCCTGGTTCGGCTGCATGCTTTCTTCATCAGAATATGGATGATGAGTTTTGTTATATGGCACATTAGGCTGATTGTTCACTGAAGTTTGCATTTCTTTTCATCTGGTTTCTTAGGCAGTACTATGAAAATGTTGATCTTCCGGTATATTAGCCCTTTTGGAGATTTCATTTATTATTTCTCTAATCTTGTCTATGCCAAAATCATGTTCCTTGTTGCAGTGTCTTTAATGAGCCTGCACTGTTCTTGTCCTATCTCTGGCCTGGTTCGGCTGCATGCTTTCTTCATCGGAATATGGATGATGAGTTTTGTTATATGGCACATTAGGCTGATTGTTCACTGAAGTTTGCATTTCTTTTCATCTGGTTTCTTAGGCAGTACTATGAAAATGTTGATCTTCCGGTATATTAGCCCTTTTGGAGATTTCATTTATTATTTCTCTAATCTTGTCTATGCCAAAATCATGTTCCTTGTTGCAGTGTCTTTAATGAGCCTGCACTGTTCTTGTCCTATCTCTGGCCTGATTCGGCTGCATGCTTTCTTCATCGGAATATGGATGATGAGTTTTGTTATATGGCACATTAGGCTGATTGTTCACTGAAGTTTGCATTTCTTTTCATCTGGTTTCTTAGGCAGTACTATGAAAATGTTGATCTTCCGGTATATTAGCCCTTTTGGAGATTTCATTTATTATTTCTCTAATCTTGTCTATGCCAAAATCATGTTCCTTGTTGCAGTGTCTTTAATGAGCCTGCACTGTTCTTGTCCTATCTCTGGCCTGATTCGGCTGCATGCTTTCTTCATCGGAATATGGATGATGAGTTTTGTTATATGGCACATTAGGCTGATTGTTCACTGAAGTTTGCATTTCTTTTCCTCTTAGGCAATACAATGAAAATGTTGATCTTTTGGTATATTAGCACTGTTGTAGATTTCATTTATTATTTCTGTAATCTCCTCTATGATAAAGTCATCTAAGGCTGTTAGCATTTCCGTTACAATTCCGTCTGGCCCTGCCGCCTTGTTTCTCTTCAAGTTTTTCGGTGCAGCTTCTACTTCTGTTTCCAGAATTTCCGGTCCGTCGGTAGTTCTGTGTATTGCCTGTTGTTCTTTTTCGTCTCGAAGACTTTTCCAACATATTCACTTCATCACTGAAGTATTTTTTCCTTCTCTAATATGAGTGTTCCATCCTTTGATTTTAAGCAGCCTGTTGACGAGCATGTCTTCTGTACTGTTAGTTCCCTTACTTGTTTATACATATCTCCTTTGTTGGTGGTACACAATCTTTCTATTTATGTACATTTTGTTTCTTTGGCCACTCTTTTTTAGCCTGCTTGCATTTGATCCTTATTTTGTTGTGTAGTTTTCTGTATTCCGTTCCGTATCTTGTCAGAGTTTTCTGTTTCCTTTGCATCATGTCGAGAATGTCATCTTCCATTCGTTTTTCCTTCTTCGTCCATTCTCCTTTGTCTCTTAATGTGTCCCATTTCGAGTTTCCGTTGTATTCCTCATATTTTATTTTCACTTCGTCCATATATTTTTCTTTCAGGTTTGTGTCGCTCAGGAGTTTGTCGTATTGCACTTCGAGTGCTGCCTCAGGCTTCTTCAGTTTCCGCAGTTCCACTCTTAGTTTACATATAATAGGGCGATGATTGCTTCGCAGTTGGCACTTTGGTAGTTTTTGCAGTGAATCATTGCAAATCAAAGTACAATAGAACAAGATATGCATGCTGTTTCATTGAGCTTAGGGTGGAAAAATATATTATATGAGACTGGCTGCTGAAAACTCGAAGCAATACAAAGACGACACGTGGTAAAGTCAGCAACTCATTTATTTAAACTGCTCTGTGGATCTGTCTTGATCCCAGCATTCCCTAGTAGGACCGGAAGTCTTTACAATCATCATCATCATCATCATTATCATCATCGTCGTCTTCGTCGTCGTCGTCATCATCATTAATGATGTTGTTATAACACATGTCTTTGTTTCTTAGTATTTCATTCCTGTGTTATATAGTGTGTCTCAAAAATGTATATCCTATTTAACAGTGCGTGGCTCAAATCAAATTTTCAGATTTACACGTTAGTATTATTATTAATGTTCTCCAGGCTTAACTTAGAACAAAAAGTTCATCCTTAAATACTACTGGAAGTAAGAGTAAGAAAGTCATGCTATGTATCGTGTGGGACTGGAAATGAATCCTGTACTATGAGCTTCTGCAAATAACCAGTCAATTTATTCTGAAAATTACTGCTCGCAATTGGACGAATTAAAGGGAGTAATTCAAGGAAAGCGCCCAGAATTGGCGGGAAAGGTGTTGGTTTTCATTTAGGATAGTGCCAGACCTCACGCTTCTATCCTGATCCGGCAAAAGTTGTTGCAGCATGGCTAGGATGTGTTAACCCACCCGCTATATTCACCAGACATTGCTCCTTCAGATTTTCATTTATTCAGGTCCCTGCAAAATAATCTCAATGGTGAATATTTTAATTCTTTGAATGGCATAAAAAACACATTAACGAGTTCTTTGCCAAGAAACCAAGATGGAATCTTTAGGCTGAAGGAAAATTGAGAAAGATCATTCAACAAAATGGTCCATATTTAGTTGAATAAATATTTAAATTTTGTTTTGTGTTTTAATGTCCCATGAAAATCTGCATGAACTTTCAGGACAACCCAATACTTGATCGAGGCTCAAGTTTCTTGGCTATAAAATCTGTCTCACACCCGCTAAGATACGCATTTAGTATGGAATCGTATGTTTTAATTTCAAATATTGATTGCTGGTTTAATTTTCATACAGATACCAGTGGAGAACATTTTTAAGCACGTGGACATGCAGATTTGGTTCAAGTTAATAATATGATCATGAAATATATTAAAAAGAAAGAATTCATTTTACTAGTTAAACAATATAATCGAGCTTGGACCAAGCAGTGGAATAAAGTATGACTGTCTGCAATAAGAAGGTCCTAAGATTCGAACTACGAATTAGAAATATTAAATTTTTGAAAGTGCAGAAAATGAAATATCCATGACGTGTTTTAACAGTTTACACAAAACGTGACATCGAAATCCAAAGTTTGAAGGCTCATTTCAATAGAAAGAGAGAAAAGTGTGTTCAATTGCGATGTAATATCAGACTTTCTATATGGCAGTAAATGCGGAACAATTTCTTCACAGATGAAGAGAAGACCTGAGACAACAGAGATGTGGTTCTACAGAAGGATATTGAGAATGCTATAGACGGAACACGCGAGAAACGAAGAAGATATAAGGAGAATGGAAACAAAAAAAACTTATACTTCTAATAAGACAGTTGAAATTCCTTGTACACGTAATGAGAAATAAAAGGTGAGAAAATATGGCAGGCACGGGACATAGTGAAGACAAGAAACGGAGGGAATCAAAAGCGTTTAGGCAAATAGATATCTGAATGGGGATTGGGAATGATCGTAAAAAGATAAACATATCAAGGCGCTACTAAGGATACGTATTTGTGGAGAGCCATGATTGCCTACCCGCCCCTGATACAGCACACAGAAGAAGAAGAAGAAGAAGAAGAAGAAGAAGAAGAAGAAGAAGAAGAAGAAGAAGAAGAAGAAGAAGAAGGAAGAGAGAAGAAGGAGGAAAAGGAGAAGAAGAAGAAATGAAGTAGGATAAAGAAGAAGAAGAAGAAGAAGAAGAAGAAGAAGAAGAAGAAGAAGAAATTGTAGTAGGATTATGAAATGAAGAAGAAGAAGAAATTGTATTAGTATAAAGAAGAAGAAGAAGAAGAAGAAGAAGAAGAAGAAGAAGAAATGAAGTAGGATAAAGAAGAAGAAGAAGAAGAAGGAAGAGAGAAGAAGGAGGAAAAGGAGAAGAAGAAGAAATGAAGTAGGATAAAGAAGAAGAAGAAGAAGAAGAAGGAAGAGAGAAGAAGGAGGAAAAGGAGAAGAAGAAGAAATGAAGTAGGATAAAGAAGAAGAAGAAGAAGAAGGAAGAGAGAAGAAGGAGGAAAAGGAGAAGAAGAAGAAATGAAGTAGGATAAAGAAGAAGAAGAAGAAGAAGAAGAAGAAATTGTAGTAGGATTATGAAATGAAGAAGAAGAAGAAATTGTATTAGTATAAAGAAGAAGAAGAAGAAGAAGAAGAAGAAGAAGAAGAAGAAGAAGAAGAAGAAGAAGAAGAAGAAGAAATGAAGTAGGATAAAGAAGAAGAAGAAGAAGAAGGAAGAGAGAAGAAGGAGGAAAAGGAGAAGAAGAAGAAATGAAGTAGGATAAAGAAGAAGAAGAAGAAGAAGAAGAAGAAGAAGAAGAAGAAGAAGAAGAAGAAATTGTAGTAGGATTATGAAATGAAGAAGAAGAAGAAATTGTATTAGTATAAAGAAGAAGAAGAAGAAGAAGAAGAAGAAGAAGAAGAAATGAAGTAGGATAAAGAAGAAGAAGAAGAAGAAGGAAGAGAGAAGAAGGAGGAAAAGGAGAAGAAGAAGAAATGAAGTAGGATAAAGAAGAAGAAGAAGAAGAAGGAAGAGAGAAGAAGGAGGAAAAGGAGAAGAAGAAGAAATGAAGTAGGATAAAGAAGAAGAAGAAGAAGAAGGAAGAGAGAAGAAGGAGGAAAAGGAGAAGAAGAAGAAATGAAGTAGGATAAAGAAGAAGAAGAAGAAGAAGAAGAAGAAATTGTAGTAGGATTATGAAATGAAGAAGAAGAAGAAATTGTATTAGTATAAAGAAGAAGAAGAAGAAGAAGAAGAAGAAGAAGAAGAAGAAGAAATGAAGTAGGATAAAGAAGAAGAAGAAGAAGAAGGAAGAGAGAAGAAGGAGGAAAAGGAGAAGAAGAAGAAATGAAGTAGGATAAAGAAGAAGAAGAAGAAGAAGAAGAAGAAATTGTAGTAGGATTATGAAATGAAGAAGAAGAAGAAATTGTATTAGTATAAAGAAGAAGAAGAAGAAGAAGAAGAAGAAGAAGAAGAAGAAGAAGAAGAAGAAGAAGAAGAAGAAGAAGAAGAAATTGTAGTACGATTAGGAAATGAAGAAGAAGGAAAAGGAGGAGGAAAAGGAGAAGAAGAAGAAGTGAAGTAGGATAAAGAAATGGAGGAGAAGAAGAAAGCCGAATTAATGAACAACTACCAGAAGGTGGTTGGCTGAAACGCAATGTCTATATTAATAACATCTCCAACAATTAAAAATGAGAACAGTAGGTCGAATAAGTCAAAGTATATTGATAATTTTTCAGGTAGAAATCAAAGAAAATTATTTCAGGTTTTATCATTAGATTCAGTGTTGTCAATTATGTTTTATTGGTATTTCTTTAACCTTATTCGTTATTTCGGTGTGAAGAGTCATGACTGCTTACGTTCTCAAGGGATATGTCATTAAAGAAAATATTTTCAAAATTCTAAAAATACCTTCTTTCTTTTCTCTTTCAAACTTTCACTATTTCTTGTTCCTTATTTTTATCTCCCTACCTATTTCTTTCTTTACTTCCTTTTTTGATTAAATTGTTCACCCGCTTGTTATTATTTCAGTCACATTGTAAGAATTTGTTGAATTCATATGGATTATAAATTACTTAGCTGGTCGCGCAGCTCGACAAATAATTGACCGGAAGTTTAAAGGTCATATTAAAGCGATAAATGAAAAAGATTTTATATTAGTTTCTAGTGGTTGACCAAGTAGATAGATGATTAACTATGATCACTGGACCGTGAATAAAAAATCGTAAGTTTTAAGGAAAAATGATAAACGCAATTAGAACAGTTACAGAAATCTATTTAACATAGCGCGGTAAAATAAAACGTGAGTCCAATTGTCGCTTTAAAAAAAATCTTATTTCTAGATTTTGTAAATCTAAATGTATATGATATTTAAATGTATTTCTCTTTTTTTTTCTTTTTAAATTACTTACATCAAATTTAATTACAGAATATTTGAATATTTTATCTTTTAAAATTTTTTTGTTCGATTTCTTGTTTCTTTCACTTGTGGGAAAAACAGATTTAAATAAGACTTAAAACAGTAATGTATTTACTATATAGACAAAATTACATATACACATATATATATATATATATATATCAAGACAATTGTTCCTGAAAATCTCTCTGTCCGACTCACAATATGTGACCAAATATATTTTGTGACGTGTACCTTTGATAAATAGATAGCTAGATCGATATGAACAGACTGAGATAGATAGATAGATAGATAGATATGAACAAACCGATATATATATATATATATATATATATATATATATATATATATATATATATATATATATATATATATATATATATATATATATTAAAGCATGTATTTTTAAAACACATCTCAAAATCAATATTTAATGACAAAACATCAGCATGCAAATTGAGACACGCTCGCCTATCGTCCCCGGTATTCTGGGCAGATAGATAGATAGATAGATAGATAGATAGATAGATAGATAGATAGATAGATAGATAGATGGCTCGCTACTTAGGGTCAAATCACGCTGAAATATCGTTTTTCGAGTAATTAGAGGAAATACCTGGGCACACTATTGAACTGTAAGCGAAAACCGGATTCAAAACAGAGTTCAAATTTGGTTGGTCATGAGGCTGGCAACATCATCTCCTAAAACTGTACATGCTAGGGAAATACACAGCTGCAACTCCTAGTGTTGTTGTGAGTTGTGACCCCACACACCCAGTGGAGTCTACGAGGAGGAAGAATATGGGCACTGAAAAACTATCAGCACAACCAATATGCCCTTTCCAAAAATTCTAATGCTTATTTATTCAGAATACATATACACCTTTAGCAAGAGCTTGAAAACTATACGATAAGTTGACCCAAGACTTGTGAATAAAATTGGGTATTCAGAAGCTGTAGATTTATGTGCTGGCACGAATTCAAAAGTTATCGTGACCGAGGCTTTGGGCTTATTGGCTTTAACTGTTGATAACGGCAGATTATCTCCCAGAAACTGTGACTAACATCCTTTCAGCATAATTACAGTATAAAACCACAGGTCAGCTCTGTGGGTGCTGAAGAAACACAAATGTGCCTGAGCAGGCGACTACAGCATGGATTGGCTAGGCAACCTAGCAGACAGGTGTGTTTTGAAAACGAGTAGCGGGACATTATATATATAATCGTTTACTGGATGGAGTACATACTTCATTAGCCTCGTGATACAGGGTGATGTATTGCTTTGACAAAAGTTGTTTGTGCAACAAATTTTAAGGTGCTCTTACTATCTTGAGTACTAAAATACATTTCCTCAACTCAATGCATGTCTTGCTAGTTAGTCTGAAAATGGCAGACAAAAGTAAAAAAGACAGACAGACAGACAGACAGAGAGAAAGGCTAATCTTTCACGTAGTAATCTGGGTATGTATCACGTGACAGAGTTGTCTGGATGCGGACACGGGTGGAAACAGGAGGTGGATTTACTAGATTGTGGGAACTGCGTTCGTTAGGCGGAGATGAGACGAGGTTAGATGCTAATTCAAGCGAAGGATTTTCGTAGCCAGGGATTAAGTTAGTTTTTTCAATGGTCCCTTATTACCAAGTGATGTAAGCAGGCGAAGAAAATGGGAAGTTGATGATCAAATTCGGTACCAAATTATACCAGCTTAAGATCTTAGAACCACGAGTTAATGGTCACGAATCAGCCTTTACATAAGTAATGTGATAATACATATATCTCATTATGCACAGACACATAGACACAATTATATATATATATATATATATATATATATATATATATATATATATATATATATACACACACACACACACACATACACACACACACACACACACATATATATATGTATATACTTGGGAAGGATATTAGAATAATCTAGAACCTATAATGGCAGCAAAGTACTTGCATATGGATAGAAAATGAATTCAGTAAATATACAAAATAAAATGGTTGTAAGAAATGGAAGTGTTTTCTCACTTGATTTATTCAACGTATACAATGAGACGATTCTGAGAGAATTAGGAGTCGTACCAGGATTTAATTTTGGTGGCCACAATCTTAACAATTAGGATGTACAGGTGACACATTGCTGATAGCAAACAATGAGAGGAAACTACAAGAAATCCTACAGAATGTATTGAAGGAAATATTAAACAACAATTGCAACAAAAGAGAATGTATTTTTATCAGAAAAAGGAACAGCCCAACATGAAAATTACAAATTAGTGATTACAAAATCAAGCAAAATTTTAAATATATAGGAAACATTATAACGGAGGACGGATAGTGCGACCCCAAAATCCGAAATAAAACTTTGGCATAGCGATAAGCAAGTACAAAGTGAAAACAAAAGAGAAAGAAAAAAAATTTCATTAGAAACAAACCAAAGAATACTTAAATTTTACGCAATATCAGAGTACCTATATGAGAGTTGCTGGAAAATCTTCTCACAGACGAAGAAGAGACTTGAAGCAAGAGAAACAAAGAAAGGAGTACTGAACTGTTATGTAATATGAGTCCTCCTATATGGCAGTGAATGCTGAAAAATCTCCTCACAGATGAAGAAGAGACTTGAAGCAAGAGAAACAAAGGAAAGAGTACTGAACTGTTATGTAATATCAGTCCTCGTATATGTCAGTGAATGCTGGACAATCTCCTCACAGATGAAGAGACTTGAAGCAAGAGAAACAAAGAAAAGAGTACTGAACTGTTATGTAATATCAGTCCTCGTATATGTCAGTGAATGCTGGACAATCTCCTCACAGATGAAGAGACTTGAAGCAAGAGAAACAAAGAAAAGAGTACTGAACTGTTATGTAATATCAGTCCTCGTATATGTCAGTGAATGCTGGACAATTTCCACACAGATGAAGAAGAGACTTGAAGCAAGAGAAACAAAGAAAAGAGTACTGAACTGTTATGTAATATCAGTCTTACTGTATGGCAGTGAATTCTGGACAATCTCCTCACAGATGAAGAGGAAACTTGAAGCAACAGAAACAAAGTAAAGTGTACTGAACTGTTATGTAATATCAGTCTTACTGTATGGCAGTGAATGCTGGACAATCACCTCAAAGATGAAGAAGAGACTTGAAGCAAGATAAAGAAAGAAAAGTGTACTGAACTGTTATGCAATATCATTCCTCCTATATGGCAGTGAACATTGGAAATCTCCCCACAGATGAAGAAGAGACTTGAAGCAAGAGAAAGAAAGAAAAGAGTATTGAACTGTCGTGTAATAACAGTTCTTCTATATATCAGTGAATGCTGGACAATATTCTCACAGATGAAGAAGAGACTTGAAGCAAGAGAAAGAAAGAAAAGAGTATTGAACTGTCGTGTAATAACAGTTCTTCTATATATCAGTGAATGCTGGACAATATTCTCACAGATGAAGAAGAGACTTGAAGAAACATAAATATTGTTCTGTAAAAGGATGCGTGGAATATTATGGACTGAACATGTGAGTAACGTCGAAGTTTTAAGGGAAAAGGAAACTAAAACGGAAACTGATACTTAACATCAGGAAGCGACAATTGAAAATTCTAAGATGCATAATGATGAAGGAGGGTTTGGAAAATCCGATACTCATATTGTAGATTGAAGACAAGAGATCGAAAGAGAAAGCGTATTACCTACTTGAGGTGCTTAAGTAAATGGAAGGCGAATCAGTGTTTGAAAAAGATAGCCAAAGGCAAAACTTATTAATAGCTACACATTATATGAAGTTGTGGCGAGTAATGATTTCCAACGTCCTGGAAATATACGACCTACTGGAGAAGCATTCAAGAATTTATAAAATTATAGTAATGTTATCTTTCAGCAAATTCATTATTTTCCATAATACCAACGTTAATAACATTAAGTTCATCGGATACTCACATTAGTACTTTATGATTCCTACAGGCGGTTTCATATTATGCGATAACAAATACAAATACAATACATGAAGTCCATATTATTAGGTCTACGATGGTCGGCAAAAATATTTATAGGCTGGCCAACATACTCCCATAGAAAATGACCAAATGTGTTTCAATGGTTAAATCGCAATGGTGAAGAGGCTTTCAATCCTGTTTGGCAAAAAACGTCATCAACGGCAGATATTACTTCCTCATAACTGCGATACTGTTTCCCAGCCAAGTGTTGAGGTCCAGGTGAAAGATGCGACAAAATCAGGAGAATAGGGAGGGTGATCAAAGTATTTTAGCTACAGGTGAAAGATGCGACAAAATCAGGAGAATAGGGAGGGTGATCAAAGTATTTTAGCTACAGGTGAAAGATGCGACAAAATCAGGAGAATAGGGAGGGTGATCAAAGTATTTTAGCTACAGGTGAAAGATGCGACAAAATCAGGAGAATAGGGAGGGTGATCAAAGTATTTTAGCTACAGGTGAAAGATGCGACAAAATCAGGAGAATAGGGAGGGTGATCAAAGTATTTTAGCTACAGGTGAAAGATGCGACAAAATCAGGAGAATAGGGAGTGTGATCAAAGTATTTTAGCTACAGGTGAAAGATGCGACAAAATCAGGAGAATAGGGAGTGTGATCAAAGTATTTTAGCTACAGGTGAAAGATGCGACAAAATCAGGAGAATAGGGAGGGTGATCAAAGTATTTTAGCTACAGGTGAAAGATGCGACAAAATCAGGAGAATAGGGAGGGTGATCAAAGTATTTTAGCTACAGGTGAAAGATGCGACAAAATCAGGAGAATAGGGAGGGTGATCAAAGTATTTTAGCTACAGGTGAAAGATGCGACAAAATCAGGAGAATAGGGAGGGTGATCAAAGTATTTTAGCTACAGGTGAAAGATGCGACAAAATCAGGAGAATAGGGAGGGTGATCAAAGTATTTTAGCTACAGGTGAAAGATGCGACAAAATCAGGAGAATAGGGAGGGTGATCAAAGTATTTTAGCTACAGGTGAAAGATGCGACAAAATCAGGAGAATAGGGAGGGTGATCAAAGTATTTTAGCTACAGGTGAAAGATGCGACAAAATCAGGAGAATAGGGAGGGTGATCAAAGTATTTTAGCTACAGGTGAAAGATGCGACAAAATCAGGAGAATAGGGAGGGTGATCAAAGTATTTTAGCTACAGGTGAAAGATGCGACAAAATCAGGAGAATAGGGAGGGTGATCAAAGTATTTTAGCTACAGGTGAAAGATGCGACAAAATCAGGAGAATAGGGAGGGTGATCAAAGTATTTTAGCTACAGGTGAAAGATGCGACAAAATCAGGAGAATAGGGAGGGTGATCAAAGTATTTTAGGTACAGGTGAAAGATGCGACAAAATCAGGAGAATAGGGAGGGTGATCAAAGTATTTTAGGTACAGGTGAAAGATGCGACAAAATCAGGAGAATAGGGAGGGTGATCAAAGTATTTTAGCTACAGGTGAAAGATGCGACAAAATCAGGAGAATAGGGAGGGTGATCAAAGTATTTTAGCTACAGGTGAAAGATGCGACAAAATCAGGAGAATAGGGAGGGTGATCAAAGTATTTTAGCTACAGGTGAAAGATGCGACAAAATCAGGAGAATAGGGAGGGTGATCAAAGTATTTTAGCTACAGGTGAAAGATGCGACAAAATCAGGAGAATAGGGAGGGTGATCAAAGTATTTTAGGTACAGGTGAAAATGCAACAAAACCAGGAAAATAGGGAGAGTGATTAAAGTATTTTAGGTACAGGTGATAAATGCTACAAAATCAGGAAAATAGGGAGAGTGATCAATGTATTTTAGGTACAGGTGATACATGCGACAAAATCAGTTGAATAGGGAGGGTGATAAAGTATTTTAGGTATATGTGAAAGATGCGACAAAATCAGGAGGATAGGGAGGGTGATCAAAGTATTTTAGGTACAGGTGAAAGATGCGACAAAATCAGGAGAATAGGGAGAGTGATCCAAGTATTTTAAGTACAGGCGAAAGATGCGACAAAATCAGGAGAATATTGAAGGCTGATCAAATTATTTTAGGTACAGGTGAAAGATGCGACAAAACCAGGAGAATAGGGAGAGTGATTAAAGTATTTGAGTTACAGGTGATACATGCGACAAAATCAGGAGAATAAGGAGGGTGATCAAAGTATTTGAGTTACAGGTGATAAATGCGACAAAATCAGGAGTATAGAGATGGTGATCAAAGTATTTTAGGTACAGGTGAAAGATGCGACAAAATCAGGACAATAGGGAGGGTGATCAAAGTATTTGTGGTACAGGTGATAGATGCGACAAAATCAGGAGAATAGGGAGGGTGATCAAAGTATTTGTGGTACAGGTGATAAATGCGACAAAATCAGGAGAATAGGGAGGGTGATCAAAATATATGTGGTACAGGTGATAAATGCGACAAAATCAGAATAGGGAGGGCGATCAAAGTATTTGTGGTACAGGTGATAAATGCGACAAAATCAGAATAGGGAGGGCGATCAAAGTATTTGTGGTACAGGTGATAAATGCGACAAAATCAGGAGAATAGGGATGGTGATCAACCAGTTCAATGCCACAGTCATGCACAGCAGATATTGAAATAAATGATTTATGTGCTGGAGTATTGACCTGATGAAACAATATCTCTCACTTCAGTTTTTCCTGGCATTTGGTCTTGATAACCTTTTGTATTTGCACCAGAAAGTACTTTCTATTGATGCTGTGGCCCTTTCAACGTTATACCAATGCCTATTCCGTATCACCTTCACCTTCCCTGCAGATGAAGCTACATTGTCTTTCTTTGGTGAGAAGGGATTTTTAACTGCATACATCGTCTCTTTGTCTGACTGAAAATGATGAATATAGCACTCACCCTGGCTTGGAAAACGTTCAAAATATCACTTGCCTCAAACAATGACAGAAGACGTGATACACACCGAGCAGAAGCATTCATCATTGTGCAAAATATTCTCAACTCTCTCACGAGAAATTGCCACTGGCATTGGTTATTGTATTTATAGTCAATTACCTGTCACCCATCACCATGTGGTGAAAACAATCAATATTTTCCTCGCTGGTGTCAGCTGAAGGACGTCCAGAACTTGGCTCATCTTTAAGACCCTCCCTTTTCTCCTAAATTAAGCTGCCCACTTTTGCAATGTGGATAAAGTTGGAGCGTCATCCCCTAATGGAGCAACCGTCTTAGTATGAATTTCTTTGGGGGTTAAACCCTTTTTCTGCATGTACTTGGTAAAACCACAGCGCTAAATTTTGTCTATTTTCAAGAGAAGTAGCTACTAATTTTTATTTGATTATTCAGATTTTAATTTACCTGGAAATAAACAATAAAGTTATTAATAAGAATAATTGAAATTAACGCAGTCGAGATTCCACAATTCTAACATCATATTCTTGATTATGAACTTTTCAGCCGACCCTCATATATATGATATATGTTAATGAATTCAGTATATTTATCTTAACATGACGGGTGGTGTTTTATGCAAACCTTAAAGTCGGAAGATAAATCTTTTGAATTTTTATTTATATATTAATATCATCAAGTCTATGAAGGAATGTTTTAATATTGTTTTAACCGATATTTTGTTTAGAAAAGAATTATTAAAATTATAAACTGCAAAAATCACTTATATACGCCTTGTTTATACATATATGAGCATGAGCACACAAATGGTAAATGGCTAAAATATATTTTGATATATATATTTATATAATAATAATAATATTATAAATATAAGTAATTATACTCGCCTCTAAAAACCTTAGGTGTTTTAGCTTGTAAATGAACAAACCAATACCCAAGGAAAAATAAGGGATAAAAAAAGAAAGAACTAAGAACATGTAATTGAGGCGAAAACAATCGTCCAGAATCCAAGCTCAGAGTCCAAAAAAAAAAAAAAAAACTCCAACACGAGTAAAGCAAAAGTAACTAAACAAATTGCTCAATACACTAAGTAGAGCAAATCTAACAATGGGCTTAAAGAACTAGGCAAACCTACCTTGGTTTCACTTACGCGGATCGCCAGGGTACGCTGGACAATGAAGTAACATTAGAACAGAATATAAATAGCCTACAACATAAAAACAACCATGACCATGACGATCCGTATAGGTGAAACCCAGGTAGGTTTGCCTGGCTCTTTAGGTTCATAGTTATATATATATATATATATATATATATATATATATATATATATATATATATATATATATATATATATATATAAAATAAATTAATTCATTTAAAATATGGGTTTTTCGCTACACAGTGATAACCATGTTTCATAAATGGAAGCTAAAGCTTTCCAAAATTCGCTTGACGAGGAAATGGAACTAATGTCTTTGGTTTAATAACAAAATTAAATTCGAAAGCTTTAGCTTCCATTTCTGAAACATGGTTATCACTGTGTAGCGAATAACCCATATTTTAAATCAATTAATTTATAATATTAATGCTCTGTAAATTTACATTGAGCACTATTGTTTAAAAATAAAAATTTCTATAAGAACACCGGATTTTATATCTTACTGTTCTTTCTTTTTATATATATATATATATATATATATATATATATATATATATATATATATATATATATATATATATATATATATATATTATAAAATATATTGATAGTTGGTAGTTAAATAAAAATAGGTTAAGATTTCAATCGTTGAGTTTCAAAGCAAGCAAAACTTTAAATAATCCTATTATTCACTTCAATTAATGCTTGTGCATTATCATGTTATACCTTTGAGTTAAATCTGTCATTCTGTAAATTCTTGGATATAATTAATTTCAACATTATGAGTTCGAGCTTCGAAATTACTCAAGTTTTTATTTTAAAAATGGATAAGATGATTGGATAGAAAAATGAATCACTTATTTTAATGAAAACAAAAATATAATTTTCTAGCATTTAACAAATAGTAGTAAGCGATCTGACATTATTATAAGAGTGGACATTGAGGACAACACCGAATGACGACAATGTGTTTCATGCTTGAACGCAGTCTTCAATTATGCGATCATAAAGGGAGCGCCAATGCTTGAAGTTCATAAAATCTATAGAAATGATCTGGAGAAAGTACGTTCACTGTGTCTTGCTAAACAATTTTTTTCTCGACATAATCTGTTTTACACATTTGTAGTTCTACTAATCGCCCATACATTGAATATTTCTGCCACATCTGGTTTGGTGGTTCTGTTATGTATTTAGAGAGTCTTGATAAAATACAGAGAAGAATCTGCAATGTTATTGGTCCTAACCTTGCATCACGGCTTCAATCACTTTCTTTTTCTATAAATACTTTCATGGTAATTGTTCTGATAAGCTTTCTTCTTTAGTACAGTCTTCACCTGGCATCTCGGCTTCAATCACTTCCCCATCACTGTAAAGTAGCTTCTCTCTGCCTTTTCTATAAATACTTTCATGATAATTGTTCTAATGAGCTTTCCTCTTTCGTACAGTCTTGACCTGGCATCTCGGCTTCAATCACTTCCCCATCACCGTAAAGTAGCTTCTCTCTGCCTTTTCTATAAATACTTTCATGATAATTGTTCTAATGAGCTTTCCTCTTTCGTACAGTCTTGACCTGGCATCTCGGCTTCAATCACTTCCCCATCACCGTAAAGTAGCTTCTCTCTGCCTTTTCTATAAATACTTTCATGATAATTGTTCTAATGAGCTTTCCTCTTTCGTACAGTCTTGACCTGGCATCTCGGCTTCAATCACTTCCCCATCACCGTAAAGTAGCTTCTCTCTGCCTTTTCTATAAATACTTTCATGATAATTGTTCTAATGAGCTTTCCTCTTTCGTACAGTCTTGACCTGGCATCTCGGCTTCAATCACTTCCCCATCACTGTAAAGTAGCTTCTCTCTGCCTTTTCTATAAATACTTTCATGATAATTGTTCTAATGAGCTTTTATCTTTGGTAACTAGACTTTATGAATTTATCCGTTGTAGTAGATTAGTGGCAAGGTCACATTATTTTACAGTTGAAATTATTCGACGTAACCGTAATTTCTATGCTAACATTTTCTCCTCTCGCATTTCTCGCTCGTGGAATTCTCTTCCGGCTACATTCTTTCCAGACATTCTTGACCTTCAAAAATTTCAATGTCAATTGTTAATTTTTATTCTTTTATTGTCCTCTCTTCTTAATAATTATTTTTTCTCGTATTCTCTAGCACTCGGTAACCCTATTGCGTCTTAGTGGCTTTATGGCCTTGATTGGGGTGAAATGATATATATATATATATATATATATATATATATATATATATATATATATATATATATATATGCGTAAACATTTAAAAAGATATATGTAGGTATTAATACATGAAATTACCCGTGTATATCGGTACATGTGTACCTGTATGAGTGACTGCACATGTAAAAGAACGTATGTATATGTGAAACTTGCATGGATGTGTATACAATATATGACAGAGCAAGATCTCTAATATTACCTTCAAATATCATTCCATATTAACATAAAAAGTAAATTTTAAGTAAGAGAAATTACCAATCTAAAAATAGTCGCAAATTAAATTAATGAATAAAATTCAAACTGATAGAGATATCACCTTAATAACCAATTACAACAAGTAAACTTATATTTAAAATATAAATATTTCAATTCTATGAATATTTTTCTAATCGACTATTTCATATTAAATCCCCAAAATTTTTGTAATAAAGTTAAAAAAAAAAAAACTTTAACAAACATATAATTAAATTCCTTAGACTGTTTAAACATTCAAACTTATATCAGACATTATAATATTTATGAACTCTCAAAGTAAAGCAAAACAACAGCGTCTATCTCGGGCCTTTCATTCCAAAGAAAGTTAGTGACACTTTCTCTCATGACTTCTTTCTCTCTTTTTCTCTTTATGTCTTTTTCTCCTCTCCCCCACTATATCAATATATAACTTCCGTTAAGTTAACCGATTTAATGTGTCAATGTCTGGATTTCCTCAAAAAATTTAAATTTGAGAGAATAGACATTTTACATCTAACTCAATCATGTCTCTCTCCCCCTTCACTTCATCACTTCATTAATTTACATATGCTTAGTACTGCCCGTCAAAAATGTGTAAATTTCTTTTCATTATTCGTTTCAACCTTTGGAAGTAAAGTCTGATGATCCGCGGTCCTTTAAAAGGGCTGTGGTGAAATAATTTATTACATGGAACCTTAAAGTAGTCTTTTTTTTTTTTATTTAATATATATATATATATATATATATATATATATATATATATATATATATATATATATATGTATATCATTTTTAGCCTTTTTGCCTTCACGGCAAAAGATGGCATGTTAATTTTAACGCCTCCAAAATTAAACTTCTCTCCATTAATCTTCTGAGAGACCCCTCTCTGCTTTCTATCAGCTTGGCTGATGCTAACCTCCAGGAGAATGAATTGTTGCATCTTCTCGCACTAACGTTCTCAGTTGACATGAAGTGGAAGGAATATATTGAATCTATTCCTAGATCAGCTATTAAGAATGTTGGTTCACTTTGTCGTCCGAAACAATTTTTCTCTCCAGAATTTATCATAGACATGGATACTATGTCTACCATTCGTCTATGCTTAGAATATTGATGCCACATATGGATTGGTGCCCCTGCTATTTACCTTGAGCTACTTGATAAGATCTAAAGAAGAATCAGCAATATTATACGCCCTGATATGGCGACTCGGCTTCAGTCATTTTACCACCGTCGTAAGGTTGCCACACTGTCTTTTCTATAAATACTTTCATGGTAATTGTTCGAATTAGCTCTTCGCAATGGTACCTAGACTTTTTTAAGTTAAGCGCAGTACTTGTCTGGCGATTAGGTCTCACCATTTTACCGTTAATTTGGCTATATGTAACCGTAAATCCTTTCTAAAAGTTTATTTTCTCACACCTCTCGCTTGTGGAATTCTCTTCAGGTTCCATGCTTTCCAGGCAAGTTTAATCTTCAAAAAGTGAAATGCCATGTCAGTCGCTATCTACTGTCCTCCTGATTACTATTCTATTATTCTGGCTCCTTAGTAATCTTTCTGTTTTCTAATTCTTCCACACCCGGTAATCCCTTGTTTCTACATTCCTTGCAATGAAATAGATTAAAAAATGGAAATTTGTTTTTTACATATGCTCTCTTTTTGATATTGGACACATTTATCCATAATTGTACCCTACCTTAAAATATATTTTTATCGTATCTATCTATCTATCTATCTATCTATCTATCTATCTATCTGTTCATATCTATCTATCTATCTATCTATCTATCTATCTATCTATCTATCTATCTATCTATCTATTTATCTATCTATCTATCTATCTTAGACTGTTCATGATCTATCTATCTATCTATCTATCTATCTATCTATCTTTCTATCTATCTATCTATCTATCTATCTATCTATCTCTTTCTCTCTCTCTTTCTCTCTCTCTCTCTCTCTCTATATATATATATATATATATATATATATTGCAATTACTTGTCTAAGGCAGATGTTCAATATCTTTTGTGCAAACTTTGGCTCTGAAAAATCATCTTATTAGTTCTTTTTATAATTTCATCACAAGCAAGGCGTGAAAGTCACTGAGACACAAAGAGATATGAGAGCGATTATTCTGAAAAATTTTATTTTGGAAAAAGTACAGTAAAATAGTATTTAAAGAGAGAGATGACCATTGAATTTGCATTTAAATATTTGAAAATCAAAGTTAACTCGAAAGTAAGAAGCCGAAAGGCGTTCAACAAGGAACTTTTTAGGCAAATATAACGAAATATAACGAAATCTATCTTTAACGACACAGGATGTTTTATTCACTTAAACTACTTTTCATCAAAGCTAAAATCTAGATTGATTAAGTACAGTTTTACATTATGTTAAATACTTCAACGTTATTGAAACTTTAATATATTTATTATTAGAAAAGAAAACAGTTTATGTTTTATAAGAATAATAGTTAACCTAATCTTGGTTTCTCATGGTTTTATTAATTCTTTGCCTCCGTTATGTGTTACAATAAATATTAAAACCCGGATATTTAGAAAATGTTAATTTCACAAAGCATTTTCCGATTCATAATATCGTAAAATTATTAATATTACAACCAAAAACCAATTTTGTAGATTTTATTTTGTATATCATTTATGAAATGATTATGCTTAAATTATTTATATGCGAACATAGCTCTTTACTATAATGTCCTGTAACCTAAGGATGAGAGGAAAGCATTTTGCTCAAGTGACTGTTCCATTGCCGGAAAATTAATTATTAATTATAAGAAAAAATATTATAATAGAAATGAAAGTCTCCTATGCGTCAATATTGTCCTATCATACAAATATAAAAATCTCAGTAAATCTAAACCGCAGTTCGTTTTTTTTCACGAGAATTCTATGTTTGTTTAAAATTGCCAACCTGATGGCTCACTTGTCAAAAGAAGAGTAGTCGTGAAGAACAGCCACATGTCATTTATATTCTGTGCTTTCATAATCCTTTCGTAGCTACAGCGGGCAGAGCGGCATGGAAATAGCGCCGTTCAGGTATCTCCTTGGAGACACTGTCTCATTTTTTCTCCATCCAACTACTGCCTGATTCCCTTCTAGAGGTGACTTATTAATTGGCTATGCGAACGGGTAGTTGGGGGAAGTTGAGAGAAATGAAGTGATTGCTGTCAATTTTAACATCTACTTTCACTTTCACTTTCACTTTTCTTTTTCATCCGTTATTTTTGCTTTCTTTCCTCCATTACTTTCTTCTTTTTTTAATCAAACCTGACCGCTTGTCCACTTGTCCACTTATATTTCTTTCTTTCTTTCTTTTTCAAATTTTCTTTGTTTACATTCTTTCTTCGTTTTTCGTTACGTATGTTTAATTCAAATTATTTTATTTTTCTATACCATTACTTTGCACGTTCTACGGACTTTTTCCCTAGATTTATTTTTAAATATCCTGATTTTCTTGCGTTAATTTTCCTAACGTTTACTTAACGTTATATTTTTGTTCTTGTTAAATTGATTTTAATTCATCGTTTTCATTTAATTTCTTTATCTTATTTTATTTTCATTCTATGTCTTTTACTCTTCTCTATACACTGTCAGTTATTTGGTCTTTCTTTCTTTTCTCTGTTACTTTTGTTTCATTTTTTACATCTTTATAAGTTTCATTTGATTTTTTTGTTCTTAATCCTCTTATTTTGTCGCACCTTTCCTAACTTACATCCTCTTAATCAATATATATATTTTTAAATTCTTTCGACTAATTAAAAAATTATCTGAATTCGTTTATTAATTTTATTTTTCTTAATTCTTTTAATCAATATTTTTCTGCCTTTTTTTAATTTCCTCAGTCTCTATTTCGCTTTGCCTTTTTATATTTCTTAATTATTTCTTTTTTTCACTTCCAATCAATAGAGAAACAAAAAGAACTGTATCAAATAACAGAAACCTATATATAATCTGACTTTCAACAAGAGCAACAACTAAAATGGATAGGACATGTAACTCAGAGAGAAAATGATGAAATAATGTTGCCATTCAACACTACTTCAAACAAAATATTAGGAAGGAAACCGTCATCAGTATTGGAAAGAGTGATAACAGCTACTGGACTTTGAGAAACCTACATTTTTGAAAAAAGGTTTTGAGAGAAATATTTTATAAATTTAAAAGAAAAGTAACATTGGCTGCTCGTTCAATGAATGTTGAATGCTTCCTTATAATGAAAGGTATAACATTACCATTACCATTAGAGATGAAAAGAACAGATACTACAAGTTGATCCCTGTTTATGATCAGTGAAGGCAGGCGTAATTCATGTAACACCGGGTCTTCGGTTAACGGCTCCCGAATTTTCTTTATATGGGAACGGCTAATATTACCAATAGAGTTTAGAAGAACAAATACTGCAATTTGATCACACCCCAATGGCCAGGGAGTGAAGAATCGTAACTCATGTGACACTAGCTGCTCGGACAATAAATGTCGAACGTTTCCTTATAAGGAAACGGTTAATATTACCATTATCATTTTTTTAAAATTCTTTCGCTGTTTTCTTGTTTCTTCAGCTACACTTTTAAACTCGCTTTTTTCTTTCTTTTTTCCTAGCTACCACTTTCTTTCCCCGTCTCCGTTAAGCTTCTTTCACAGGGTAGAACAAACATTAAAACTCTCCCAATCAATGTGCTGGCGAGAAAGCCTACAGAATAAACAGACAGTAAGCGACAACGTCCTGGACGACAAACATGGAAATCAGTGGAACAGAATTTTTTACAGGCGAAATTTGTAACACTAAACCAACCACACGTCCGTTCAGTGAAAAGAGATTTTAAGTTACGTTCTCCAGCGTACCGACTGAATTACTGAAACAAAGAAAGAATTATAATCTAGAGAACGATATAATCCAACGGATTAAATTACCTTTACTTTACACACTGAATATAATCATTATTTTTCATTTGAACCCTAAATTGAATTTTAGGGCCAATATAGATCGAAAAGGAAAAAGATAACTACTTCTTAAATTAAATAGTTAATTCAAAATATATTGTTAAGTCAGTTGCTAAGAATGTTGGTTCACTATGTTATGCGAGACAATTTTTCTTTCCAGAATCTACCATACATATCTATGTCTACTACTTGTCCTTGCTTAGAATATTGCTGCCACATATGGTCCGGTGCCCCTGCTATTTACCTTGAGCTTCTTGATAAAATCCAAAAACGAATCAGTGATATTATTGGTCCTGATCTGGCGGCTCGGCTCCAGTCACTTTCCCACCACCGTAATGTTGCCTCTGTCTTTTCTATAAACACTTTCATGGTAATTATTCAAATAAGCTCTTCGCTATGGTACCTAGACTTTATGAATTTAACCGCAGTACTAGACTAATGACGAGGTTTCATCAGTTTACAGTTGAGCTGATTAGACGTAACCGTAAGTTCTATGCTAACAGTTTCTTTTCTCATTTCTGGAACTCTCTTCCGGCTCCATGCTCCCCCCAACTTTAATCTACAAGAATTTAAATTCAATATCAATCGCTATCTACTGTCCTCAATTCTCTCCCAGCTCATTATTAATATTTTTGTTCCTAATTTTTCCACAGCCAGTAATCCCTTCTGTCTTATTATAGTATACAGAATATTTAATAATCAGATATTGAAATTTAATTCCAATACTCAATTATTTTAGAAAGATTAAGTGAATCTGAATGTTGTCTCATTGACTTTAGTAATGATTAAAGTTTTCTATTTGGTCCAACATGAAAAAAAATTCTAATTCGAGTTAATTACAGTATAATATAATACAATATATATTCTCAGCTAATATACAGGGTGTTTCACAATTGTTGAAACAAAGCAGCGGCGTTTCAGATGGGGAGAGCTCGAGGAGTGTGAGGACCTTGATGAGGAGGAACGGTGGTTCCATCAGGATGGTGCTCCTCTTTACACTCCTAATGTTATCATGGTATGGCTCCGTAAAAAGTTTGGGGAGTGTCTCCTCAGCAGCAAAGCTGAAGTGGAATCGGCACCTCACTCGACTGACCTGAATCCCCACACCCGATTTCTTCCTCTGGGCAACCCTCGCACTATTGAAAGCAGTCATCACTGAGAAGATTCAAGTGATCAGCCAGGAAGAATGTGCACGTGTTATCAATAACTCCGCATTCAACATCGCCTTCAACTGAACGGCAGATATCATGTACTCTACGGTTCTTTGATATTTAACAACCCTCCCACGTGGGTCGAATGTGGCACAAGGCCGGTTTAATGTGGGCTCCCCGAGCCCGTAGACTCGACCAAAAATATGCCCATTTAGAACCCGTATAAACGGGTTCAGGGACTGTCAAAGCAGAGAGTTCGACAGGAGTCGCACACGGTCAGAGACTGCGTCTCGACTCGTTCCTCTTGATATTCTTGGTTCATGTTTGAGACTAAATGGTTGCAGATCCTAAAATGTTATTCATTTACCTTTCAATAAATGTAGTTTCCATTACTCTATCATTTGTGGTAGCCTGGCTTTGTATCTGATCATTTTGTTTAAAAAATTGTGAAACACCCTACACTTCTAGGACTCAATCTACTTCAATAGGCATACGATTTATGCAAGTAGAATATTTTTTTTCGCACTACAGAAAGTTATGTGTACATCTTTAATATCAATTTATGTTATATGTACATGTGTAACATCAAATTGTGTAACAACAAAATTATTAAATTAAGCTCTGAATCATTGTATCGTAGAAATGATTAAAAATATCTTACTGGAAATCTCCGAGGTTTTTATGACACTATTGGACTCAACTTTGAGAAATAGTTATGTATAATTATTCTCTAAGCCTAACGAAGTATCGTGATGAAATCGATCATAAACGAAAATGACATGTTCATCATTAATTAATCATAGCTAAGAATTGGAAGCTCATGAAGGATTGAAATAATGTTCAAATATATATATATATATATATATTATACTAGGATCATTGTCCAACTTATTCAAGATAATGTTCGCCCTCTCTAAGCTTCTAACATTGTCTTGGAGTAACAAGGTGCCTCACAGGTTTCACATACGATTTCATTTTCAAGTCATTTTTCACTGCTCTTTGGACTGTCATAGCTGAAACTACTCTCTCACATGGCAAATGTTTTATGAATTGAGTTGGATTTTTTCCTAATTGATCTCTTTAGCTCTAAGTTGAAATGATGATCCCCCTTGTTGTTGTTACCTCCTGATCCAGTTTTCCTCTCTACTGTTTCCTCTTTTTTAGACTTATTCACCGTTCTCTTGATGACTTTTGAATGGACTTTGAAGATAGAAGCCAATTATGAATGTGGGTACCATTACTGAAGGCCTGAATGATCTTTTTCCTCTCACCATTGCTCATTTTGCAAGACATAGAGGGATTGACACTAAACGATTTTAACATTGTTCTCTTTCTAGCTTAATAACTCAAAGGGCTTTTCAGTGATTCTTACGATAAGTTGTGTCACAATGGCTAAATGTCTCATCTGAAAACCTAGAAAAAAACTGAATTAGTTTAGTGGTTTTTAGATATTAAACATTTTGTGGGATGGACTATTTTACTAATACACCTAGTAAGTTCCAAGAGTAGAATGATTGCAATTTTTAAGATTTAATGTATACAGATAATCTCAGTCCTCAAAACAATTTATTTTTATCAATGTATTCACAATGTCAGAAAAATTATTCTGGTAACCAGTTGAAAACCTATCTGCCATATTTCAACTTAGGACTGAATTTAGCCGAATTGAAGCTCTAACTCTACTAATTAATCTGTGAAGGAATTAACGACAATACAAATGATTAGTAGGTCACCAATTTGTAGTTCAGTTCATCTCAACATTGTACAAAGCTTAAGTAAAGAGACATAGCTTCAGGATCAACTAAAATATAGTATTTTTTTAATCGATTTCACCCAAAGAAAATCTAGTATTGCGCCTAAATTAAAAAAGTCTAGGTACTATGCAAACAATTACCATGAAAGTATTTATGGAAAAGGCACAAAGAGGTAACTTTACGGCGGAGTGAAAGTGACTGAAACCGAGCCGCCAGATCAGGACCAATGCTATTGCCTAATCTCCTTTAGCTCTTATTAAGGAGCACAAGGTAAATAGCATGGATGAACGGTAGACTTATAGATATGCATGATAGATTCCGGAGAGAAGAACTGTCTCGCACGACACAGTGAACCAAGTAGCTGAGGAGTCATTCTCTCGGAGGTTAGCATCAGCCATGTTGATGGAAATCAGAGAGGAGTCTCTCAGATTATTAATAGAGAGCAGTTTAATTTTGGAGAGGTTAAAATTAACTAACTATTCTTTGCCCCAGCTAAGAACAGACTGCAGTTCTTTTTTTACATCAGCCTCTAATTTTGATCAGACTTGCTATCGAAACAAGACTAAATGGTTGTATCATCAGCATAGATACCAATTTGAGAGCTGATTCTATCAGGAAAGTCATTAATAAAAATTAAAAACAGAGTAGCACCAAGGATAGAGATATGGGAGACACTTGCATTAGTATAAAAAGATCTAAAAGTGTGGTCTTTATATAAACAGGCAGCAGTCTTTTTAATGCAAATCTCTGGCTGTCCTTTCCTGAATATTACATTCAAGGATGAAACAGACTGTTGTCTCATATATTTCTAATTACTGAGTGGATATCGTGTAGATTTATGCAACTGTATTCGAATTGTCCTTTTAAAATAAGTCTGACGAATATTAGATTAAATGTTTGCTTTAAAAGTATCACGGGCAAGGTTGAATAGACCAACCTCGTCTTAATACGTTTGTTCGTTATCATGGAGGAGATATAAATTCCAGATTACTAATTAGGAACATTCAGTATTATATCAATTTTACGTGGAACTAGTTACTTATAGATAAGTAAAATACTAATAATAACTTTTTATAAAATGTTTGCTTCGTAATTAATGAATCAACCAGAACTGTACGAATTAGACCTCAGTTCTAGTTTGACAGCTAGGTCTCATCATTTTACAGTTAAAATGGCAAGATGTAACCGTAAGTTATATGCTATTTCTTCTCTTGCACTTCCCGTTTCTTGCTTTCCAGGCAACTTTGATCTTCAAAAATTAAATTACAATGTCAAGGGTTATCTTTTTTCTTCTAAATTCTAGTTCTTTTATTATTATCTCTATTAATTTATTAATGATTCTTTTTTTTTCATTTTCTCTCGCACTCAGTATCTCCTTTCATCTCGCACTCAGTATCTCCTTTCATCTTAGGAATTTTATTGGCTTGCCTGGGATGAATGATTAATACATATATATATATATATATATATATATATATATATATATATATATATATATATATATGTGTGTGTGTGTGTGTGTGTGTGTGTGTGTGTGTGTGTGTGTATATATATCATTTGACAATCAGTAAGGCCAAGGAGGACATTAATTAAAAAAGAGCTCAATGTAAGTAAGAGAGCAATATACTTATCTTCAAGAGTAGGCACAGGAACAGATTTAATATTTCCTTAAAACATTAATTCTGGAGAATTTACACTATATATATATATATATATATATATATATATATATATATATATATATATATATATATATATATAGATATAGATATAGATATATTAGATCGCACGAGAAATTATATAAAAAAATAAATAAAAGCACCTTGTCAGTCGTTTTTAATGAAATGTGCATATATATATATATATATATATATATATATATGTGTGTGTGTGTGTGTGTGTGCATATATTGTTTGAGTTATATTTTATTCGTAATTTTTATTTAACTCTCTTATACTTTAACATACTTTATTTTATTAATGTCAAATATTATTATTATTATCATTATTATGATAAACAATTTGAAATTGTGACGTTTGTAATGCGATGATGATGAACTTGCTGTGGAAAATGACATGAATATTAGACTATTCAATGTGTTTATTTTGATTCTGATCGCTCCGCCTCTATGTATTTTAACTTGGCCAGTCCTTAAAGAAAAAATAATTTCTAGGTCACCCTATCGGCTCATGTCCCCTCCCTTTCTCCTTCCCTCACACCTCTTTCTTCCCTCTCCCTCTCTCTCTCTCTCTCTCTTTCTCTCTTCCCCCCACCAAAATGTTTACAACTTTGTATTGAAATTTTTCTTTTTCTTTCTTCCTTTTTTAATATTAAAACTTTTTCCTTTTCTTTTTTTTCCTTTCCCTTTTCCTTTCGTCTGGATAAATTGACTCCTTTTATTAAAGTCTGAAGAGATGAATATTTGTATATTCATGAAACAAATCATAGAGGATTAGATTTTTAAGGATCTCAAGTCATTATATATATATATATATATATAGATAGATAGATAGATAGATAGATAGATAGATAGATAGATAGATAGATAGATCTTGACTGTTTTCTTTGCGGTCTTTTTGTTTTTCTTCTTCGCCGTCTTCTTCTACGCTGTCTTCTTCTTCTACGCTATCTTCATCTTTGTCCTGTGACCAGTGGATAAAAAGCGTTGGTTGATTGATCGAAAAGCTTCTTGACCCAGAGTTCACAGACTGGCCACAGCAGCAAGAAAAAAAATTGTGTGTTTAGTTATCAAGGGGAATTAACTACAATTAAGATATCCAAAGGCATGCCACGTGGAACAGTCCTAACATTGTAAAAAGTTACAATGCCTCATATGAGAAATATAGATAGATTTGACAAAGAAAAAGTACAGGGCATAATATGAAGCAAACATTATATATATATATATATATATATATATATATATATATATATATATATATATATATATATATTAGATAGATAGATAGATAGTAAGAAAAGGAAGATATGTAATCCAGTGTTCTTATTGATT
The DNA here is from genome assembly GCA_964036315.1 of Acanthosepion esculentum. Taxonomy (NCBI): domain Eukaryota; kingdom Metazoa; phylum Mollusca; class Cephalopoda; order Sepiida; family Sepiidae; genus Acanthosepion; species Acanthosepion esculentum. Next base: position 46,673,653 of record OZ038520.1, read on the forward strand.
TTTTTATTTTTACAAAACAGTGCTCAATGTAAATTTACAGAGCATAAATATTTAAATATTATAAATTAACTAATTACAAAATATGGTTTCATCGCTACACACGAATTACCATGTTTCAAAAACAGAAAACAAAAACTTCAAATTCAATTATATTAAATTAAAAGCATTAGTTCTGTTTCATCTTCAACCGAATTTTGGAATAACTTATTTTAAAATGTACTAAGTTTTAAAAGCACATACATTCATAATTTTTGTTTCCAAGGATACAGAGAAATCCAATCATTTAAACAGGGGCAAGCGTGTTCTTTTTTATTAACTATTATTGCATCAATTATGAGTTACGTTCGAAAATGTGTTAAGTCTAGGTAAGGTAGGGGTGCCTTTTTTCAACGAATTATGACATCTGTTCAACGCATAAGCACAAGCGATCGCAAGCATTCTGACTTCAAGATAAGAAAAAACATAAATATATCGGATGAGATCGAGAATTGGCATATCTTATTGGTTAAGAAGAAGTTCAAGCATGCATTTGTAAGATTTGTCTTTAAATTTGGGGAGGGATATGTTTTTGCAGTCATTTGCAATTGGATTTTAACCAAAAGATATTAACATTGAATATTTGATGATAAAACTATTATTATTATTTTATTTATTTATTTATTTCATTTGATTTCTGGTATATAATCTTTACTTTCCGTGTTCCGACCAGAGACCTAATGTCAGAAATGGAATCATAACATTTTCTACTGAGCAGGTTTTTAGGAAAAAACAAAACAATACAAAAAAGGATAACACATTTACATAGGTAAAGGCCTTCGAAAGGTGTGGGCTGTAAGTGGGAATACAATTTTTTTGTATTTCTTTAAGGCATGGGCTACCACGAGTTCCTTCAATGATACTATTGCATTCTTCTTCTCCTCATCCTCCCCTTCTTCTTCTTCTTCTTCTTCTTCTTCTTATTATTATTATTATTATTATTATTATTATTATTATTGAATGTAAGTTAAAAGTCTAAGTGAGCCAGTTAGATAGTTTTTAACATGTCACGCAACTTTTTGGGTGATTCTTTGAAATGCAGAGGTTGGTTCCAAATTTTTCGCTTATATTGCATATATATATATATATATATATATATATATATATATATATATATATATATATATAATGTGTGTGTATGTGTGCGCGTGCGCGCGTGTATATATATATATATATATATATAGATATATATGCGTGCGTGTGTGCGTGCGCGCGCACGCGTGTGTGTGTGTGTGCGCGCGCACGCGTGTGTGTGAGCAGAGAGACAAATGTACAACCTGAAGGAAAAAGTTGATTTTGTTTGCATCCCAGAGTTTAGTAGACTTTTTGGTAATGATTTCGATGTTTTAAGCTGTTTTGTGACATAATGACACTCATATCATTACACTGTCTGTGTTTGGGCTTTAGAAAATTAAGAATGCTCGTATAGTTTCGTTGTGGTGAAATAGGCCAGTGCAAACAAATGATATATAATGGAGACGCACTGGTGTTTCTTGTATTCACTTAAAGCTATTTGGAAGTGTTGGAGAAGCTGGTGGGTCACTTCGGAGATGTGTCGCACATATTGATACTTATATGTTGGTAATAGTGCTCAGGTAAACTTTCCTACATACATAAACCTGGTTCTGAACTGCCATGTAATATAGAAGGTCTCAAAACTCAATGCATTATAAAAGTAGCAGTGACTGATCACGCAGCATAACAAAGATAAAGCGACTGTAGATTCGTATGTGTCAACATGGACCATAGTGAGCTGTTTATTGGCAACAGGTGAATGAGCAAGTATACCTGTAACCGGTCTTCCACTTAAGTTTCAATGACATCGTGCTTGTCGCTCGGTTTATCATAAGAGGGTACTGTAGTGGGAGAGAATTATGCTCTCATATATTCTGTCCTGAGAGATACATGTGGCGGCCATCTTTTGTGCGACGCAGACATCGAAAGCGGTGTCTTCCAGAATGTATTTGCCAACGACACAGAGACCCAACGCTTGGCACCATGGTGAGGGGAAACAAAACTTTAACTGTGAAAGGAAAGTTAAACCGCATCATGTATGTCGAAAACACTGTTCAAACTGTTCTGCTGCTATTCCTGTTATAGGAAAAATATGTATCTGTCTATCTTCCTGAGACGAGGTATTATGTACACTACTTACATTGTTCGGACTATCATCCTCATCTTTGTTGCTATATTTATCACAGCGTTTCGGTCGTTGTACGCTCCGGCCTTTCTCAGGTGGTTGGAATGTCGAACTGAACCCTTCATTTCGCTCGCTGGGATAGACTGTTCTAGTTCCACGTGTCATGTCTAATGGATGTCAATTACCAGTTATCTGCTGTTAATTCACATGACATATAAGCCAAGATGGGATGTCGACTGTCTCGTCCAATTCATCCCCCTACAACTATTCCTGAGTTGCGTGTGTATTTATACGATAATGGACAAATATGCTAAAACAAACTCAAATATACGAGGGTCATTCAATAAATAAGGTGAATTTTTCGGTAAAAGGACTTCTAATACAGATAGAAGTTTACTTTTTTTCTCAACGTAGTCTCCCAGCACTGTCACACACTTTTCCCATCTGTGCACAAGCTTCCGTATTCCCTCAGCGTAAAAATCTTTAGACTGATGTCTCAGCCAGTCACTCACAACACTTTTGACTTCATCGTCACTTTTAAACTTCGTGCCTCTCGTGAACGCTTTCAGCGGACCAAACAGGTGAAAGTCTGAAGAGGCATGGTCTGGGCTGTAAGGGGGATGAGGGAGCAGTTCCCAGCCCAGCTCGTTAATGGTCTGCACCGTTTGGGCTGCTGTGTGAGGCCTTGCGTTGTCATGATGCAAGATGACTCCTTCTGACTTATCGCCCATGCATTTGTCCCAACAGATAAGCTCAAAGTCCTTGCAATGTCATCCACTGTTACCCTTCTGTCAGACTGAATGAGATCATTGACTGATTCGACCACCTCAGGAGACCTCACTTCTGTAGGCCTCCCAGGCCTGTCTTCATCCTCAACACTGCTCCGTCCTTCTTTAAACAATTTAGCCCACTTGTAGACATTTGTTTTTGGTGAAACATGTGGCATCATACACAATTGACATTCTCCAATGAATTTCAACTGGTTTGCACCCTTCAGCAACCAAAAACTTGATAACTGACCGCTGTTCAATCCTGGAGCATGCTTCTTGGTCGGCCATCTTTGTTAATCACCAAAACTCTCAAAGTTTGTTTTTAAATCTGCAAAAGAAATTAAATCCATGTGAAAAAGAAGTAAAACAAATAAAAAATTAAAAAAAGAGTAAGCTTCTATCTGTATTAGAGGTCCTTATACCGAAAAATTCACCCTATTTATTGAATGACCCTCGTACACAAACATAAATAATTGTTGCGAAAATATTGAAGATACAAATATGTGTAATGTAAGAATAGACTATATCTGTATATATATATATATATATATATATATATATATATATATATATATATATATATATTCACATTTAATGTAAATATCTACATGCATACATTTCTGAACAAGTGTAAATAAATAAACACACACACACGCACACGCACACACACACACACACACACACACACACACACACATATATATATATATATATATAATTGTGTATTTGGGCAGCAATCACTCTTTCATTCAGGTTTCATTGAAATCGACTGACAAAGCACTGCGATTATGTTAATAAGCTTTTTTTTATTATTTTTTTCTTGCATTTATACATGTTATTACTTTTCTGGATATAGCATGTATAAAAAGTAGGTTCGTGTGTGTAGGTATGTGTGTGTGCTTGTATGTGTGTACATTTGTGCGTATGTGTTTGTGAATGTGTTTATGTATATGTCTGTGTATGTGTGTGTATGTATGCGTCTATGTATGTGTGCCTGTGCTTGCACGTTTGTGTGTGTGTTTGTGTGCATAGATGTATATATGTATGTCTGTGTGTGTTTGTGCGTATGTGTATGCGTATATGTATGTGTATCTGTGTGTGTGCGTTTGTGTGTGTATGTTTGTGCGTATGTATGTGTGTGTGTATTTGTTTTTGTGTGCATGCATGCATGTGTGTTTGTGTGTGTTTTATGTGTGTGTCTAATAATAAACGAGTTAATGTGATATGTGCGTTTAATTATATGCCTGTATATGAGAAAAAATAAAGCAAACTAATGTATGTAAATTCGCAAGTTTTCGGTGTGCCTAACATTATATATTAAGAATAAATATAAAGAAATTCGCTAATAAGCCTGATAAGAATGCAACGCAATAATTCTAAATGATTTGCATAATTCTCATAACTGGATCGGTTTATTTTATTCAGCGTTGATTAAGAAGACGTTTGTAATCTTTTTTTCTAGCTTTTGTCATCTAAATGTATACATACATAAAAACATATACAGGGTGTCCATAAATTTCGTGTGCACTTTAAAAAAATTTATAACTTTATTTGTATTTGCGATAGAAATAATTTGTAAAAAAGGATTAGAAAGAAGTAAATCTATATTTTTTAAGGTTTTATTGAAATTTTATTTAAGTTTCCACATGTCCTCCATCATTAGCAATACAATGGGTAATACGATTTTGCAGTTCACGGAAAACATTTGCCAACTGATTTACAGTAATGCCTGAAATCACATACTTAAAACTAGGTACATTAAACTTTATAACATTTTTTACAGATTATTTCTATCACAAATACAAATAAAGTTATAAATTTTTTAAAGTGCACATGGACTTTATGGACACCTTGTATAAACACATATACACATATGTCCATATATAATTATATGCAAGGAATATATTTTCTTGACTGAAAATAAGAATGCATGCTCATATAAATATATTTATAAATGTGCTGATATAATTCTATTCATATTTGTCATTTTATTTTATGACGAAGCATAAACATGTATACTTTGAATGGATTTTTTATCCGACATTATATCTTTATTACTATAAACATTATTTTTTTTATTACTAGAAACGTTATTTTCGTGGTTACCCGTATTTAAGTTGATATCCCTGATATTTTTCATAAATATTGAAATTAATAACAACCGGCTTAGATTTTGAAATTGATCTAGGTCAGTTGTCATTAATTCCACTTTTAAGAAAGGTAAAAACAGCGATAGTAATTCAAATACGTGTACCTACTAAAATTAAATTGTATAGGAATAAAGAAATACATTTATATGTAGAGTCATAAATGAAAATATCTGTGTAATGTAATCATTTCGCCCCAAGTAAGGCATTAAAACCACTAGGATGCAAGAGGGTTACTGAGAGTGAGAGAATATGATGTAAAAAAAACTACTATTAAGGGTCGAGTACAATAAAAAAACAAGGATTAAAAAGACAGACGATAAAGACTGATATTGCATTTAAATTTTGAAAATAAAATTTAACTGGGAAGCAAAAAGCTGGAAATGAGTTCCACAAGCAAAAGGTATGATAGAACAAATTATTATCATAGAACTTACAGTTACATCTAACCATTTCAACTATCAAATGGTGAGACCTAGCTGCCAATCTAGTAATGCGTTTAAATTCATAAAATCTACGTACCTAAGAGGAAATATCATCAGAACAGTTAGCATGAAAATATTTATATGAAGCTATGTTATGGCAGTGGGGATGAGACTGAAATTGAGATGCTAGGTCAGGACCAGTAACATTGCAGATTATTCTTTGAATTTTATCAAGACTATAAATATATAACAAGAGCACCAGATCAGATGGGACAGCAATATTTAAAGCATGGATGAATGGTATACTTATAAATGTGTATGATATATTCCAACGAGAAAAATCGCACAGACCTAACAATTGATTCAGTATAATCTTTGTATTTATACTGCCTATTGCACTTAAAATTAGGGGGTATAGTTTCTCATGTTGAGGTGTGATATTAATCATCTTTTGAGAGGTAAAAATAAAACTGATGATGGGTTCGATTAGAGCAGAAATGTCATGTTAAGGCCGTTATTATCCTGCTATGCTCATTTTCCAGCGATCTCATGTAGGTACCTATATATATATATATATATATATATATATATATATATATATATATATATATATATATATATATATATAAGTATACATTTAAGCGTGAAATAGTACATTTGTTTGTTTCGGCATGCATATACACATATCCTCTAAGACCTGTGCATATTTAAAAAAATATATTTTTTAACAAAATTTGTTCAAAAGAAGACTCAAAAGCCACTCATTGTAGAGTGTTACTGAATTATGGTAGAAATAGATGAATGTATGTGGATAAGGAGGATAGATAACATGACATGAAGAGGTTAGTTGTAGCGCTTAGGTAAGCATCAACAAGAGAGTCTGTTTCACAACGTTGTAGTTCCTGGAAAAAACTGTCTGAGTGGAATTTCCTTTCACAATTGGAAGGAATATGAAGGAAATATGGATGATTCGACTCCGTGGTTATAAATGTCTGAGTTGGTGGAAATAAAAAAAGTGTAGCTCATCTGATCATTTCCAAAGGAAATAGCGATAAAAGGGACGGTATTTTAAAATGTGTTCAAAATATTTAATACGCATATAAAATCTAATTACTATACACAAAATATTTGATACACTCATTTTTCAGTGCGGCCAAACTCTGCAAAACCGTCCTACATATGATGTTACTTATATGATATGCGTATATTTGAATTTGAATTGTAGCGTTCTAATTGTAGTCAACAAACTACGCTACTGAAAGTATTTAGTTTTTTGATAACGATTGAGACGTTTGAAAGTACTCAAAAAAAAACAAATCGAAAATAAGGAATTTGGATAGTTTATTACAATTTTTATCTGGATCTACAACAAATTATTCGAAAATATTAATATATAATGAAAATTATACAGTTAGATTTTGTCGGTTGAGTTTGTTTACATTAATTCGTATTGCTTAAACATATTTTATTTATTTTTTAACAAATTTCACTCCATGAAAGGCAGTAAAATCACTAAGAAACAAGTGGTTACTGGAAGAATTAGAAAACAGAAACATTACTAGAGCGAGAACAAGTGAAAAGTGCGAGAAAAGAAACTGTTAGCATAAAACTTAGAGTTACATCTAACTGACTCAAGTGATACCTAATCGCCAGTTAAATACTGTGCTTAAATTCATAAAGTACATTTTTAAATCTGGGTAAACTAATATATTAATAGATTCACAATATTTTTATCTCTGATTTTTATAAATATATCATCACTGTTGCCTCACCTTGAATATATATATATATATATATATATATATATATATATATATATATATATATGTATATATATATATAAGTTAACATAGAAGTCAACACTTAGAGGCGAGAGTCTGTTTCATGCTAGATCCAATCGTTAGGCAACTAGCATCTAGCATGAAACAGACTGTCGCATCTAAGTGTTGACTTCTATGTTCACTTATATATTTACACACGCTCTATCTCTGATATTGAGCACTTTATCCCATAAATATAGCACACTTTAAGACTATATTTCTTCAAATATATATATATATATATATATATATATATATATATATATATATATGAAAATTTCTCAGAGTTAACCTGCAGAAAAGACAATATTTATAAATATAAATGCTAAGGACATTTTGTTTTTGTTATTATTAGTTACTTTATTTAAATAAATTTATATATATATGTTTGTGTGTGTGTGTGTATACATATATAATTTATATATAAATTCCCGCCAAGCAAGACAGTAAAATTGCTAAGACAAGGGGTTACTGAATGTTGAAGAATTATAAAACAGAAATATTACTAAGGAGCGAGAACAATAAAAGGGTAATCAAGAAGTCTGTGGATAATGATTGACATTGTATTTATGTTATAGTGGAAGACACCTTGTCTAGATAATAGACTCTCCCACCTATTATAAGTAGGAGTCAGTAGGTAGTCGAGGGAGGAGTAAGTTATCAGCGACCACAACTCGATTACTCTGCGTAACACATATTTACAATGTACGTTTACCCCATTTAGGACGCATTTAGTCCGACTACAAGTTCTATTGTGGAAATAACTCCACAACAATTTAAATTTTTGAAGATCAAAGTTGACTGAGAAGCAAAAAGCCGGAAGAGAATTCCACAAGCGAGAATTGCGAGAGAAGAAACTGTAATCGTAGAACGTACGATTGCATCTAGCAAATTCACCTGTAAAATGATGAGATCTTGTTATTTATCTAGTACTGCGTTTAAATTCCTAAATTCTAGGTACCAAAGAGCAGAGTTCATTAGAACACTTACCATGAAAGTATTTATAGAAAAGGCACAATAAATCGACTTTTTGTCGGATTAATGTACGCATATACTTATATATATATATATATAGGAAAGATATGATATACTTGTTTTCCATGTTAACAATATTAAAGATTATTTATACTTAACATGAAAGATACCAATACATAAATACAAGTATTTGTTAGTGAAAAATTAAGCAACAGACTTATGTGTATCACATTTATATATCCCTGTTTCTTCATGTTTGAGTATACTTTCTGTCCTCTATATAATACTAATATTGATACATCCTTGTAGGTATATAAATGTATCATTGATACATACATACGCAGTCAGATATGAATTTAATATGAAGCTATGATCATGCGATCACACGCACATATAGTATGAAAATCTTTGCATTTTGCGCAGGTATATTTAAGAAGATGTAAGCAGTTTTGCTTTACGCGCTGCGAGCACTACCTTTGGGGAAAAAAGATCTCGAATTCCCAAATCTGTTGTTAACTTGAGGCACCGCTTATTATGCGAGGATGATACAGCTCCTTTAAATCTTATTAGTTCTTGATAACAAACCTCTTTAACAATTTTCTTTTGCTTCTCAGCTCTGTTTTCCGAGGTTACCATTCAGTCGCTTTTATGCAATTTTCGCCCAATATACATGCGAATATCGGAAAGAGGTGTCGCCTATGGCCTTACTTACGGCACTGGAATTTATATGAAATGCAAAAATTTAGTTCAGATACATGAAGGTGAATATTGAATTTGAATTTTGGAATATACTTCGCAAAATCAATAAATCCCAATTATTTTAAGCAAGGTGTCATAACTTAGGGTATTATTTTTTTAATGTTTTAAACATTTTGACTAGAGGTAGATCTCATGTGGATGCATATCTGAACGCTGCAACCAACCTCTTCATGTCAAGGGTTAATCGTTATCTATCAATCTTATCCACCGAATATTCATCTCTTTCTACCTTCACTTACGTGAATATCACTCACCTCGTTCAGTAACACTCTACAATGAGTGTTTCTTGAGCCTTCTATTGAACAAATTTTGTTAAAAATATATATTTTGGATATATGAAGACGTGTTAGTGGGAATGTGTATATGCATTTTTAAACAAATATATATATATATATATATATATATATATATATATATATATATATATATATATATATATATATAATATCATCTGATAATTAGTAGGGACAATTCCAAGGAGGATATTAATATAAAGAGAATTCGATGTAAGAGCAGAGCAATATAATAATCTGAAGAGATGTTTTTGTATAGTCATGAAATAAATTATAACCGAGTGTCTGTCCTAATTATATATATATATATATATATATATATATATATATATATATATATATATATATATATATATATATATATATATATAATGATATATATGTATATATATATATATAAATGATATATATATATATATGAAATGTATTATATATATATATATTTATAGATATATATATATATTTATAGATATATACATATATATATAGATAGATATATACATATATATATATAGAGAGAAATATATATATATATATATATATATATATATATATATATATATATATATATATATATATATATAATACAATTCATTTACTTTTTTGTGTAAACAGAATTTCTTTTTTTTAAATATACTTTTTCTTCTGTTTGATCTTGGCGAGAAACGAAAATGTTACCATATTTAGATCTGATTAAATTAGCGTTTCTCTCATTCTTAAAAGTATAAATATTTCCAAGGAATTTTTCAAAGAAATGTTAAATTTCAAATACTGAATCGTTACTTTTATGACATTCTACTGTTAAAAAGGAAAATAATGCTATGTAATATCAGTTCTCTTGTATCGCAGTGGTTGCTGGGCAATATCTACACAGATGAGAAGGAAACTGACGGTAAAGAAATGTGGTTCTAAAGATGGATGCTGAGAATACTGTGAATGAAACACGTAACCAACGAAAATGGAAAATTATACCCAGAATCCGGTAATAAAGAAGGAGGGGTTTTGAGAATTTGACACTCACAAGATCTATCGATGGCAAAAGAGTCAGAAGTTGGCCACCTTTCAAGCTTGTGTAAAAGAATGATGGAACAGTAATTTGAAGATTTGGCAAAGGGACACACATAATTAAAAGCTATATGGACAAGAATAAACCGAAATATTTTTAACCCATTCGGTAAACATAAATCTACACAGCTTCCTTTTCTTTGTCATCAGTGAAATACCGTGGCTTCTTAGAAAAGGTAAAGTGCTTTTCCATTGCCTTAACCATAGTTTAATCCAGGGTATTAGTCCTCTTCCCCAAGGTATGGGAAATGTATGACCGTTGGCGATCATGGCTTTCCAAAATGTTCTGCTATTTGTAATTCTTACTAATTTTTGTCTTTTTGCTATCTCTTTCTAAATCCTATTCGCTATTTCCTTTATCCCTATTGACTTCATGATGTACTGTGAGTGTCAAATATTCCAAGCCGTCTTTCCTCATTATGTGCCCTAAAATTTCAACTGCGTCTTTCAGATGTAAGAATGTATCCCCTTCGTTTCTTTATTCTCTAAAACTTCGCCGTTTCTCTCATCCTCTTCATATTGTAAAGTAAGTTCACATGATCAGTGAAAACATGACAATTTTCTCATTTTAATATTTCTTTGGAAATTGTCAAAAATGTGATAATCGTTTTACTTACAAGTTTCTTGGAAGTTATTGTAGAATTTTATATCAATAAAATTTATGCACAATTCATTAAATAATTATTTCTATTTAAAATAACTAATTGACTAAATAAATCATAACCATAAACTGTTAAATGATCACAATGTTATTGTCTTTTAGTAAAGAAGACGCTTATTTAACCAATCATGATCGCTTTAAGCGTAAAAGCTAAAGTTTGGCAGTGGGGATGAATAATTTTGATGATGAAATAACCGAAGATGAACAAGGATAACTGTCAGAGAGCAACAACTAAATTATTCGTAAATTCATTAAGCGGTATTTCAGAAAGCATCTTGTAGTTTAGAATACCTGGGAGCGTTATGAATCGACCATGTGATCATCATCAAATGCTGTAGGATAGGGCCGTACAGAAACTAATCAATACAGTAAAAAATCAATGAAGGAAGACGCACAAACAAACCATAGTTCAGCGTGATGCTCAGTTTAAATGTCAGTAGATATTACTGAACTAATGCTCCGAGATCATGAACTGAACTGGTGCATTTCAGTTAATCTACCAACAGTAACAGAAAAAATCATTGATCAGTGTGATGTCCAGTTTAATATCAGTAGATATCACTAAGATGCTGATTCGAGAACATGAACTGAAGGGGTACATTTTAGTTATGCTTCCAATATTAACAAAAACGTCATTGATCAGTTTGATGTCCAGATTAATATCAGTAGATATCATTGAGCTGATGCTTCGAGAACATGAACTGAAGGGGTCCATTTCAGTATGCTGCCATCACATGAAACGAAGATAAAGCTGCATTCTAGTAAGGGTGTATTTGACAAAATTCACAACACGACGAAAATAATGGACTTTTGGAGTAAGAGGCTATAAGCGTAATTTTAGAAACAATCTTAAAGTTTCGAAGAACTGAGTGTTTTGGATCGACTATGTGATCATCTTCAAGTGCTATAAGATAAGGCCGTACAAAAACTAATCAAGACAGTAAAAATTCAATGAAGGAAGACTGCCAAACAAACCATGGATCGGTGTGATGTCCAGTTTAATGACAATACATATCACTGAACTGATTCTCCGAGAACATGAACTGAAGAGGTGCATTTCAGTTACGCTCCCCAATATTAAGAAAAACGTCATTGATCAGTGTGACGTCCAGTTTAATATCAGTAGATATCACTAAGATGCTGATTCGAGAACATGAACTGAAGGGGTACATTTCAGTTACGCTACCAACATTAACAGAAAAATCATTGATCAGTGTGATATCCAGTTTAGTATCAGTATATATCACTGAGTTTTGATTCTTCGAGAACATGAACCGAAGAGGTACATTTCAGTTACACTACCAACATTAACAGAAAAATCATTGATCAGTGTGATATCCAGTTTAGTATCAGTAGATATCACTGAGCTGATGCTCCGAGAACATTAACTGAAGAGGTGTATTTCAGTTACGCTACGAACATTAACAGAAAAATCATTGATCAGTGTGATATCCAGTTTAGTATCAGTAGATATCACTGAGCTGATTCTCCGAGAACATTAACTGAAGAGGTGTATTTCAGTTACGCTACGAACATTAACAGAAAAATCATTGATCAGTGTGATATCCAGTTTAGTATCAGTAGATATCACTGAGCTGATGCTCCGAGAACATTAACTGAAGAGGTGTATTTCAGTTACGCTACGAACATTAACAGAAAAATCATTGATCAGTGTGATATCCAGTTTAGTATCAGTAGATATCACTGAGCTGATGCTCCGAGAACATTAACTGAAGAGGTGTATTTCAGTTACGCTACGAACATTAACAGAAAAATCATTGATCAGTGTGATAACTGAAGAGGTGTATTTCAGTTACGCTACGAACATTAACAGAAAAATCATTGATCAGTGTGATATCCAGTTTAGTATCAGTAGATATCACTGAGCTGATGCTTCGAGAACATTAACTGAAGAGGTGTATTTCAGTTACACTACTAACGTTAACAAAAATAACGCATTTGAACGTAAGCCTTATGAACAATGGGATTCATGTAGTTGTCTGGAAAAAGATCCTATTCAGTAATGATAAATAGGATGGTGCTGCATTCTAATAAGCGTAAATGTATCAAAAGTTTAACATGAAAGCAAAACGTCTCATGATAAAATGTACTTTTGGAGTAAGAGTCTGATGCTTTAGGGAAACATAAGTGATGGTTCAATAAAGTTAGTTACAATTGACAGTTGCTCGAATAGTGTCAAATGCATCAAGTTGCTGAAGGATTGTTTGTTGACAGACTTGGATCGAGATGAAATCTTTTTATCATGATGGATTTCCAGTCATCGTACTGAATAATGCCATGACAAATATCATTGGCCAAATGTCGACAGAACTATAGAGAATGTTTCGTCAAAAACATTAACAGAAATTATTGAAAATTTGTGGGGGAACAACCACCAATAGTGAGCGATTTGCATACATTCCTTCCCGGTCGAGCTGAAAAAATTACTCAGTTTAAAGGGGAGTCATATGTAATATTAATAATATACAGCAACTTCTTGAAATGAACATTATGTAATTAATTTTCATTCTAGATATTTTTTCTGTTTTAAAACAATGTATCCATTCTCTGTTTGAATTTTTAGCACATCCAGAAAGGCTAGCTGATTTTCTTACTCATTTAGTAACTAGATCAAAGGTTTATTGAGTTTACATGATACAACAGTATTTGTGCAGCTTCTTAGTGAGCTAGAGTATAAAGGTGTTATCTATGCATCTCAGTCATACTGTTGAATTCAGTGGTGCCATTCCTAAAGCTAATTCTTCGAATTATTCCATGCATATGTTCAGCTGATAAAGGCCAACTTTGTTGTAGAATCTTGCTATTGAGCACCCTTGTGAAAAATAAGTTCTAAAATCGTTCTAAATCGTTAAACTGAACTAGTCACCCAAGGAATTAACTATGTATCCTGATCGTTGGAATAATTCGAGAAAAGTTGCCCTACATCAGGGGTTCTTAACCAGGGGTATCCATACCTCTTGGAGGTATGGGAACCAAATGCTGGGGGTATGGGACTCAATTTCTGGGTACTGCGCTTTATGTAGTCGATATACTATAAAAACTTACACATTTATGTTCTCTTCCTTTTTCTTGTGTAATAAAACTGAATTATAACTTTATTTTGCTTTCAGTAAAAAAATATAATAAAGTTATCAATGCTTATGGGTTTCTTTTCATGTTCTCTTCCTAGCAATCCATATCTAAAGTACAGTAAATTCAAGCGGTTGAAATATTTGAAAGACAGACTGGCAAATAATAGGATTGGTGATAATTATTTCGACAGTCAAGTGAAGGGGGTATGGGACCATATCGGACAATCCATTGGGGGTCTGGAATCATCAAAAGGTTAAGAATCCCTGCCCTAAACACTGCTTGTCCTCTCAGCATTGGTAAATTTACTGAAGCAAACGTTAGTTCCCTCAGGTAACACAAACCAATAAAATATATGCTAAAGACCGAGCCTGCTGTGGGAACGTCAGAATCATTTTCGACCAAACTTGATCTGATCGTCATGAACGAACAACAACATTTCTGACTAATTAACTTGAAATCTTGAGCATATACACTGCAGCGCTGTCAGAAACCTGTGTCTCTTACAGGAAGATAATCTAACTGAAGTAGCATCAGGTTTCATTTTAAATTCCACCCAATGGTTGTTGATAGTCATGCTATATGACCGAGCTTAATCGACCGTTTAGTTCAGTCATCGACAAACTGCGACCCACTAGCCATTTTTGACTCGTTTGGTGTTTCTGAATGGCACGCTTAATTTCATAAGCAAAATAACATTTTTTAACATTTTTTTTCGTTTCCGTCTCACTTGTTCACTCGCATACTCTCTCACACATAACCACATACATAAACAATGATTAAGTAAAATTTTTCTTGAATTTTGTAAAATTTTGGGGAAAGTAACATTGTCAGCATTTTAAACCATTGGCGATTTTCACTAAGGAAGATCATACGTGTAAACATATTTTGAGTTTGAAACAAGAAACATTTATAAGAATTTTTTTTCTCTAAAGAAAAAAATGTTTTCATTTTCAAATGAATAAATTAGAAATAAATCCTATACAGTGACATGTGATAATCACACTGCCATCAGTGATAATATTATACCAAGTCTTCAACTTTTAATTATAAAAAAATATGTTCTAAAAAATAAGACTTTCGTACAATTTCTAAGGTATATGCTTACGTATATGGTCTTCTGTAGTTAAAATAGCTGAGGTACCTACAACGAAAAATTAAATTGATTATTTTTAGTCATGGGCGTGCTTTGTGATGTGCCATAGATCATGCGGCCCACTGCTTGAAAAAAGGTTGCACACGCCTGTTTTAGTGTATCTTTTTAGCATTACTGATCGAATGATGAAACTATGTATTGCACTTTCATACAGTCGATGAATACATCATATATGTATCAATGATATCAGTATATGCTCCAAATCCTAAGACCGGTATCGAAAATCTTGTTCTACAAAACCCTTTATTTTGCTATAACAGCCAAACCGAAAGATAAAAATCTGACAGTTCTTGGTGATTTCAGCGCGTGCATGTCAGAAGTAAATTTAGATCTGGTAGAAGGAAAGCCGATATGATCTTTTCTGCAAAGCAAATACGATAGAAAAACATTGAGTTTTTGCTAATTTAACGAACAGTGACGTCCTCCAATATTCGTGAATTTGTTCAGGCAGTTCCGAAAGCTAGGATCACCATCAACGGAGAGCTGTCTGGTCATATTCTAATTGAGCAAAACAAGATGATAATCCATTTCACATACTCTTTTTAGTGCTCTTTACTGTATTGCTTGCACAATACCTTACAGGGTTGTGAGGAAGACATCCTCTTTAGCTTCAAAACTACATGAAAAGTCTTCAATTCGAGAAGTTTTAACATCAAGATGGGCACTCTACTGAATTAGCGCACACAGCTCAATGAGGGAAAAGATTTATATCAACCTATACATCCCAAACAAAGCTAATAAAGTCCAATCACCATCGGTCATAACCTCAATAAGTCTCCTCTCCTCAAATGCCTAAATCTCACTTCAGACCTAAGCGGGACTTGTATAATCGTGCCATAGTCAAAGATACTGGAAAAATGGTCAGTTTCTTGTATCTATCCAGAAAATACCTAGCTCGGAATGATCAGTAGTCTGTTCCATAAAGTAACAGTTCTGGAGAAGAAGCTGTCTGCATGGAACTTCTTTCTAAAGAAATACGAAGGAAATAAGTATGATATGGCACCGTGAAAATGGCATGATGGTTTCCAAGCTGTGAAATTCTGAATTTGTTTAACTAACAAACGAAGCTCATTTGCAAATTTTCCGTAGTAATAGCAATAAAATATTGAGAGTCTAGTAATATTTTGTCTGTAGGACAGAGGTTATGACATGATTTTGTAGGCCAGTACACTCAAACCCTCGGTCACGATGACTTGTAACTCTGTGCTAGCACAATCGTCGACGAACGGTTTCGTCTACTCAGTTTCATTCATGATGATTGGGTCAACCCGGAATATGGTTTTCAGACACTAGACAAATGTGACTCATGCTAGGATCGCATCCCCAATTCAATAGCATCAAGTATCTTCATCTTGCAAAATCAACTATGTCGAGATTTGAAATCGGATCTCATGGTCTGAAAGCATATGTTCTAATCACTAGGGGAAATTTAGCTTAAATCTATTTTTTCAGAAATATTGACAGTAACTTATTTGTCATATGAGATTTAATTATCTAATTGTAGGGTTCTTCCTTATATTATAAACTTGCTGTGTGTCACATATTTTTTGTAAGAAAATGATGATTGATTTTAAATCATTGTTAGAATTTGTGGTGAAAAATGATGTATTTCAATATTACTCAATGATCTTGCTGATGTGACCGCCATCTTCTGGCTTTCTCCTTTTATATTTTAGATAGGAGTCATTCCCTTGTTCAGATTTAAATTTATTCTAAACCAAAGGGAAAAATTCAGTGGGGGATTTGTGCAAAAACAGGTTGATCTGAACCATTTTATATGCATTTCATGCAATATTGATTAAATTAATTGATGAGCAGATTTCAACATCGATATCACAATTAAATTGTCGCAAAAAATATGTATTGTAAGGCACTACCAACTGATTGGTCATTTCTTTCTCAACTTAACGTCTATATTGTCTCATTTTGATCTTGGCGGTGTGATCTCCCTCTTCTGGATTTCTGCTTCTATATTTTGGATAGGAGTCATTCCTTTGTTCAAATTTTAATTTAACTTAAATAAAAAGAGATTTTCCGTGAGAGGTTGAGCGCCCCACCAGGGTACCGCCTTTGATCCAATTCAAATATACTTATCCAAGTACCCAAGGAATCATTCCCTTGTTCATATTTAAATTTAATTCAAATCAGAGGGAACAAATCAGTAGGATGAGTTGTGCCCCCCACTCGGGGAACCCCTTTGATCTTGCCGATTTGACATTCATTCTCCTATTGTTTTAGATAGAAATCATCCCCTTGTTCAAATTTAATTTATATCAAAGGGAAAAGGTTTCAGTGGGGTGGGGGAGTGTGCTTCCGGAGACCCCAGTTGATCAAAAGGAAATATACTTATTCAAGTACCCTGGGTCATGTAGTTTCAGAATATATATGGTTATGGTTATCTATCTCCAAGGCCCTAGAAAAAGTTTAATAACAAAGAAACAGAGAGACAGAGACCAAAACTACATATATATATATATATATATGTGTGTGTGTGTGTGTGTGTGTGTGTGTGTGTGTGTGTGTGCACATTTCATTGAATACGACAGGCAAGGTGCTTTTAATTATTTTTTTTATACAATTTCTCATGCGATCTAATAATTTTTTTTTAATTTTCGGATGATAAATTATCTAAAAACTGTCCGAATGTTCTTTTTATCCGAGCGCTTTCGGCTATATATTTAGGCATTTTCAAGGATGAAATATTTTAACTGTTAAATAAGAAATAGTTTGTTGTATGTATGTTTTATAAAATGTTTTTATTTTTCAAATCACGGTCAAGATATTGTGTCCATGTTCAAATTAACATGGACACAATATTTGAAAAATGAAAACATTTTATAAAACATGCATACAACAAACTATGTCTTATTTAACAGTTAAAATATTTCATCCTTGAAAATGGCTAAATGTATAGCCGAAAGCGCTCGCATAAAAAGAACATTCGGACAGATTTTAGATAATTTATCAGCCGAAAAGAAAAAAAATAGTTCGCATGAGAAATTGTATGAAATAATAAATAAAAGCACCTTGTCTGCCGTATTCATTGTAATGTGCATGAAAGAAGGATTGCTGCCTAAATACACAAATATATATATATATATATATATATATATATAGTTAGATAGATAGATACATAGATACATAGATAGATAGATATATACATAGATAGATAGATAGATAGATAGATAGATAGATAGATAGATAGATAGATAGATAGATAGATAGATAGATAGATATACCCGTATAATTGCTGATACTTTTAAATTCAAATATATGAAAATTGCTTTGGGTCATAAGAAAGGTATAAGTTTAAACCAGAAACAAAATATTGTAAATTTATAGCAAAAGAATAAATTAAAATCATTGGCAAGAGGTATAAATTCTTAAAAAAAGGTCACAAAAACAGTTCTGGAAAATTTAAAATGTGATAAGCAAGACAATTGGATGGATCAGCAAGATCTTGCAAATGCAAACAGAGAGTAAAGGTGAAGGATATTATGAACGTGGACTAACATCACGAAAACCACAAAACTACAAGAAATATTAAAATAAATATAGTTAGTGAAGAATTACATGAAAACTGATTTCTGAGGAACAAGTTGATTTTGTAATATTATTTGTTAAACAAAATACAGCTAAGTAATTATAATTTAATCATGAAATAGTGTCATTCTCATGAATTAATTATAAAGCTTGAATTTTCATATTTAGATTTCAGCATTAAATAACCCAGAGAGTTGTCGATATGTTGGTAAACAAAAACAACAAAACCCCAAAATGATTTCTCACTAGTAATGAGGATGAATGCAGAGTAGTCCACGAGTTTGCATACTTTATGAAAATAATTATCCAACACGACTTAGAAGACTAATGAAGGAGGCAGCTAAATAAAATAGTTAAAATAGAAATTATTAGTAAAATTATAGGTCCTTTCAAAATGATAATGTATAAATAGATGTAGATAATTATTGCAAGATTTTGCTTTTGTTTCGTAGATGACTAATAAGAGGCTTGAATCTAAAGATTATATTCATGCAATATATTGTTCCTTCACGTTTTACGAAGTTAACTATTCACTCCGCTCGCTAAGGGAAACGATAATAGAAGACACCAAATCAACAGAATCACCACTAGTTTTTCTAGATATTAATCTAAGAGAAAACTTGATACCCATCATTAAAATGGAAATATTTGAGAACTAGATCAAAAGCCGCAGTCCGTGCGGACTTTTAAGCAAACTCCTGCGGTCCAGCTTAGAAAACAGCAATAATAATTTTGAAGAAATAACTTTAACAACCCCACTTTAATTTGCGCTATAAGTCCATTCCGACCAAAAGACCGATTTGGGCCGAAACTCCGATTTAAGTCAAACTTTTGATATGTGCCGAAATTCCATTTCAGGACGAAAACTGAGTTCTTCAAATCCCAAAATCTGTGAAACTTCAAAATCTCACTTTGCTTCTGATTCCTTGACATTTTGAAGAAATAAATTTGATTTCCTAAATCCACAAAGTCTTGGAGATATTTGAAACTGAATTTAAAACAAAATTGTTCCAACACGCAAAGTTTTTATGTTACTTTAAACTCAGTATAAATTTAAAACTTTTAAAATCACTTTTTTTTCAGTTATTTTAAAATTTGAATTTTTAACTGTTCCCTCCTTGCCAGGCAACAAATCTCAATGCTGGATGTTCAAGTCCTCGATGAATCCCGGCATTATCCTGATTCCCAAAAGGTATTATATATCTATGTAGAGCAAGTGTGGCCCAAGTTAGAGGGTTTCAGATACTCGGACGGACAAACAGAATTTGCCATTTATGTATGTACATCGCGAACGCTATTCACACAAAGAATATCTTTGTTGAGCAATATGAACTGTTGTTAGCCATGTTAAAAATCGAAACAGTAGAAAAGTTAACAAACCAATTAACATTATACATTATCAACGACCAGATTTTATTATGCAAAAATAAAATAATATTTTTTTATATTTTGTGAATTTAATATACTTCTTTGGCCTATGTCTTTGGAAATTAGTTACAAATTAAAATTTGTTGTATATTGTTTGCTTCATAAAACCCAATAATCCCATAAAAAGTTAGTATAAATATTTCTAATAAGGACAGATATTATAAGCTGAGATATTACGTATGTAAATATAAGAATAGCCACAAAATGTAATCAATATTAACTGGTTAATACCAATTTTGTTGTGAAACTATAAGGGTGTATAAAAAATCTGGCATAGTGTATAAACAGACTTTAGATGTTTACTTGAAATAATTATTTGAATAAGAAATAGTTTTGATACACGTTGATATATCGACGGTTACAGAAATTTGGCATTCTACTTGCGAATGCCAGCAACTATGTTCAAGCGATGATTGACAGATTCATAGATAATACATATGAACATGTTAGAACCTCATTATAACACCTGAAGCATGATGCACAGCTAAATAATACTGATAATGACGCATATAATAATAACAGGAATAGCATAATAATAAACTATGTCATTTTTTTATATATATCAGTGTGATTATAAAAAATGATATTAAACAACTAAGGCTTATAACTTATTCAGGATATATTTATGATAAATATGGCATAGGAATTTATGCTTATACTTCCTTCTTTAGGAATATTGTCAATAACTTATCTTGTCATGGAAGATTTTTTATTAAGCTCAAGTGTTGATCCTCTCATATTGTAAATAAATAATAGTATAGCTGCTAGTATTTATTCACTTTTAATTAAAATAAAATATTACATTAGATTGTAAATATTAGACCGTAAGAAAGGTATAACCTTGAATGGTTGCTTTTATTGACGGATTCATTTTCTACGTCTTATTAAACCAATGCAGGTTATACAAAGGCAGAATTAATTTTTAGGGTATAAAATTTTTTGTGGTGGTGGAAATGATACAAGTCTTACTAACTAACCCATAGCTAGGGGAAGAAATGGATTCATACTTTTCTCAAAGGTATTTGCGCGTAAGTGATTATAACGGACCCAACAGGAATTGGAACACTGTTCATCAATTAAAAGTTACCTATTACACCACCTGCATACTCAATATTAGAGCATCTGGTATTCCGAAGCAGTTACCAATAAATGGTACATAGATGGTAATGATAGTATTAGTCGCTTCCTCAAAATAATAAGTGTGTCGTCCTGTGTTGCAGGAAACACGGAAGGAAATAATTCGTATCGACACTTGCAAGCGTCGAGAAGATATAAATAACGGTATATGTATTGTATTTGATGGCATATAAGTTACACTTTTTTTGTTGCTCTAAATAACTTTTAAAATTTTCCTGTGTCTTTTATGCCATATGTCGGTTTAAAATTCGCGAGAGTTGGCCTAATTTCGGCCAACTCTCGCGAATTTTAAACCGACATATGGCATACCTAGCATCTCCTATTAGCTTAGACTTTCATATACCTATTGTCATTATTTAAAAAGTATTATGCAGATTAAAAGTGTTATCATTTATAATATTCATCATATTAATTTCGACGTTTAATTAATTAATTTAATGACGTTTAATATTTGTTTCACTTAAATTACATGCAATACATTCAAGTTAAATATTTGTAAAATATATTTGCTTCATTAATACTCTTCTTGCGATAACTTCTGGTTGTATTGGTATAAATACAATCAGAATATTTATAGCTAAATATTCTTGTCTTGCTGATAGATTATTTTTTTACTCCTGTAGCAGTGGAGACTTCAGGGGTTATTGGCCCTCGTTCGATGGCGTTCCTTCGGAGGATTGGTGCGATTGCGTCTCGATTAAGGAACGAGCCTCGCGAAACAGAGTGGCTCTTGCAGCGTGTCTCACTGGCGACGGTTCGAGGTAATGCTTTCTCCATCATAGCGGCTGGCAGAGGATAGAAAAAAAAATTTTGTTTATAGTTACGTTGTTCTGGAATTGTCATCATTGGCCGACTGAACTTGCTTTGTTTCAATTATTGTTTCCCAATAAATTTATGTCTTCTTTACTACCTCCCCAATTATTCGAATAATACGTTTACAAGACACAGGTTGTACAGATCATATAAAGAATATAATAAAGTTTTTATAGGCTCGTGTATTTTTTCCTATTATTTTTCATTTAATTGTAATCATGGCTTGTTTAAGCAAAAATAATACCTCATAAATATAGCCTAGGCTGTAACATTTACTAATTAACATTTACTAATTAACATTTTACTAATTATTAATTTTTCTTGATTTGCCGTGATGAAATTGGGGTGCGTCTTATATGCCGTCAAATACGGAACTTAAGATAATATTAGAATTAATTTTTATTAATCCGACAGATTAAAGAAACGCTATTTTTAGTGGATATCGTATTTTAGTAGACGCTCCTTTTTTATTAAACAGTTTATTATGGAAGATCCAAAACGAGGGAAGTTCTGTTTAAAGGTGCAATTCGGGTCTTGCTTCACTAATTCGATCTTTGTAGTTCAGTTGATCAGAGCGTAACGATTTATTAAGGAACGCAAGTTCATAAGCATAAATTCTTTAAATAACATATCTCGAACATTCAGGCCAGTAGACGAAAATAAATTAATATGCAGTTTAATAAATAAACGGAGTGTGTACAAAAATACGATTATTCACTAAAAATAAAGTTTAAAATGATAAAAATGTTTAATTAAGGAAACTGTGCTTGGTATAAAACGTACTTTGAAAAGTGTAATTTATGAATGGGCTAAGGTTAGAAATGGCATCATGACATTTTCCACTGGAAAAAAACAACATATTTTACATAGACAAAGCCCTTTGTAAGGTGTGGACTGTACTCCTGAGAACAATTTTTTTGTATTTATTTAAGGCATGGAATTCCAGGAATCCCTTCAATTAGTCTACCGGAATCTTTTCCAACCAATCTGAGGGCTCCAACTACAACGGGGATTGTTGGTGTTCCCATGTGCCACATTTTTGAGTTTTCGATTTCATTATTATTATTATTATTATTTTTATTATTATTATTATTATTATTATTATTTCAAATTTAGAAAATACATATGTATATAAGTGACCTCAGGTATACTTACATATACACATATACGCAAGGCACTCATACAAGGATTGTCTTATCACGAACGAAGACATAATTAATTTCAGTATACACAGAATTAAATATTTATGAAACTTTTACTTATTTGGTTGGCTAGCCTAATCCTTCATTCCTTTTTCCCTATATTGTAATATTTACACTTCTACAGGTAATACCGCTGTAGTGCATACGGTTCTCTTTATGCAAGCCCGTTTATACAGACACACGCGCGTGCACATACATGACGCGCACACAGACAAATATACACGCACAGACATACACACAATCTTCCAGGTGGAGTCTTGGCTGGTTCCTATTTCGTTCCGAAACTACGAATCCATACAAAGCGAAAATTGCAAATATGGTAATTGGATTTCTTATGTTTTCGGGCTTTCATTCTGTTTTGATAAATCCATCCAGGTTTTATTTTTTATTTTTTTCTATTTAATGTCTAGTTTTCATATTTTCTTCTGATCCAATATATTCATAGGTTTAAGACTTCTTGGACATATTCGGCATTAAATATTTTTCTATTGTTTTATGGATACCGTTGTTGTTTCGAATTTTTTTCTTTAGTTTTTACTCTTTCTTTTTTTCTTTCTTTCTTTCTTTCATTCATTCATTCATTCATTCTTTCTTTCTTTATGTCTTTATTTCATTCATTCATTCTTTATGTCTGTCTTTCTTTATTTATTTCATTCATTCATTCATTCTTTATGTCTGTCTTTATTTATTTATTTCATTCATTCATTCTTTCTTTATGTCTGTCTTTCTTTCTTTATTTCATTCATTCTTTCTTTCTTTCTTTCATTCATTCATTCTTTCTTTCTTTATGTTTGTCTTTCTTTATTTCATTCTTTCTTTCTTTCTTTCTTTATGTCTGTCTTTCTTTCATTATTTCATTCATTCATTCTTTCTTTCTTTCTATCTTTCATTCATTCATTCTTTCTTTCTTTATGTCTGTCTTTCATTCTTTATTTCATTCATTCTTTCTTTCTTTATGCCTATATTTCTTTATTTCATTCATTCATTCTTTCTTTCTTTCTTTCATTCATTCATTCATTCTTTCTTTCTTCCTTTCTTTATGTCTGTTTTTCTTTATTTCATTCATTCATTCTTTCTTTATGTCTGTCTTTCTTTATGTCTTTCTTTTTTTTCTTCCTATCTTTCTTTCTTTGCTTATGTGTTTATTTATTTTTCGCCTGTTTGATTCATTTCATCCTTTGCTATAGTCATTTCTCATATTTTAAGAAATATGGATTTGATATGTTTGTCTTCCATTCCTGTTTTTAATCTTCCCCTCTTTTAAAATTATGCTTACCGTTTTCTTCTGCTTTTTCATTACTTCTTTCTTTCTTGCTTTCTTTCTTTCTTTCTTTCTTTCTTTGATAAGTAGAATATCTTGTACTTGTTTCTTTATCACTGGACACGTCTAGAAGCAATTTTTTAATCAGTTCGAAACTCTAATTCTAAACCATTCTAAAGATGACACAAACTTTGCATTAACACGCACTGGATAATTCACGATATTTTAAACAATAGAAACCAATAATTAAATTAAGTGTCTGTGATATTCCTAAATTCAGAAAAATTACCATAAACACATTTTTTAATCTCTTTTTTCTTGTATTCTAAGGAGAGAAAATGCTTAGAAAAGTTCTGTAAACTAATATTAATTGGCATATATGCCAAAATTGTAACTGGCATAGATGTCAAATTGGAACTATATTGATTACTTATATAACTAGATATATGTTAAATGACGCATAGCTAGAGGTTATACATTTATTCACACACAAACACCCTGATGCACACGCACACACACACACACACTCACATATATATACAGTGTAAACCGGATATAAGATACCCGGATATAAGATAAACCCGGATATAAGAGAGATTTTCTCTGGTCCCAAATTAGAGCCTGTGTTAATGTATATAAATTAGACCAAAGCCGGATATAAAAGAAACCCGGATATAAGATACTTCTTTTCCGGGCCCCGACACCTCTCTTATATCCGGGTTACACTGTATATATATAATTTATTCGAATATTATAACATAAACATGTTATAAAATCTCTACAAAAATAGCCATTTTGTTTCAGTACTTGTGGTGTCTTATCAAGTGATGGTGTTCAACAATTCAACCTCATCACTTGATAAGACACCAGAAGTGTTGAAACAAAATGGCTATTTTTATAGTCATTTTATAACATGTTTATGTTGTAATTTTTGAATAAGTTATATTTTATCTGCTCTGTATTGAACAAACTTTTAAGAATAGTATTTGTGGTTATTGGAATTTATTCCGTATACACCAATACTATAATTGTATATATATATATATATATATATATATATATATATATATATATATATATATATATATATATATATATATAGAGAGAGAGAGAGAGAGAGAGAGAGAGATAGATAGATAGATAGATAGATAGATAGATAGATATTATTTACAGTCTGTATGCTTATAGGGGATATGGGGTCAGTACTCGCTTGTATGTATGTATGTGTGTGTGTGTGTGTGTGTATGCATGTATGACTTGATATCAAATATAGATCAAATATTGACTGGAATCCGACAGAATTATAAGATAAGGAGCAAATAAGAAACATTTATAAATTTAATAAATAAATATAAATAATAAATAAATGTATATAGATATAGATATTTTATTTTCTTATGAAGGTTAAATAAAATAAAATTATATAAGTTTTCTATTTGTTTCTTATCCTATCATTCTCTCTCTCTCTCTACATATATAATATGTGTACATATATATATACATATATATGTATATATAATATGTGTACATATATATTATATGTATATATAATATGTGTACATATATAGTTAGTTTTTATGTCTACATATATGTTAGTTTTCAAAGTTTTAAATTTAAGAAACGCTCAAAAATATTCATCAGGTTAGCTGAAAAGTCTAGGTATGTTATGGAGAACGCTATGTGACATTTATTGTCTACTAAACGAATGGGTGCAAACGTTATTCTTGATATATATATATATATATATATATATATATATATATATATATATATATATATATATATATATATATATATATATATATATATATATATATATACAGGGGTTGGAGTAAATAATTGCAACATGTGCAAATTCCACTCCTATATTTCAAAGACCTATTATCTTAAGAACTTTAACTAAAACTTCGTAATTGCAGGTTATATCTATTGTAAATACGTTTATTTATCTAATTTACTGTCTTTGTCTTATTTAATTTTAGAATTTAGTTAAATTTAAGCTAAATGCGTGGCCTCTCCGAGGGCGAATTGTTGAAGCTCGCATGGCTGGAGCCTCGATCATTAAGGTTGCTAAACTGTTTGTTTTTTCAAGAGCTACCATATCAAGAACTATGACGCAATTCAAGAAACACGTTAAAACCTCTACCAACCATAACAATTCAGGTCGGACATGCAAACTTACTGACAGGAATCGACGTCCATTGAAACTAAATGTGGCGAAAAATCATCGGACTACTGTGGCTAAAGTTACTGCTGAGTTGAATAATCATCTAAATAGTAAAGTTTCTACTAAAACTGTTCGTCGTGAGCTTCATAAGGCTGGATATCATGGAAGAGCCGTCGTAAGGAAAATTCTCTCCACTCGCAACATTCAGAAGTGGTTGAAGTGGTGCAGAGATCACAATGCCTGGTCTGTAGACCAATGGAAGCAAGTCATATTCTCAGATGTGTTCAGTTTTTCTCTTTTCCCAACTTCAGGGCAAGTTTAGGTGTGGATGCAGCCCAAAGAAACTTACAACCCTGACTGCCTTCTTCCAACAGTGAAGCATGGAGGTGGATCAGTGATAGTTTGGGTCGCTATATCAGGGAAATGTCTCGGTCCAATGGTTAAACTGCGTGGTAGAATCAACAGCAAAGATTACCTGAACATTTTGGGTGATCATGTTCATCCAATGGCCAAGACATTATTCCCTGATGGTGACTGCATCTTCCAAGACGATAATGCTCCAATACATACCACTCGAGTGGTTAAGAATTGGTATGAAGAGCATGAAAGTGAGCTAGAACATATGGAGTGGCCTCCCCAATCTCCAGATATGAATATTATTAAACATTTGTAGTGCATTTTGGAACAACATATTAGGAGCCGCTATCCTCCACTGTTGTGTCTTAAAGAGCTAGAGCAGGTGATAATGAAAGAATGGCTGAAAACTCCTCAGGATGAAGTTAGGAAGCTGTATGATTCCATTACTAGACGTATTAAAACTGTCTGTGAGGCTAAAGGAGGACCAACTCCATATTAAATAAATTTTCTTTAAATTTAACCAGTTTTTCAATTATTTTCTCCAACCTCTCTCTCTCTCTCTCTCTCTCTCTCTCTCTATATATATATATATATATATATATATATATATATATATATATATATATATCTTGAAGCCATCTTAATTAAAAAACAAAAAACCAACATAAATAAAGTAGCATTTAATACTTGTAGAAACATCTTAAACATATTTAATAACTAATTCTCCAAATAATAAACATCAACCCCCTCCGTATTAATAATGAACTAATCCCAAAACATTTTCTAAATACCCCAAATGATATATATATATATATATATATATATATATATATATATATATATATATATATATATATATATATATATATATAGCCAATATTAGTAGTGAATATACACATACATATGCAATTATATATACACATACATATATGTATAAAAATAATTCCAAGAGGATATGATCCAGGTACAACTCGATGTCCAGGACATAGTAAGGATATAATAAAAAGACTTAAACACTAATATATATATATATATATATATATATATATATATATATATATATATATATATATATATATATATATATATATATATATATATATATATATATATATATATATATATATATATATATCATGCTAGATGCAATCGTCAAGCTGGAAACAATCAGTCGCCTCTGAGCGTTGATTTCAATGTTCATTTTTATAATTACATACGCTCTATCTCTGATATTGGGCACTTTATCACATAAATGTAGCACACCTCAAAACTATATTTCTTCACTGATATATATATATATATATATATATATATATATATATATATATATATATATATATATATATATATATATATATATATACTTGTTTGTGACTGTTCATATTTCTTTTGCTTAAGTAATAAAAAACAGGCTATTATCGTTACGAATCTTGTTATCATTTTCTTTATCAATACGTATCGTACCCAGTAGTGGCAGTGACATAAATTCTTCGTCATATTAAATGTATTTCTTCTTTTTTCTATCTTTTGTCTCTGCTCTCTTTCCTGATATTTATTCAAAATCAAAGCATTGCATTGTTGATAAAATTCATCCAGTTATTTAAATGCACACGTTATAAAATGAAATATATCTCTAGATAATTCAAAAGCTGCTTATTTAATTGAGAATATCGCTTTTGATTGTTTGATTGATTGAATCTTTTTTACCCTTTATCAAACAATTGTAAGTTATTTAAAACCAGAAAATAGTTTTAGATTGTAATTTTCTTCGAGATAATAATAATTGTGTAATGCAAGTCTTACTAATTAACCCATTGGTGATGGAGAAGAGGTGAATTAATACCTTTCCCAATTATAATAACAGTAACAGTATAATTATTCGCCATGTCGTGTTTTTATATAAGTCGATGTGCTTATCAAAACTGATATTAAACAATTGCTGCTTGTAAAATATTCAGGATATATTTATGATAAATATAACATGGGATTTGTAGCTTATACTTCCTTTTTTTCAGAAACATTGCCAATAAATTATCTTGTCATAAGGGATTTTTTATTCAGCTCATATTGTAAATAGATATATCTAATGGTATAGTTGCTGGTATTTATTTACTTTCAATTAAAATAAAAGATTACATTAGATCGTAAGAAAAGTATAACCTTGAATGGTTGTTTTTATTGGTTGATACCTTTTCTACGGTTTATCAACCCATTGCAGGTTATTTAAAGCCAGAATATATTTTATGTAAAATATTTTTTGGGTCGAGATGATAATGGTTTAGTGATACAAGTTTTACTAATTAACCCATAACTGTAGGAGAGGTGGATTAATAGGTATTTGCGTATAAGTGAATTTAATGAGCCCAATGGGATTTGGAACTCGGTTCTCGGATTAACAATTCAAAACCATTATCAATGACACCAACCGGACATCCAAGCTTACAACATCTGGTATTTTACAAAATTTTTTTTATAGAAATCACTTTCTAGGATCGACGTTGATCGTGCGGGAAGCAGTGTTTCAACATGATTTGGCCTTGATCTATTATTACTTTTGATTTCATAAAATTATACACTATTTACATTATCTTTGTCGCCATTATTACAACGTTTTGGCCGTTGTACGCTCCGGCCTTCTTCAGGGGGTTGGAATGTCGAACTGAACCCTTTATTTCGCTCACTGTGGTAGACTGTTTTATCCACTGCCTTAACCAGATATTGAAGTCAGTTGGGTCTTGTCACAGGATCTAACCAACGCGTTTATCCACGTTGTCATCTGTCCTTGAGGTCATCCGTGTATGAATTTCTGGGTATTATAAACCTAATGTCCTCAGTAACTATTTTTTACTAGTGCTCATATTGCAATTTTTGCTGTTATCAAATCATGTTTTTACCAGAGCTCATACTGCAATTTTTGTTGTTATTATTGCTGAAACGTTGTAATGAATATGGCGACAAAGATGAGGACAATAGTCCGAATGATGTAAACAGTGTACATAATACCTCATCTCAGAAATATAGACAGATACTGAAGGGCCGAAACGTTGTAATAAATATGGCGACAAAGATGATGACAATAGTCCGAATAATGTAAATAGTGTACATAATATCTCATCTCAGAAATATAGACAGATACTGAAAGGCCGTAACGTTGTAATAAATATGGCAACAAAGATGAGAATAATAGCCCGAATAATGTAAATAGTGTACATAATACTTCATCTCAGAAATATAGACAGATACTGAAGGGCCGAGACGTTGTAATGAATATGGCGACAAAGATGAGGACAATAGTCCGAATAATGTAAATAATGTACATAATACCTCATCTCAGAAATATAGACAGATCATGAAATTATATATATATATATATATATATATATATATATATATATATATATATATATATATATATATATATATATATATTATAAAGCTGCATTTTTTCATTAATTTCTAGACATTTTACTCTAACCTTGTGCGGTGATTGTTATAATTAATAGTGTTCCTCTTGTTTCGAATTTTCTTTATTAAATAGAGCGTTTTAATGTTTAATATGAATATTTATATTTATTAATTTTATAGCAGTTCACCGGAGTATGTACTGAATTTCCGCTTTTCATAAAATTTGTAAAAAAAATAATAAGGATAGGCTCATATGTAAATTATAAGGAATTAATTGAGTTATATATTTTAAAGTAACGACTCCATAAAATCCTCTTTCTATCTTTGATATTAAAAAGAAAATATTTAAGTAATTATTCATATTACCCGGTTAACCAATATCTCGGTCAGAATGTAAACAGTTACGTGGATACCTCACTCGCTGAGCATGATTCATGAAATCATTAGACAAATTCATTAAATGCTAATTACATTCTATATTTGTTAGTCTAATTATGCGTTTAGGTCTCTTTATCAACTGAATATAGAATTATAATTATAATTAATTCACTCATTCTAAACCAATGAGAATCGACCCCACTTTTCTCCTCGACACACAAACACATGACATTCTATCAGACAAGTAGTTCACATGGACAGGTCATTATCATGTGCATCAACAAAAATGTCATCTCCTTTTCCTTTTTCAGACTATATAAGAGTAACATTTATCTTTTAGCACTCAACCAAAATGTGTGCTAAGAAAACTAAATTATCAGGACACTCATTACACGCATGTATATATATATATAAAAAAAAAATTAAAAGAAAAGCTGTATACAGTTTGCTTATTCTTTATCTTACCTTTCTGGAAGATTCCGATCCATATTTGATCTATATTTGACCCCAAATTCACAATTCTACTCAGTATTACTGTATTCTGTGTCTCCAATACTAGAATACAACCAAATAATAAATACTTGTTTTGTTGTTTCAATGTCTTGCTGTTTCTCATTTTTATGAGTATTTTTTTTATATATGAAAGTTAGGATGGGGTTTATAATTATTTACTCAGAGTTATAACTCCACTGCAAGTTGTTTCAATATAATTATATACCCTTCAGAATAAAAAATACAACAGTATCATTTCAAACATTTAATGGATAAAATATCTTTGTATTTAGTGATGATGGAAAAACTGCAAGAGATTTAGATAGAATGTTCTAAAATTTCAGATGAAAACAATTTGAACCTTTCTTTGACAGAATATACCTTTAATGTTTGTAATTTTGACTTTGGATTATAATCTGAGTGCAAAAGAATTTTTACCTTCTAAATTATCTGAAAACCGCATATAAAAAACTGTATACATTTTACTTATTCTTCATCTTATCATTCTGCTAGATTCTGATCCATATTTGATCTATATTTGACCCTAAACTCACAATTTTACTCAGTATTACTGTGTCTCATATCTCCAACACTACATAACAACCAGACAATAAATGATACTTGTTTAGTTATTTGCATATCTTGATATTTCTCATTTTTACAAGTATTTTTGTTTATATATGAAAGTTAGGATGGGGTTTATAATTATTTACACACAGTTATAACTCCCCTATAATACAGCAGAATTCTTTATAAAAACAAAAGCTCTAGAAGGTCTTAATCTATATTTATTTCCTTTGTTTCTGTTTGAAGTCTAATATAACTGACTAAACAGTTTATAGATGAATTTCTGATTAGATATCACATCCTGTAGGAAGCTAATTGTAAGTTAATAGGATTAGATAGCTCAGTCTATAGCCGGGATCACATTCCTTCCCGTCTATTGAACAGGAGTAGAGGTTTATCCCTTGATTCTTATTTAGTACTGGGTCTCATTTCGAGTTCATCCTTTTACTGATGACCATACATTCTGTCTTCTTGTAGTTTATGTCTAGTCCCTTCTTCTCACTCTCCACCTCATGTAGTTTCTTTTCCGTGCCTGCTATCAGTACTATATCATCTGCATGTCTTATGTTGAAGATTGTGACCGCCAATGATGAATTCAATTCCCTAAGTATAGGCTGAATAAATCCGGTAAGAAGACACATACTCCCCTTTCTATTTTTGTATATTCGCTGAACTAATTCCCGTTTATCTGGGAAGCGCTTTGACTGAGGACGTTAGGTGCGAAGCTGAGATCCGAAGACAGATTGGGATGGCCAAGGATGCATTTCAAAAGCTGGGCAAGGTATTGCGAGACAGGAGGATTTCTATGGTGACAAAGAAAGAAGTACTGAGCTGCTACGTGACATCTGTCCTCCTATACGGCAGCGAATGTTGGACGGTCTCCTCAAAGATGAAAAAGAGAATCGAGGCAACGGAGGTATGGTTCTACAGAAGGATGCTAAGGATATTATGGGGCGAGTGTGTGAGCAACGATGAGGTCTTGGAGAGGTTGCAAACAAGAAGGAAGCTTATATATAACATAAGGAGAAGGCAGATGAGAAAGGAGGGCCTATAGAATCTAATGCTCACAGGTAGAATAGAAGGAAAAAGAGAAAGAGGAAAGCGATGCATGAAATACCTGGCTTAAGCAAGTAGATAAATGAACGTGGTCTGGGGGAGTTGTCAGAGGCACGAAACTTATTGAGAGCCACAAGGGATAGGAGAAGTGGAGAGCCATGATCACCTAAGTCCTGAAAGGACACGGCATATAAAAAGAAAAAAGAATTGGGTCCCCGATTCCTTCTCATACTGCTGTCTCACCATCTTCCACTTCCAGTAACCCCACGTGTCTTAGTAGCATTATCGTCTTGTTTGGTGTGAAAAGTTTTTTTTAATGTATAATTTGATTTTCTTGTTCATGAATATATTTTATTTCTTACATGGGCTTTTTAAATTGGAAGCATAGAGAATAGATCAAGATAAGATATATCATAAAAGTGATTAAAAGACAAAAAGACGTAAGTGGGATGCATATGAAGAAGAAAAGATAACAGATGGAGCAAAAGTTGGTGCATTCATAGGCAGCAAATGTAGTACGATTTTTTAACACCTTTGTTTTTCAATGGATGAGCCATGGCTGCAGCTGCATCTGCTACTGGTGATGGCGATAATATATATGCTAAGTAGAGTAAATGCTACTATTCATCAGTATTTTAAATTGAGTTATCTAATATAGTTCAGACTCAGTGTAAGAAAGAAAGAAATCTATCATTCTTCCACACGAAGGATGCTATTAAAAAGTTATTAATCAAATCTAGCTTGAAGTACAATTTCAAGTAATAAAAAATAAGACGGATTACGGCCACATCATGTTAGAGTACCAGTTCACATCCGAACCTGGTCAGTACCTACATGTGTGACCGCTTAATTATTTGTTTTGTTTTGTTTAGCGGCATATCATCACCTCTGTGGGTTATTTAATGCCGAAATTTAAACATTTTAAATACAATTTTATGGTTTTAACTCAATGTTTTGAACGCAGTTGTATGCCTTCAACTAAAGATAAAATGTATTACTGATTATGTATTGTCAGTCTTTGTATATAAAAATGTATTGCTAGCAATCTTACTATTAAAATGTATTTTTATACTTTCATAGTGTTTGTGTTTGCGGTGGTTGGCGCACACTATTTGCTCATATCTGGGACCCCAACAGGTGTTACCACCCCAGGTCAGGGTGAACCAGGGAACATCAACAATTAAGAGGTGGTTCCACGTTCTTCTAAACCTCCAATCTCCAGATTTTGCTACCGGATGTAGTTTATCGTCATACCCATATTTGAGAATACTAGGCACTGTAAGCTTAGATGTGCGGGTGATATAACGAATAGCAGCTCAGGATTTTTAACTGGTGAGTCGAGTTCAAATTTCTGTTCGGTTGATATATATATATTCACCTACAAGGGTTGGACAAAATAATTGGAACAGGTGCAAATTCCACTCCTATATTACGAAGACCTATTATCTTAAGAACTTTAACTAAAATTTTGTAATTGCAGTTTATATCTATTGTAAATACGTTTATTTATCTAAGTTACTGTCTTTGTCTTTTTTAATTTTAGAATTTAGTGAAATTTAAGCTAAATGCGTGACCTCTCCGAGTTCGATAAAGGACAAATTGTTGAAGCTCGCATGGCAGGAGCCTCGATCACTAAGGTTGCTAGACTGTTTGGTTTTTCAAGTGCTACTATATCAAGAACTATGACGCAATTCAAGAAACAGGTTAAAACCTCTAGCAACCGTAGCAATTCATGTCAGACTTGCAAACTTACGTACATTGAAACGCAATGTGGCGAAAAATCATCCGACTACTGCGGCCAAAGTTACTGCTGAGTTGAATAATCATCTAAATAGTCAAGTTTCTACTAAAACTGTTCGTCGTGAGCTCCATAAGGCTGGATATCATGGAAGAGCCGCCGTAAGGAAAATTCTTCTCTCCACTCGCAACATTCAGAAGTGGTTGAAGTGGTGCAGAGAACACAATGCCTGGTCTGCAGACCAATGGGAGCAAGTCATTTTCTCAGACGAGTCCAGTTTTTCTCTTTTCCCAACTTCAGTGCAAGTTTATTTGTGGAGGCAGCCCAAAGAAGCTTGCAACCCTGACTGTCTTTTCCAACAGTGAAGCATGGTGGTGGATCAGTGATAGTTTGGGCCGCTATATGATGGAAATGTCTCGGTCCAATATTTGCACTACGTGGTAGCATCAACAGCAAAGATTACCTGAACATTTTGGGTGATCATGTTCACCCAATGGCCAAGACTTTATTCCCTGATGGTGACTGCATCTTCCAGGACGATAATGCTCCAATGCATACCGATCGAGTGGTTAAGAATTGGTATGAAGAGCATGAAAGTGAGCTAGAACA
This sequence comes from Acanthosepion esculentum, assembly GCA_964036315.1. Lineage (NCBI taxonomy): Eukaryota > Metazoa > Mollusca > Cephalopoda > Sepiida > Sepiidae > Acanthosepion > Acanthosepion esculentum. The sequence continues at coordinate 46,709,143 of OZ038520.1, forward strand.
CATGGAGTGGCCTCCCCAATCTCCAGATATCAATATTATTGATCATTTGTGGTGCATTTTGGAGCAACAAGTTAGGAGCCGCTATCCTCTACCGTCGTGTCTTAAAGAGCTGGAGCAGGTGTTAATGGGAGAATGGCTGAAAATTCTTCTGGATGAAGTCAGGAAGCTGTATGATTCCATTCCTAGACGTATGTGAGGCTAAAGGAGGACCAACTCCATATTAAATAAATTTTCTTTGAATTTAACCAGTGTTTCAATTATTTTGTCCAACCACTGTATGTCCAAATATACTCGGGGAAGGTATGGATCTACTTCTATAGTTATGGGTTAACTAGTAAGCGTTGTATCATTAAACCATTATTATATCAAAAAATTCTTACTATATAAAAATATATTCTAGCGTAATAAACTGCAAATAAGCCGTAGAAAATGAAACAATAAATCAATCAAAAAAATTGAAAGAATGATTGAAATATAGATTAATGGAAATGAATATATTTGGTGCTAGTAATTTATGTAGTACATCAAGCGTATAATGAAATTGGGGAGATAGAAAGAAAAAAGAAAAAAAAAACGAGCGAGCTTCACGTGCAGATAAAGAAATAATATCAGAAATCAAACGAAATCCCGAAGAAAAATGCCTCATTTACATTTAAAAATAAAGAATTTTTAAAAATTATTTACATTCTTCCGGCTGTTGTCCTCATCTTTTAGCTATATTCATGATATTTCGACCGTTGTACGCTTCAGCCTTCTTCAGTTGATTGGAATTTTGAACTAAACCCCTTTATTTGGTCCATCGGGGGGTAGATTGTTCTAGTTCCACGTGCCATGGCTCTTCTCAGTTACTTCCCATTAACTCAACAAGTTCTTGTTCACAACTGTAGTAGCCAGTTATTGAACTCACAACTCTTTGGGTCAATTCACTGGATCCAACAGACGCTTTTATCCACTAGGCCATGTTTCCTTGAGGACATTACTGTATGGATATTTTGGGACATATAAACTTAATGTCTCAGTAACCATTTTTACTAGAGCTTGTATTGCAATTTTTTGTTCTTATTATTGCTTTTCTCTAGCGTTCAGTATTACTGGTTCCCATATTTTATTCATTTCTATGCTTGGCCGTCTGAGGAGAATTTTGTGGCCTAGCATATGTGCTGATTCGTATTTTCTAGTAATATTCTCTATATATTACTTCAACCTCATCCCACAGTGGGTGATGATCTCTCTTTTTCCTCCAAATGGTAGTTATAGCAATGTAATGAAAAATCCAACTATGAAAACAGAACGAAAACTGTCACTGACCCTAATCAAGAACAAGGATCACTTCCGACCAAAGACATACAGGCAGTTATCACAATGTTACACCAAGCTACCTCACACATAGAGTCTCCTCAAATTCCCCCAAAACGGTATTCCACTCAGGCCAATTGTTATCTGCCAAGGCTTTGTGTGCCATCGTCTGAGTCGCTTCCTTGTACATATAATTGACCCACTAATAGGAAAGTCACTTCATATTCTGAAACTCTATCCACTTCGTTGAAATAAACAAATATACTCCCATCCAATTTAATCAGATGGTGAGCCTGGACAAGGTGAGCTTGTTCACTAAGGTATCCACGGAGGGGGTACTTTCGGTAATCATGGACAGACGGGTCTCGGGACCCTCTCATGAGAACGGACCGGTATACCAATAGAAAGCCTGGTGGAGATGCTGGCTTTTTGTACACAAACTACACACTTCGGAATGGGATCAGACATACATCGTCAGGATAAAGGCTTGGCGATAGAATCGCTATTATCACCAGCAATGGCAACCATATACATTGAATACTTCGAAGAAATGGCATTAGAGTCTACATCACTAAATCCAACCCTATGGCTGAGATATGTAGATGACACCTTCATACTCTGGCCACACCAGGAAGAGATCCAGCTACTAATGGACCATGTGAATTTAATGATCATCGATACAGTTCACTATGGAGAGAGAAAATGACAAAGAACTAGCATTTCTGGATGTACTAATATCTCGAACAGAACATGGATTCAAGACATCCGTATACGCAAGACAACATTCACCAGACAATACCTCAACTTCAACTCCCACCACCCATGCAGTGTAAATAAAGAGATAGTCCGCTGCTTACAACATCGAGCAAAAGTCATGTGGTGACCAAGAGACATGAACAGAAAATGGTCAGTAGAAGCAGTACCCTACAACATAACAACTACCCTGGTTATATGGCAGCAGTTCTGACAGATTGGGGTAGAAGGGTTCACCACCCAGGCGTAGCTGACCACATATAGAGGGAAAATGGGTATAGTTGTCCCCTATGGAATGAGGTTGAAATAATAGACAGAGAACATCACTGGAAAATAACGGAAGAAGGCCGGAGCGTGAAACGGCCGAAAAGTAGGGAATATAACAATAAAGTTGTGGACAACACTCCGAACAATGTAAATAATGTAAATAATTACAATTTCTCATCTCAGAAATATAGACAGATACCGAAGAAGGCCGGAGCGTGAAACGGCCGAAAAGTAGTGAATATAACAATAAAGATGTAGACAACAGTCCGAACAATGTATTTCATCTCAGAAATATTGACAGATTTTTTTAATATAAGAATGCATACAATCATTATTTTTGGTGTTATTCTCGAAAAGCAAAATACAGAATGGTGTAAAATGCTAAGAAGGGCCACGTCCTGAAGGAATACGTCACAATCTTCTCCTAGTTGAATAATCATGTTTCTGTTTCGGTGAATTATGCCACTTTGACATCATATCTTTCTCTCAATGAAACCCTTTCGTATATTATTATTTACCTACTGGATTTACTGAGTGATGCGATTATTTTTAACCCGATGAATATTTTCGCTTCTCTTCTGTTCATTTTGATTTTATATCTATTTATGAAATTTCAATCTGATGTATATAAAGTATATACAATGGTTTTCAGTTTTTCTGTCAGAGTATTTTCATTTGTATACTTTTTGTTCAAGACTTGAGATGGAACGACTATATCAAATCAATTATTGCATCTACTGCAAAGAAAGTTGGGTCACTGTTTCGTGCCAGAAGGTTTTTTCTCGTCAGAGTCCATCTTTTACATTTATAAGTCTACCATTCGTCCGTGCATTGAATACTGCTGCCATATCTGGTCTGATGCTTCTATTATTCATCTCGAGGTTCTTGACAAAATCCAAAGAGGGACCTGCAATGTAATCGATCCTGACCTGGCATCTCGACTTCATTCATTTTCTTAAAGACGTGATGTGCCTTCCCTCTGTCTTTTCTAGAAATATTTTCAAGGCAACTGCTCTGATGAGCTTTTTTTCCCTGGTGCCCCGACGGCATGAATTTACTAGATTGCCCCACTATTTTACTGCTGAACTCCTTAAATGCAAAAACCACTTTTATTCCAACAATTTATTTTCTCGCACTTCCCACCTGTGGAAATCACTTCCGTTTCCTTGCTTCCCCGATAACTACAATTTTCAAAAATTTAAAGGCAACGTCAATCGCCATCTTCTATCTTCTTGAATCCCTTTCATCTTTTATCATTTCCTCAATCCCCCTATTACTCAGTCTTTTCTCCCACTTTTACTACTCTCTGTAGCCTCCTGCGTACTATTGGCATTCCCACCTTGCTTTGGGGGGGGGAAATGATTTGAAAAAGTTGTCACATCTCACAATTGTTGCAGGTATCTTAATGACTAGACAATGAATCGACTAAAATGTTGTAACAAAAAGCAACAAAAGAATTTTTAAGAAATAATTTATGCGGGATTTTTTCTTCATGAGGAATTATCATTATTATATAAGTTCTTATTTGGACCAATATTTTCATTTTGTTTGCAGAAAAAGTCATATATTCTGCTTCAGTCAAAGAAACGGACAATCAATTAAACTGAAATGAACTAATTAGTACGAGTTATCTTCCCTAAGGACAAAAATTCATAACAATCTAACCAGATGGATTGAATACAGGAACTGAGAAGGTTAACGAGTATAAGGACAGATACCTTCAGAAGGTTGGAAAGTGCAGCGATCAAAATGTTACGAATATATCAACAAAGATAAGCATAGTAATAAGAATAGTATATAATAATCGAAGACTAATAAAAACTTTTTTCTTTCCTGAAAACGTTTTAATGAAGTTAGTATGAGCGTTTTTTGTGTTGTTTGTTTTTTTTTTTGTTTTTTTCAGTTACGAATTTGAAAAGTCGTCCTACATATAAATGAACGAAGGTGTCTTTAAGTAGGACAATATTTCTTCCTTCCAAAACGAATTCTGTTTGTACGCGTTTTGTAAAAAAGAAAAAAAAAATCTAAATAAACAAAACTTCAATCCAATGGCAGTAATAAAACAAATAGTGCCAAAATGATTGCATGATAATTCAGATAAAAATTTCTAAAATTAATTTATTCGTTGGGAAGAGGAAAAAGTTGGGGAAAAGATCAATAAAATGACAGAAAGGTAGACGAGCGATATTTTAAGAAGAAAGCATTTTAACTGTAATGTTATACCTTTAGAAAATCCATTTGATTGGCTTAATATCAATTCTTAAATATCCTTTTCATTACTGCTATGTCATTTAACGTGATAAAGGAGAGAATATCATATTTCTGTAAACAATAAGAAAAAGTTAAAAACATCGTTTTAATAGTAATTGCTAGAAAAACATTTTTTATTTCTAACGACAAAAAGACCAAGCATCGCAAAGAGAATCCTACCATGTTTGTTTTGTTGTTTTAATCATTTCAATCCAAGCAAGGTAATAAAATCACTAAGACGCAAGAGTTAGAGTGATAGAAATTGAGAAAACATTGTTGAGTAAAAATGTCAATAAAAGAACAGGATTAAAAAAAAAAGACAGAAGACGACGATTGATGAAAGATTTAACTTGAATGACCGTAGTAGAAACCGGAATAGAAGAATTCCACAAGCGGGAAGTATAAGAAAAGTAACTATAGGAATATTACTTAAGGTTATATCTAGCTATTTCAACTGTAAAATTATTCGACCTAACTTCCAATCTAGTACTATGCTTAAATTCATAAAGTCGAGGTACCAAAGAGGAAAGTTCATCAGATCAACCGCCATTAAAATATTCATAGAAAACTCATAGCGAAACTACTTTACGGTGGTGGGAATTTGATTGAAGCCAAGATGCCAGGTCAAGCAGCTGTTTCTTTGGATTTTGTCAAGAATCTCTAAAGACATAGCGGAAACATAGGACCAGATTTGACGACAAATTTCAAGGCACAGACAGACTTATAAATACGTAATGTACATTCTGACGAGATAAATTGTCTAGCACGACACAGTGAACCAATTTTCATAGCGGTAAAATTAGCAATGTATCTAATAAATTGTCACTGAATGTCAATAATTTAAATATTTTCCACATGGAGAAATTCAGTAAAATACCTTTGCATCGTAGGCAAATATATGGTTTCATGTGTAAATATATGATTTCAATTCTTCATGGCACTCCACAATTTCCTGTAATTTGTATCCCTTAATAAACTGGCTTTTTATCTCTCTTACATCCTGTTCAGTTATCCATTTACTCAAGCTCACCAAGTTGTTGTTTTCCTCTGACGCACGTAATATATCCTGTGAGTAACAAATTTTTCAAGCTTACTTTCCTCATTATGTGCCCTAAAAATTTCAACTGTCTCTTTCTGATGTTAAGTATAAGTGAGCTTTGGCTTTCATCGAATTCAACCAAATATTTTCCTACTCATAACAGTGGCATTTAGTACATCTATAGAATAGCCTGCTACTACTAGGGGTCTAATAAAAGGTGTGGTGGTTAATAAGAGGTGTACGGAAATTTTCACAATATGCAATAAACGTCTTTTTCATATTTAAGTATATACTTACCTATCTATCTATCTATCGCAATCTGTTCATCTATCTATCTATCTATCTATTTTCATATTTAAGTATATTCTTATCTATCTATCTATCTATTTTTATATTTAAGTATATTCTTACCTATCTATCTAGCTAGCTAGCTAGCTAGTATCTATCTCAGTCTGTTCATATCTATCTATCTATGAACGTACACATAAACACATGTAAATATAATAGTAACAGTCAACGACCAATAATTCAGTAATCAATAATAAATAATGTTAACAGACAACACAGCAAAATAACCAAAAATAACCACATTCGGATCGATAATTATTTCTACTCAATAACCTGTAGAATAATTTGCAACATGACTGTTACCACCAACCCAGTAACTGGCTTCTCATAAAGAATCATTGACAAGAATACATGTATATAAATGGTCGAGTCAAAAACACAACACGAACAGCCTGAAAATTGCGTTCAAGCATAAAACGGACCTTCCATTCATATATATATATATATATATATATATATATATATATATATATATATATATATATATATATATATATATATATATATATATATATATAATGTATATATATATATATGATGTATATATATATATATATATATATAATGCATATATATATATATATATATATATATATATATATAATGTGTGTATATATATATATATATTTATATATATATATATATATATAAAAAGCATGGCCTAATGATTACGTTTAGCATGAAACAGTCTGTCGCCTCTGAGTGTTGCCTTCAATGTTCCCTTATATATATATATATATATATATATATATATATATATATATATATATATATAAAGAGCATGGCCTAATGATTACGTTTAGCATGAAACAGTCTGTCGCCTCTGAGTATTGCCTTCAATGTTCCCTTTTATATATATATATATATATATATATATAAAACAACTAAAAAGTTGTAAATTAAAAAAATAATGTTTTTTTAAGAAAGTATTTATTTATATTTTTTATATATATGTAATTTACATATATATAAATTACATATATATAAAAAAATATAAATAAATACTTTCTTAAAAAAACATTATTTTTTTAATTTACAACTAAAAAGTTGTAAATTAAAAAATGTTTTTATGAAAGTATTTATTTATATTTTTTATATATATGTAATTTACAAATATATAAATTACATATACATAAAAAAATATAAATAAATACTTTCATAAAAACATTTTTTAATTTACAACTTTTTAGTTGCTTTTTTCTATATATACATATTAAGAAAGTATACGTGGCTTCTCATTATGGTATATATATATATATATATATATATATATATATATATATATATATATATATATATATATGTGTGTGTGTGTGTGTGTCTGTGTGTGTGTGTGTGTGTGTGTGTGTGTGTGTGTGTGTTACTTTGATTTTAATTCTTGTGATAACGTTAAGAGAAGTTTTTTAATTTAATAATTCCTCTTGGCGCGGATGGAGTCTAGAGTTTGATTTAGTCAACTTTCTGGAGATGGTGTTTCGATAAAAGCTCCCAGCCTCCTCTGCTGCAAAGTGGTTAATAGGAGTAAATAGATTCAACTATCGCCTGGTCAGAACTCCTTCCATGTTTATTGAACAGGAGTAGATCTTCATCTCATGTTTCCTTTTTAGGATATGATTAATCATGTCTTTCCTACATGGCCATAATGATTTAACGTTTTACTGATCTAGCTGATCAGTGGCTGCGACATTTTATTATGAGGGTACTCGTTTGGCAGTTTTCTGGATGATGCTTATGTAGTAAGTAGTCCGAACTCTTTGGTGGTGCTTAGAGAGGCTGCTTTGATCAATAGTTGCATAATATTGATGTATTTGTAGTACTATGTTGTGCACTGTTAGGTGTCCCTGCATGTATTTCCAGTGGGCAAGACTTCGTTCACATTATGCTTTCGTCTTAACCATATTCTGGCCATTGAATTGCTATAGGCGATAAATAATGATAATTATTTTGGCCTTTTTCATCTTAATATAAATCTTTTTATAACAGACATAATAAAAAGAAATACGTGTAAAGCAATAGACAAAATTCACCTACCCCCTCATCTTTTCTTTAACCAATATTCGTGACATTCATTTTAATTTACATTATTCGGACTATTGACATCATCTTTTTTGCTATATTTATCACAACGTTTCGACCGTTGTACACTCCAGCCTTCTTCAGGTGGTTTGAATGTCGAACTGAACTCTTTAATGTGCTCGCTGCGGTAGACTGTTCTAGTTCCACGTGCCATGTCTAATGGATGTCAGTTATCAGTTATCTCCTGTTAATTCCCCTCTCCAAGTTCTCCACTGCCTTAAACGGGTATTGAAATATAGACAGACACATTCATTCTAATGTCAGTAGTGATGAACCTTTTTCCCTTGAAACAGTCTCCAAAGGTTTTCGCACTTTCAGAAACTAATTAAAATTAAATTCTTCTATTTCTACAAATGAATTCTTTGTTCCAGACTATCTTCCTCTTTTCTAAGAAAATGATTCTAGCATACATATGCACGGCCTCGGTTTTTGATATTCGGAAAAATCTTCCAATTGCAAGGTAATTGTCTCTTGTGTCACCTGATGATTCTTTCATGTGCCTTTGACTTTCTTTATTGCACTTTGCTAGCTATCTTTTTTCCTTTATCGATCTCTCTCAACTGTAATAAACTAAACAGAATTTCTGATAATATAGAAATGGCTCTTTCTCTATATGCATCTGCGAATATTTTTGTGTTTGTTGAGTCTAATGCTCATAACGTCAAGCAGCTTAAGAATTTTAATGTTACTGATGTTGCCGGTACTCAGACTTTCCAGTTTTCCATTGTTCATCTTTTCAGGCAAATAGTAGATTTTCCTACTCATTTCCCTAATATTCTTCTTTACTTGATTTTTTGTTTATCTCCACTCCTAGCTCTTATAGAGCACCATAACTCTGTTCTCTTCGCAATTCGCATCATTCTGTAGTATCTATTGGAGTCTTCTATTAGAAAGGAATCTTTGGAGTCCTCTATTAGAAAAGAATCTCTTACTCACAAGACATCTTTCTGTTACGAGCGAACTGATTGAGAGTCATTTCGTGATTTCATTCGAGAAACGCCTCTTGGATTGATATTCTTAACTATTCTATTTAGAACTGTACCACAGAAGTTTCTTATTGGGTTAAAAACAAAATTGATGCTTTTGTAACTTATTGTAAATATCAGATGAAACCACAATCTTCTTGGTTCACGCCAGCCTGTTCAGTCGCTATAACCCATAGGAATAACTTTTTCCGGGTTTACCACCTTAATAATTCAGATCGCAACAGACACCTGCTCGAAATAATTGTAAACATGTTCTCAAAGAGACTATTTGTTTGCTGATAGAATAAGTCATTACGTGTTTTGTGTGAGTAGTAAAAGTAATGGGGTACTTTACGTGAATATGTGAAAAAGATAACATTTAACCCTAGATTTGAAGTGATCATAGTGGTCAGGAAAACATTCTTTTGGGTTTCTGTTCCATAAAGAAATAAAAGAAGCTATCCGAAAGGATTTTACTCATTACTAAAGAAATACGAAAGGAATGACGGTGAATCTCTACAATGTTCAGGGCGGAGTCACTATTAGTTAGATTTGGAGGAACTAACAAATTAATCTCATCTGGTCATTTTCCTTTAAATTAGTGATAGAGTAGCGATAGTAATACAACATTTTTTGTGGAAAGGAACATAGTAGAAAACAATTCATTGCCCACAAGGCCACTTAGATGTTTTTAGTTTAGCAAGACTGAAAAGTGAAGACTGATTACCAATTTAGACAGAGCAGCAGTACTCCATTTTCGGCCTGATCTGGTTCTTGCAAAGACAGAGAAGGAGTCTGGTACTTACTGGAACGGTATAGTGAACCGACCATTTTCCAGATATCATTACCGGTGAAGTTTTTAACAGTTTCAGCATCAGAATACATTTTTTTAAGTATTTCAGAATAAGAATAATATTGAACTGTTTAAGAATAAGAATAAATTTAAATAGTTTCAAAATAAGAATAAATTTAAAGAGTTTCAGTTTTTAGATAGTTTCAGAACAGAATAATCTTAAATAGTTTGTGAATAAAAAATAATTTCAGTTTCAGTTTAAAAATATAATAATAAAGACTTTCTAAATAAGAATAATTTTGAACAGTGTAGCAATAATAAAAATATTAGTTTCAGAAATAGAATGATCTTAAATAGCTTCAGAATAATAGTAATTTTCCAAATATAATCTGTCGTTTGGAAAAATATTATTGTGCTTTAGATTCTGAGTAAGATTTTTCCTTTCATGTTCACGTAATGAAACAGCACTCCAACTGCCATGTTAGACATTGAACCAATTTAGTAATTGCTTGCTTGGCATAGGATAATTAAGAAAAAAATTATTTTCTAAATAATTTTAGTGTTTCATTTATTGAATCTAACATATTTTTTTACCTAAATCTTGAAAATTATTTGTTAGTTTTTTGTATTTTAACTACTGTGTTTTTTACTTAACATACATAGTTTACTCTGTCGGGAGAGACAATTTTTCTCTCCAGAATCTTACATAGCTATAAGTCTACCATTCGTCCATGTTTAGAATATTACTGCCACATATCGTCCGGTGTCCCTGCTATTTAGCTTGAGCTCCTTGATAAGATCTAAAGAAGAATCTGCAATATTATTGGTCCTGAAGTGGCGGCTCCAGTCACTTTCCCACCGCCGTAAGGTCCTCTCCCCCTGTGTCTTTTCTATAAATACGTTAATGGTAATTGTTCGGATGCTTCACTATGGGGTTTAGATTTTGTAATCGTTGTTTTATTCCACTCCCTACTTCGATATGTTACTTAGACTGTATGAATTTAAGCGCAGTACTAGACTGGCGTCAAGATCTCATCAATTTACAGTTGAGTTGACTAAATGCAGCCGTAAATTCTATGCTAACAGTTTCTTTTCTGACACTTCTCACTTGTGGAACTCCCTTCCGGCTCCATGCTTTTCAACCAACTTTAATCTACTTTCTTCCTGATTACTCTCTTCCCATTCTGCTCATCATTAATGTTTCTGTTCCTAATTCTTCCACACCCTGTAACCTCTTGTGTCTTTGCGGTTTTACTGCCTTTCTTGTGGAACTCCCTTTCGGCTCCATATTTTACAGCCAACTTTAATACTCTACTGTCTTCCCGATTACTCTCTTCCCATTCTGCTCATCATTAATGTTTCTGTTCCTAATTCTTCCACACCCTGTAACTCTTGTGTCTTAGTGGCTTTACTGCCTTTCTTGCAAAACTACCTTCCGGATCCATGCTTTCCGACCAACTTTAATCTGCAAAAATTTAAATGCAATGTCAATCGCTATCTACTGTCTTCCTGATTACACTTTCCTCTTTCCGCTCATCATTAATGTTTCTGTTCCAGATTCTTCTACACCCTGTAATCCTTGTGTCTTAGTGGCTTTACTGCCTTTTTGTGAAACTCCCTTCCGGTTCCATGTGAAACTCCCTTACGGTTCCATGTTTTACAGCCAACTTTAATCTGCAAAAATTTAAATGCAATGTCAATCGCTATCTACTGTCTTCCTGATTACTCTTTTCTTTTACCGCTCATTATTAATGTTTCTGTTCCTATTTTTTTACACTCTGTAACACCTTCTTTTTAGTGACATTATTACTTTGCATGGAGTGATACTGATTAAAAAAAAAAACCCAAAAGCATGTACGGTTGTACATTTTTATGTTGTGTATCTAGAATCGAATATATTCTTTGCCGTCGACCTAGTTAATCTAAATTACTTTTCCGACTAGGTTTCCTTTTGCCATTGATTCCGTTTCATTAATTTCTTTTTATGTTTTTATCTACAATAGTTTTTTCTGAATTATTTTTCCCCCGACTTCAATTCATTTTTCTTGCGAATGATATCTTGTTTACTTGATGAGCACATACACATCGGTTGTATGTTATAAAGCGATATTTCATATCTGATAAAGAGGCTGTTTCAAAATAATCAATTTTATTATAGTTTCCATATAGAGCCCCTAAAAAGTCTTCTCTCTTTTATATATGTGAATGAATTACTCTTTACAATATTCGAAATGTAAACAGATAAATGATTGTCATAATTTCAATGTTTAAAGATATGTTCAATATCAATCACTTTTTCTTAGTTAATTTTTATGAATAAAATCTCAAGGCCATCTACAATTTTGAGATCGTTCAACCATATCATATCGTTTAAACTCAAATTATATAAATATTAAGACTTTCTATTCAAACTATTTGTTGTCAGTGAAGTTTCTAAATGTATAAACTGATATTATTTGTAATCATATGTATTTCATCGATTGCAAATTACGTACTTTTTCATGTTATTTTTGCTTTAGCCAATTCTATTGCATTAAAGTTGTTTAAAAAGTCACTGAATATGATCAGGTCGCCTATAGAATAGGTTGTGTTAGATGTTTCGCCCAACACAAAACATTAACCTAAAACCTCTAGTCATATTTTTAAATAGCCTTGTCAGATTGAGACTTTCATATGAAAGTCATAAATGGCGCCAAACTCGTCCAGAAATATGTAAACTGGCAGCTGTATACAAACGTTTTCTCAGATCATTAGCTAAAAGTAACTTCGATTGAATGAAGCCTGTAGCTCTTAGTGAGAATAATACTTCTTCGAGTACTGTAAACTGTCACTACAGAATCACGAACAAAAAACTGTATAAACAGAAACTGCAACACTTGGAGACTTTCAACAGCAGTAAAACAAAAAGGTAGGAAGGAAATCAACATCAATACGGGACAGATCATTAACTGTTACTGGACTTGACAAACCTATTTTTCTGAAAAATTATTTTAAAACACTGTAAATTTCAAACAAATGCAGCCCTGGTTGCACCACCAATGATTACCGAATATTCCTTATAAGGAAATGGCTATTATTAACATTATTATTTCCTATAACTAGAAGACGCATATAGATCTCGTTTGTAGAAAAATTAATTTCTAACTTATTCTTGTGATAACTCATATTAAATGGATAATATATAATTCTTTTTTTTTTTTACAAAAGTCTAAGATTTAAGGTCAGTTAACATATACGTCTTTAATTAACTGTCGAGGATCACTTCCGAAAATAATGCCTTCAATTAGATTATGTTAACTCACGGCAAATGTTGGTAGTATGACAGTCGACACTGAACCTTGCTGCACTTTTTCCAACAATCTGCAAATAAAATGAAAGTGTGTACGTAGAAGTAGTATATATATATATATATATATATATATATATATATATATATATATATATATATATACTAATTCTACGTACACACGAAATGAAAGTGTGTACGTAGAAGTAGTATATATATATATATATATACTAATTCTACGTACACACGAAATGAAAGTGTGTACGTATAAGTAGTATATATATATATATATATACTAATTCTACGTACACACTTTCATTTTATTTGCAGATTGTTGGAAAAAGTGCAGAAAGATAGAACAGTAAGATACATAATCCGGTGTTCTTATAGATATTTTTATTTTTATTTTTACAAAATAGTGTTCAATGTAAATTTACAAAGCATTAATATTATAAATTAACTGATTTAAAATATGTTTTTTTTCGCTACACATTAATAACCATGTTTCAAAAATGGAAGCTAAAAGCTTCGAATTTAATTTTGTAATTAAATTTAAAACATTAGTTCCATTTCATCCTCAAGCAAATTTTGGAGTAACTTATTTTTAAATGTACTGAGTTTTAAAGGCACGGCAAAGATTCATAATTCGCTGTTTCCAAGAATACACAGAAATCCACTCATGCAGACAAGGGGTGGTAGCGTGTTCATTTTCATTAACTTTTGTTGCATCAATTATTAGTTACGTTCGAAAAAGGGGTTATGTTTAGGTAGGGTAGGGATGTATTTTTCAACGAATTCTGACATCCGTTAAATGCATGTCGTCTGGGTTTTTTAAAATGTTATTGTTAACGGCAAAAAATTCTTACGGCATTTTTCTATTTGTATACTTAAAGATTTTGGGGGGATGTTTAGGTTAGGATACGTTTTATTTAACTACAATTTTAAAATATTTTCACTTTTAATTTTTAGTAGACTATATTTCTTTTTAAAACAAGTAAATGCATTAGAATTTCTTACAGTATGTAAAATTATTTTTTTACATCAACTATAAGTATGTATATTACCAGATCACATTTTTTAAATTTTATATTTAAATATTATTTAAGTAAAATTTATGACAATGACGGCAAAAAATAGCTAATTTATTTCTCTGATTCAGTAAACTTTTATTTTTTATAAACTTAGTAATATATAGTTTCTCATGTATGTACAAAGGACATGGGTCATTTAATGGCCTACATATTCTAGCTTTTCATATTAATTTCATTGAAGTGAGTGAAGTACTTTGAGATAGGTGTTAAGGTTAGAATACGTTTTATTTAACTACAATTTTAAAAGATTCTTAGGTTAGAATTAGTTTTATTTAACTACAATTTTAAAAAACAATTTTTAAAAAATTAACTGTTAATTTTAATAGACTATATTTTTTTATAAAACAAGTAAATGTAATAGAATTATTTACAGTATATAAAATTATTTTTTCACATCAAATATATGTATGTATATTACCAGGTCGCACTTTTTAATTTTATTTTTAAATATTATTTAAGGAAAATTTTTGACAATGACGGCACAAAATAGCTATTTCATTTCTCTGACTCAGTAAATTTTTATTTTTTATAAACTTAGTAATATATAGTTTCTCATGTATGCACAAAGGAGATGGGTTATTTAATGACCTACATATTCTAGCTTTTCTTATGAAGCTCCATTTTACTGTAGGTATTTTATTGGATTCTTTTAGGTGCCAGAAGTACTTTGAGAGAGATGTTTGATTTTTATATTTATTTATCCTAAATGAACTTTGATGTTGATTGAAACTTTTTTTGAACTCATGGTTTGTGCAACCCATATAGATTTGGTATGTTTTAAGGATTTTCAATAGAAGAGATATTGCATTGGTATACTAATGATTCTGTGCGACATTTATTTTGTAGAGGACAGTTATGAGGGTTTCTACAGTTACATATATATATATATATATATATATATATATATATATATATATATATATATACCTTTAATTATCTTACCCCAAGCTAACTAATAAAGCCACTAAGACACAAGGTGTTACTGAGTAAAAAGAAAAACATTTTTAAGAGGAGAGAAAAATAAATAAAAGAACAGGGATTAAGAAAACAAGATAACGAGTGACACGGCATTTTAATTTTTGAAGGTCAAAATTGGCTGGAATACATGAAGACGGAAGAGCATTCCACAAGTGAGAAGTGCTAGAGAAGAAACTGGTATCATAGAACTTACGGTTACATCTAGCTATTTCAGTTATAAAATGTTGAGACCTAACTGCCAATCTAGTACTGTGCTTAAATTCAATTTAATACCATTGAATTCTTCCATGAAAGAAGAACTGTATTCGTTGGCATTCTTCAACGTTTTTTGAAATGTTTACAAAATCCAAAGAGTTTATGGGAGTACAGTTAAGCAGTGCGTAATGTGTTTTAACAAAGGTCAAAAATGTGTGTGAAAAGATGTATCGTCCTCGTTGGTGCAGACTTTTACGAGCATGACATGCAATCTCTTGCTCAACATTGTCGAAAATGCATAACAAATGAGTATTATAATTGAAAATAATGCTTTGCATGTGAAACCCTACTCTGTCTAATTGTATTACTGTGCTCCCTGTAGCTGTTGTAGTTTCCATGATAATAACTAGCGGAGAGTATATCAAGAGAATCCCGTGCATTTTGACAGAGATAAAAAAATAGTGTTAATATTTGCAAAAGAGCATTATAAAAAATTATAGTTCTATAGGAATTAACAAAAGATACGAAAAATTTTGGTATTAAATATCACTAAAATACTATCAATATTTATGCGAGCATCAGTTTTCTTAGCTATATATCAATCTAAATATATTTTATATATTATACGTTAAGTATTTTATTTATTATATATTAATTTTAAGTATGTTATATATTATATAATAATTTTAATTATTTTATATACTATATATTAATTTTATATATATTTTATATTAATTTTAAGTAGCATATTATAATTGTTCTTATCCCTTCATTCCTTAGACAATTAGTCAATCATCATACATGTCATGCCTGGTAATATCACATAAGTAACAGACTTCTTCGTTTTGACTGTTAGGAAAGATGAAAGAGACATATCAGCGACACTGATTGGTATCAGCGAAAAAACAAAGAAAGAAAGAAAAAGAAGAGAGAGGAAGTGTTTATATTATATTATAATAGTCGAGTATTTAAGGCTTGTTTCAGTTAAATGGGAAAAAACGTCTGAATTTTTTATCTTATCATTTGTACCCTCTTACTTTTTTAAATAATGACTTACATTCATATTTACAATTGCCATTGCAATATTTGGTTAAATTTGTTAAGTCCCAATATTTAACGATACAGCAGGGTAAATTTAATGGATATTTTAAATTCACTAATTATTATGATATAGGAGATCATTTAATTAGGAAAACCGTTAATTTTTCACGGTTATTGTTAGTTTTACATATTATATGTTAATGTAAATATTTTATTTATCATACATTAATTTTAAGTATTCATTTTTGTATCAGTCAATTAGTTATGTGATACACGCTTAGACGATCATGTATCTTTCGATACATGGCTGACGAGGTAGATTTTTTTCCAGTAGTAGGTTGCCATTTTTTCTGCAGTAGACCAGTGGCCATCCAAGAACCCGGTTTGTCCTGCTATGTAGCCAGTGAAGGGGTGGGGGAGAATTCGAACTCAGCTAACCGAATCATCAGTCAGAACCGCTATCCATTACTCCACCGTGCCTCCTCATTTTTATATGCTACATGTTAATTTTAAGTATTTTATTGTTCATATATATATTACATGTTAATTGTAAGTATTTCATTTTAGATATACATTATATATTAATTTTTAAATATTTCATTTTATATGCTACATGTTAATTTTAAGTATTTTATTGTTTATATATATATTACATGTTAATTGTAAGTATTTCATTTTAGATATACATTATATATTAATTTTTAAATATTTCATTTTATATGCTACATGTTAATTTTAAGTATTTTATTGTTTATATATATATATTACATGTTAATTGTAAGTATTTCATTTTAGATATACATTATATATCAATTTTTAAATATATCTTTTTATATGCTACATGTTAATTTTAAGTATTTTATTGTTTATATATATATTACATGTTAATTGTAAGTATTTCATTTTAGATATACATTATATATTAATTTTAAAATATTTCATTTTATATGCTACATGTTAATTTTAAGAATTTCAGTTATTATATATTACATACTTAATTTTAATTAAAGCCTAATCAATAGCAATCTTCTAAAATAAAAGTGTTACCTTATATAGTTGTGTATAAGCCGACTTCATATAGTGCGACCTCATTCGTTCATGATTTTGAAACCCTCCAAAAAAGTGTTACTTTTTTATATTGCAACTGGCCAATGAAAATGTATTTTTGTTAACTTCTATACAGTACGAGACCCTAATTTTGCATAAAAAAACTGATCCTACAATTTTGCACTATATTCGAGTATATATAGAAATCAAGTTTGTATCGTTTTAAGGTGTCATGGTATTTTGTCAGAGTGAGTTGTATGTTAGTAAATTCTGCCCACAAGTCATTTGCAAGATTTTTTCTATTGCCGTTGAATTGAAATGTTAAAATTTTTCTCCAATAAATAGGATCTCTTGTAATTGGATTTCTTCATGTGATGCCTTTCCAATCTTTATGTTTCTTTGTATTCCCAAAATCCAATCATTATTGTTGAATATTTTTAAAGTTTCTTCTACAGGTCCCCAGCAGGTTTTCATTTCTTCTGTTATTGTTGTCTTTTTTTATGAAAATCTGTTGCGCGAAAAATTTTGAGGATTGTTGTCAAATATTTTGTTTTTGGTTGCTCATCCTTCGCTATTTATAAGACCTTTTCAGTCTCTTTTTCAACGTAACTCGCGTTCGCTTCATCCATTGACAGAAATTAGAACATTTGAAAAAGAAGTCTCTAACTCATGTCTGTAACTGATAAGATACTTTATTGAAAACACAAGATGATTCACTATTATAATTTTGATGGATATTTTTTTCTATTCTGCTTTCTTTCATCTTGCTTGACTCTTTTTTTATTTTTATTTTATTTTTTATATTTCTCTTTTGCCCATTTATTATTCTTTCTTTTTTATTTCTATTCACATAATTTGTATTTCTTTTTTCACTACCCACATTCATTTTATGTCAGATAATTCTTTTTCGTTTTTCTTTTCTTTTTTTACTTCTTCTCGGGTTTCTCTTTCACAATACTTCTTTTTCGTGTTTACACTCTTCACTTTCATCTCAAATGAATATTTACACTCTTCTTTTTTTTCATTTATTTGTTTTATTTCATACTTGACTACTAATTTGTATTACATTCTTGACATTTTATTACAGATTGGCATGTACATTAATTTTTTAAGAATATTTCTATAATAATGATTATTTAATGAAACCAAATATAGTTATTTATATCTCAGCTCTATACACATCTTGATGTTGAGAGTATTGTTGAAATTTATCATTTAATTTATAACAAGAGCAATAAGAATAATAATGTGTTAAATATTCAGAAACAATTGACCATCTTCTATCAGGTTGCGCGGTGTTAACACTCACTGAATATAAAACTCAGCATGATGGAGTGGGCTAATATCTTCACAAGAAAATCTGCAACTTTAACGGAAAGGAAACTACAAGAAACTGGTATGGACATCACCTAAACTTGTTTAAGAGTTTCTCACTCCAAACAGATCTTGTCATGGAAGCATATTGTTATAGATAAGGAATATTGCAAGTGTCAAATGATTGACTTTGCTGTTACATACGATACAAGAGTGGACTCCAAAGAAACTGAAAAAACTGAAAAATATCAAGATTTAGCTATGGAAATGAAGAAGCTATGGAACATGAACTTATAATTTATTCATGTAGCGATGAGTGTGCTTGGAACATCACCAAGAAAACTGAAAAAGCACTTATGGGGAATTGATTTTTAGAAAAAGATTGTAGACTTTCAGATAATTGCCAGCATTTACTCTGTGAATATTCTCCAAAAAGTCTTGCCTCAAGAACGGAATTTCCATTGTCAACATCATTGTATGACACCAACATGATGATGATAATAATAATAATAATAATAATAATAATAATAATAATAATAATAATAATAATGGGAGGAGAAAGAGGAGGAGGAGGAGACGGAGTAAATATAACAACAACAACAAAAATACAGACGGCATTATCCATTACTTAAATGGCAAGAACTACTAATAAATATCTAGTGCAAACCAGTAATTACTACTAGAGCGATAATACATAAAATTAATATTATTATTATTATTATTATTATTATTATTATTATTATTAATAATAATAATAATAATAATAATAATAATAATAATAATAATAATAATAATAATAATAATAATCACCCAGGCAGCATCACCAAAGACCACAAAAACAGAATGTGTTTTCTTATTGACATGACAGTCCCTGCAGATGTTCAAAAAACAAGGATCTTGAAGTGGATATCTCAAAATGTGGTACATGAGGACATCGACAATTCAACTTGTAATGGGAACCATCGGTTTCATTGGAAAATGTTCCAATAAACTCATTAAAGGAATATTTGGTAGCCCATGCATTAAAGAAATACAAAATAAATGTACTCACAAGTACAGGTCAAACCTTACAAAAGGGTTTTATCTATGGAAAATGTGTGCGATCTTATGTTGTCATTTAAAACAAAATGCTCAATAATAAAACCATTTCTGACCTTAGGTCTCTGGTTGGGACCTGGCAGGAAATGTGAATATAACAGAAATCAAAGTAAATAATAATAATAATAATAATAATAATAATAATAATAATAATAATAATAATAATAATAATAATAATCATATTATCTTATATCAGGTTGCACGATATTGCCACCCACTGAATATAAAACCCGGCATGACAGAGTGGGCCAATATATGCACTGGAAAATTTGCAACTCCTATGGGAAGGAAACTGGAAGAAATTGGTACGAACACCACCCTGACCCGGTTACGGAGATAGGACCTGTTACAATTCTATGGGACTACACAATACACACTTACAGAACAATCAAAGCCAACCGCCCAGACATTGTTATTAAAGACCACAAACAAAATAAGTGTCTCCTTATTGATATGGCAGTCCCTGCAGACTGCAATGTGTCTTTGAAGATATTCGAAAAACTGTCAATATACAAGGACCTTGAAATAGAAATCTCAAAAATGTGGCACATGGGAACATCAACAATTCCTGTTGTAGTTGGAGCCCTTGGACTGGTTGGAAAAGATTCCAGTAGGCTGATTGAAGGGATCCCTGGAAGTCCATGCCTCAAAGAGATACAAAAAATTGTTCTGACAAGTACAGCCCACACTTTACGAAGGGCTTTATCTATGTAATTATTTTATTTTTTTTTTTGCAGTGGAACGTGTCATGATGCCATTTTTAACCTTAGGTCTCTGGGCGGGACCCGGAAAGAAATGTGTAAACGCCAGATATCAAAGAAAATAAAAATAATAATAATAATAAACTTAGAAGTGAATTATCAGTACTCGATGAAATGGCAAGAGGAAAATATAAAAAATATAAGGACTGGAAAAAGTAGAAGAGTCAAAAGAAAATACAAAATTAGGAATGGAAATAAAGTACTGTCATCTAAATAAAAAATAAAGTACACAATATAGTTGAAGGCTCAATGAATCTATGTAAAAACATCAAGAGTCTAAAGATAGAACAATATCTTTCAAACCGATACGAAGATACGAAGAAATTTTACAGAAAAATATGCAAACAAAAATTAAAATTAAAAGCAATAATGGAAGAGATTATACAGTTCTGGAAAAATATGGGATTCCACTAAAGATCGAAAAAAGAAGCAGATTGAATTGCGCAAGAGTTAGAACAGATGGAAAATAAACTAGAACAAACATCGGTGGGAATCACAGAAGAGGTTGTTGAATGTGCACTGAAAAAGTAAACAAATGAAAATCTCCAGGAATAGATAAAATTCCAAACTTTTGGCTCTATTATCTACGTACAGCACACAAAATGGTCAATGATCCTACTAAAATTCCTACTAGAATTACTCTCTTTCTAACCAATAATGGTGGTACAAATGTTCCAAAAAACTACAGACCAATTACATGTATCCCCACTACTTAGAAATTGTTGACATCAATTCTGACAAAACAGACATATTCCTTCTTAGAAAAAAATAACATACTACCTCTTGAAGAAAAAGGGTGCAAACGTGGCTCTTACAGATGTAAAGACCAATTATTTATTAAAAGGATGATCTTAGAAAACTGCTTCAATATAAAGAAAAATCTCAGTACTTCCTGGATAGACTACCATAAAACATTCGATAGTGTACCCCATTCCTGATTCTTAAAGTCATCAATTTCATCAAAAAGTGTGTCGATATGGAAAACAACACTTCATCTCAATCATGCAAATGGAATCTATAAGTCTCGTGAAATAAAAATCAACAAAGGAATATTTTAACGTGAATTTTTGTCTCCCTTACTATTTTGTATATCCCTAATAACATTAACCAGCGAACTTACCAGAACGGAATATCGCTATAACATATCTCAAATGAAAATAAACTACCTATTTTACATGGATGACTTTGTATGCTAAAAATGACAATGAGCTGGAGGGTCACCTGAAAACAGTAAAATGTTTCGGTGATGACACTGGAATGGAATTCGGTTTTGCTAAATGTACTAAAGCCACAATTTAACTAGGATCACTACAAAAAACCTCCTTTATTAACGTAGACCCTGGGGTAACAATAAAAGATTTAGAGCAAGAAGAAGATTATAAGTACCCTGGTGTAAATAAGAATGAAACAAAATAGTGCAAAAAGATTACTATAGAAGAGTGCGACCGATATTAAAGACCTGAACTGAATTCTCAGAACAGAATTATGACCATTTATAAACTTGCCATCCCTGTGGTTCAAAATAGTTTCAACATCTTGAACAGGATTCTAAATGTCATTAGACGAATGGATTCAAAGACAAGAAAACATATTTCTAAGCATAACATAAAGACTGATGCAGACCATCTATACATACTCCATAAAGAAGGTGAAAGCCATAATTTTCATACAAGACAACAACTATTGACTTACTAACATACATGGAAACAACAAAGGACTAAATGATACAATTAGTCAAACAATACGAACACAGAAAGAAAAAATATTCAATCATGAAAGAAGGTTGTAAATATAAAACGAGATTTACATTTAGTAGATTCTGTAGAAAACCAAAACAGAACCCAAGAACCACTGTTGCAGCAACAAATATGAAAAAGAAAGCCACGGATAAAGCTCTTGTATAGATAAAACAACGCTGGCAAGAGAAACCACTGAATGACCAATATTCAGAACGAGGCTAATAAAGCCGATGTTGATAAAGTTAACAATCATCGATGGTTACGAGCATCTAGATTAAAGTCTGAAACAACGCAAAACGAGTTTTTCACGAGAAACTTTCAGGCAAATATCATACATAATAGTGTGTATCCAAAATTCAGGTTCTGTGAAAAATATCAGGAAACCATAGACCATCTGATATCAGGATGTTCTGCTCACCAAATGAATCGTCAGGATCGAGTGGGACAATGTGCACACACTTTGGAAATGTCAATAAACACTGGTATCGGCATCACCCAGCACCGGTTACAGAAACAGAAGACATCACAATTCTATGGGGTTACACCATCTTTATATACAGGAAGATTAAAGAAAATAGGCCGAACATAATTGTCAAAAACCGAAAGAAAAAACTTGACTACTAATTGATATGGTTTTCCCAGCGGACTGTAACATAACAACCAAGGAATTTGAAAAAACTATTGAAGTATAAAGTCCTGGAAATCAAAATATAAAAAATATGTGGAAATAGAAAAGAACAGTACCAGTCATAGTAGATGAGATTGGAATAATAATAAAAAAACGAACACGAAAACACATTGAGAAAATCTCTGGAAATCTCAGCTTCTGAGAAATACAAAAAAATGTCTTAACAAGTACAGCCCCCACACTAAGAAGAACTTTGTCTATGTTACGCTAGTGATGTTATGGGAGTTAGAAAATCAAATCATGAAATGTAGCCATAACAACATACCACTACCTGCCTTAGGTCTTCCCGTAGACTTGGTAAGTAGTATGGCCATGGCAGAAATCGAAATATATTATTATTATTATTATTATTATTATTATTATTATTATTATTATTATTATTATTATTATTATTATTATTATTATTATTAATGTATGGTGACTCATTAAATGGATGTCTACCACAGAAATATTTCGCATGTGGTAAAGCATTTTCAACTGAGTATGACAGGAAACTTGCAACTACCTAACTTCTCGTGATGAACAAAAATTTCTTGTGTGGGCGTCTTTCTCTTCCTCATCTTTCTTGAGAACTATGTCTCTTCAGTATGTAAGCTATGACTGTTCTCCACAGTTTTTCATTAAACTGTGTACTGCCATGTTTGTTAAGGAAAAAGTGCAGTCGGTTTTCATTGCTCGCCCACAGTTTTGAGAGTTTTTATTTTCCCAAACTGGTTGTCAACCAAGCAAAGAATGTCCAATCTGTTCTGTTATTTAATCAATAGCTTGCTGTATCAAAATGCATACATTATTACTAATATTAAGACTGATATAATAGAAAAGGAAACTGTCATTAATATGAGAAGACAGGTCGAACAATGTAAAACTATTTCGTAGTTGTATGTTGTATATTGCAAATGCAGGATTCTGGTCAGGTAATTGCTAAATCACTTGTATCATTTTGTGATTATACATGGAATTAATGACACCATTGGATTAAATACTAACAGAACTAGAATAAATGGCTAACTTAGTTAAATATCTCACCTTGCAGAGTCTTCTTTCAGACAAACAAAATGGCTTTCGCTTCTCTAGGTAAACCGCTGATGTAGTGACAGTTATTGCTGAAAGAGTATGCCAAGTTGTAGAAAAGAATGTCGAAGGTTTCTGGTTATGGTGTTTCTGTCCGTTTTATTGATTTGATTCAATCTTATCAAACTACGTAAGGAAAACTATTTTGAATGACCACTCATGCAGATCATTTTGCATTGTTGGGCGTCTTGGACTCACTTTATTCCTTAATTTCATCAATGACCTCATTGATGTCAGCGGTTCCTGATACGGAATCTGAGCTGATGATACCACTATTTACTTCTGTCTAATTCTTATATGTTCAATACAATTAAATTTGCATCTGATCTCGAAAATAAATTACAATCTGTTGTTAACTAGGGCAAAAGAGACTTATTAATGTTAACGCCTCTAAAATTAAACAGATCTCAAGTAATCATCTCAAAGAATCTTTTCTGCCTTACATCGGCATAACTGGTGCTAACTTCCGGGATAGCACCAAGACTGCGCGTTCTTGGTTTCACCTTTTCTACTGACATGAAGTGGAAATATTATAATGAAACTATTGTTAAGCTTGCTACTAGGAAGTCTATAAACAGAACAAAAAAAAGATATTTCGAATATTGGTATACAGTTATCGCGTAATTTAAATTTGACGCTATATCATCTCTTCTTCTTCGTCTTCTATGCGCCGTGTCCCTTAAGGACGTTGGTTATAATAGCTCTTCAGAAATTCTCATCTTTTGTGTTTTAGCTACCTCTTCTAATCCCTGTTCTGTCAACCACTTTCACAAGCTCTCTAGGGAGGTTATGCGTTGTTTTCTGTCCCTATTGCCTTCAGTATGTCATGCGAGTGTCAAATTTCCCAAGCCCCCTTTCCTTATTATGTGCACTAGAAATTTCAACTGTTTCTTTTTTATGTTAAGTATAAGTGTCCGTTTTGTTTCTATTTTCTTCGTTGTTGCTCACATATTCACTCCATGATATACTCAGTATCCTTCTGTAGAACAATTCTCCTCATAATCTGTGAAGAGACTGTTCAATATTCATTTACATATAAGAGTTTAAAACTCTTTTCTTTTTTGTAGCGAAAATTTCCTGTTTCTTTATACTTTGCTCAGCATTTGAAAGGCATCTTTCACTATCACAATATGCCTATAAATTTTGGAGTCGCTTTTTCAGACCTTTGTTAAAACACTTCTTAGATATTTAAATTTTTGTACTCGTTTGATAATTTGGTATATGGGGTTTGTATTTCATATGTTTGCCTCTTCTTTTTGCTAACAAGCTTACATTCTCTCTTAGAATCTAAATGTTTGCATTTTAAAGGTATTTATTTTAATATAAGAATAAATTAACAATTTCAGCGCAAAGAAGCATAAATCTTATTTAAATAACCTTTACTGAAAAATCCTGATGTATAAAAATGAGATAATATATAAAATAAGTAATTTTAAATTACTCATATCTTGAGAACTTTTGATCCATGCTTAGAATATTGCTGCTGCCCTGCTATTTACCTTGAGCTTCTTGATAGAATCCAAAGAAGAATCAGCAATGTTATTAGTCCTGATCTAGCAGCTCGGCTTCAGTCACTTCCCCACCGCCGTAAGATTGTCTCCCTGTGCTTTTTCTATATATATATATATATATATATATATATATATATATATATATAGTTTTCATGGTAATTTGTTCAAATGAGGTCTTCACCATGGTACCTGTATTTAAAAAAAAATTTAAGCTCAGTACTAGATTGGCGATAAGGTCTCATCAATTTATAGTTAAATTAGCTAGATGTAACCGTAAGTTCTATGATAACAGTTTCTTTTCTCGCACTTCTCCCTCGTGGAAATCCTTTTCAGCTACATGCTTTCCAGCCAACTTTAATCTGCAAAATTTAAATGCAATGTCAATCGCTATCTAGTGTCCTCCTGATTATTCTCTTCTCATTCTGCTCATCATTAATATTTCTTTGCATAATTTTTCCACACCCTATAACCCCTTGTGTCTTAGTGGCATTACTGCCTTACTTGTGGAACTTCCTTCCGGTTCCATGTTTTCCAGCCAACTTTAATCTGCAAAAATTTAAATGCAATGTCAATCACTATCTACTGTCCTCCTGACTACTCTCTTCTTTTTCTGTTCATCATTAATGTTTCTGTTCCTAATTCTTCCACACTCTGTAACCCCTGGTGTCTTAGTGGATGGGGTTAGCTTGGATGGGGTTATACTGATTTAAAAATCAATCCAGCATTACAGAGAAGTATTTCCGATGAAAACAGTAACAATCTAATAATATTAACAGGTAATAAAATTAATATTGAAAATCTTCTTACGATAATTAAGGTAATACAGGTAATGCATCAAAATAAAGGTGAAAAAAAAACAAGATGGTTACATCAAACGCGTTAAATCGAGTCTTTCCAAAGTTTCTTCAGACAATATGATAACTGACGAAGAAATATAGACAGAAAAATAAAATAATGCTGCAGCAACGCACATAAACGATCATGTCTGGAGCTAATATCATTAAATATGGACACTCAAAGCCTAGCACTTCGAAGAGAACTACCTTACGCTATAAAAATTCTGCCGTAGGCGGAGATATGAATTATAAGAAAAATTGTTTTATGAAAAAGATTTTTATATTACAAAGTGAGTTATCAAATAAATATTGTTATCTAAAACCTATTCTTTAAATAATAAAATTTAAAGATATTATTCGCTGCATTTTTGGATCATTTTCCTCTCTTACTTGAATGTTATCTTCATTGAAACATCTGTGAATTTTGAAAACACATGAAATTGTGCGTCAAATTCTTATCTAGAATTTTGCTACTTATAATACAATGATTCAACTTCCAGAATTTCAGATGCATTGTCTTCATCAGATGACAATATCATTAATCGGTGAATACAAGAAAATATCACAATTTAAAATGATAAAATAAGTCAAATAACAAAGTTGTAGATAAAATTCCTCGCATTCGCATCAACGAAATAATGGTTCCAGAACCTAATTAAATATAAATAGAACAGGATCTATGATATTTGCCTTCTACATTTAAGGCAAAAGTGGGAAGTCCGTTAATATTAGCCTAAGCAAAAACAAAATCTGGAGAGTAAAAAACAAGGTATTCCAATGTTTCTTATCATAAAAAGAACATTTTTTTATCCAAGCTAAGTTAATTTATATTTTTGCATTTCTTTTGGCTGGTGGACATGGAACCATTGAGGAATAACATAACGTACACATATCTTGATTTTGTGTTTAGAGATTCAGAAGAATTTTGAATTAGTTCGAGCCTTACCCAAACCAATGAATCACACGAACTATTATCACTCTGAGTAAATGCATAACAGCAGGACTTCTCTTTCATTGCTTCCATCTTTTTTATAGTCTTAATTTTTTTTTTATTTAGCTTTTATTTTTTTTTCTATTGTATTTGTACTTGTAATACATTTATTGAAAGGTTTCTTTGTTAATTTATTGACTTTCTATGTATTTCTTTCTTTCTTTTTACGTATTTTTTTACCTGATTGCTTGTCTCTTTATCCGTCGGATGGTTGCATCTTTTATTTATTTTTCTTCCTGATGTAAAACTGTTACGTCAAGACTTTTGCTTTTTTATTTTGTGCATTTGCTTGGTTTTATTCTTTTCATTTTGTTTCATGTAACAGTTATTATTGTTTGGTCTGAAGCAAAACGCTTCAGACCACCATTTTTGTTTTTCTACTGCATTTTTATTCTAATTTGTTTGTTAGTAAAATCCTTTCACCAAGAATTTTGTATTTTTATTTTTGATTCTCAGTTTTGCAGTGTTAGTATTTTTTTCTCGAGAGTCTGTTTACGTGAGCGAGCAGTCGACCATACTTGACTGCGTATACGTATGTTATATAAATGTTTAAATGTATAGTTTGTATAAATGTGTGCGTATGCATTTGGATAACGTAGACACATATCTGCATGTATTTATATAAAATTGCGTGCCATCATATGAATTTTTAGTGTATGCATTTGCAAGACGTTTTCGTGTATGGATAAGTTATAAAAACAATTTGTGATTGTTTTTGACATCATCCATTTATTTTATTAATTATTCATTGTTGTATATGCTTTATGAGTACGCCACCTGTATGTTAGCAGAAAAGCATGGGTACGGTGTTATAAATACTAGGGTGAATAAAAGGGTGTGTTTGTGTATATATCTATAAAAAAAGGTACACATATATAAAATATTTACACAGTTATATATATATATATATATATATATATATATATATATATATATATATATATATATATATATATATATATATATATATATATAATTATATTTTTTTAAATTGCCTGTCTTTAAAGAGGAAGAGTATTTAATATAAAAGATAGCGTGTTTATAAATATAAACAAGGGGAAAACAGTAATCACGTTTAAGGCGTGAAATTGCCCGGGTTGATATTTATGCTACCAAAATACATGGTGTCTGTCTGTCTCTCTTTGTTTCTCTCTCTCTCTCTCTCTCTCTCTCTCTCTCTCATATATATATATATATATATATATATATATATATATTATAATTATTCACTTATGTATACATATACATATAAATACATATATATGTATACATATACATATAAATACATATATATATATATATATATATATATATATATATATATATATATAAAAGTGGACATGGAAGTCAGCACTTAGAGGCGACAGTCTGTTTCATGCTAGTGCAATGCCTGACGATTGCACTAGCATGAAACAGACTGTCGCCTCTAAGTGCTGACTTCCATGTCCACTTTTATATTTACACACGCTCTATCTCTGATACTGAGCACTTTACCCCATAAATATAGCACACTTTAAGACTATATTTCTGCATATATATATATATATATATATATATATATATATATATATATATATATATATATATATATACATATATATACATATATATATATATATATGTATATGTATATATATATATATATATATATATATATATATATATATATATATATATATATATATATATATATATATATATATATATTCTAAGAAGATTTGTATGCCGGTAGATGTAAATAAATAAATATACTGTTTAATAAATAAATAAAAAACAACATCTAGTCAAATATGAGTACCTATTTAAAATAACGATTAAACAAATAAATTAAAAATACACACACACACACATATATATATATATATATATATGCATGAACATACGCATATATATATACACACATATATATATAATTGTAATGCTTAAAATTTTCACATACGGTGTTAAATGCAGTGTTGTTATCTATGTCCACACTGTCTGCCTGCGTCTTCCTATCTATCTATCTATCTATCTATCTATGTCAGTCTGTTATTATGTATGTATGTATGTATGTATGTATATGTATGCATGAAAGTATCTATCTATCTATCTATCTATCTATCTATCTATCTATCTATAGATAGATAGATAGATAGATAGATAATGAAGATAGATAGATAGATAGATAGATAGATAGATAGATAGATAGATAGATAGTTAGATAGATAGATAGATAGGAAGACACAGACAGTGTGGACATAGATAACAACACTGCATAGTGACTGGCAATTTAACACTGTATGTGATTCAATGTTAACATATCTATAAACGCATAATCCTCGATATTGAGCCCTCTTCTCCCATAAATAGAACACATTTTAAGCATTATTTATATATATATATATGTGTGTGTGTGTGTGTATATATATATATATGTGTGTGCGTGTCTGTGTGTGTATGTCAATGTATATATATATATATATATATATATATATATATATATATATATATATATATATATATATTTGTTTTAACGTTAATTTAAATGGTACTCATATTTAAGTAGATGTTCTGTTTTTAACTATTAAACACTATATTTATTTAATTCCATCTACCGCGTGAATTTTCAAGAAATCTTGTTATAATATGTATATATATATATATATATATATATATATATATATATATATATATATATATGCATTCCTTTACTTGTGTACACATTGTAGTTTATATAAGAATGACTGCATATATACTAAAATACGTATTAAATTGAATATTTGTGCAAGTTACTAATATTAATTCTCGCTTAGTTTCATTGTATTTATGGTGTATTTATTTCTTAAGCTGAGCGCCTGCCACCTCATTTATGCCTATATATGCGCGCTTCGTGTGTTTAAATGCGCGCCTCTTTTTTTTAAGACATCAAATTTCTGCGAATGAATTCGTTGGCATTTCTCGAAAAAATCCTGTGTGCATTCCTTTGCCAATTTTTTTTATTGTTTTACTCATGACATCAACAATTATAATTTTATTTGTTAGTTAGTTTTTAAAATTTTTATTTGTATCTTTTTTTCTTGAAAACTTGTTTTTCATTATATGTATTTTATATGTTTTCTTTTGTCTTCTTGTTTTATTATTAACATTATTATTATCGCTGATGCTTCTTCTTTGTCATTATTATTCTAATTATTCAGTTATTTTCTTCGTTTTTATCATGATTGTGTAAATTCAAATATTGGTGCGCTAGTTATATACCACTTTTTCTTTAATATAACTAATAATGGCTTTAATACAATTATAGTTAAACTACTATTACTACTGTAATTTCTTTTTTTACATTTTTCTACTCGAAATACTGATTAGTAACTGAAGGGAACTCATGTTTTTCTGATTCTTGTTATCTCTTTCATTTACATTATCTTTTAAAAATTTTTGTGATTTTTATATATTTGGGTTCTAAATAAGCGCTACATTTTATTGTAACATGTTTTATCCAGTATCAAAAGCGAATACACTTCTTTTGCTGCTGATATCTTTGTTACATTATCAGGTAAGATAATAATTCACTCCATGTCCATTCCTCATTATTTCAAACTCACCTCTCTGATGCTGTTACCATTGGAGCTTTCCATATTGGCTTAATTTGATTCTTTTTTTGTTTTTCTTTTTAACGCAGCTTCTATTCTCCTCAGCGAGTAATCTTGTTTATAAATTTAAGGTTGTAATGATTTTCGAGAATGTTTTGTACCCGGATGTTATATATCCTAATACAATTTCTCTTTCCCGCGTATTCTTCGAAAGTTCCTGCAAAATCTATTTAGTCTGGATATTGTGTGCTTGTATTTATTTGGTTTGCGCCATTTTTATTCTGTTCATTTGTGTTTGCTGTTTGAGTTTGTCCTTATTTACGAACTCTATCTTTCCTGTTCTTGTATTTTTCTTAATCTTTTGTATTATTCTTTATTCCTCGTTTCATTAACTACTGTATTTCCTTTAGTCCTGTTTTATTTCTTTACTTTTTAGATATTTTTTTGTCTTTCTTTCGTTCGGATTAAGCAAGCCTGTTGATTTGCTTTTGGTTGTTCCCGGTTTTCCTTTTATGTACTCACTGGAAGATTCTTTTTTATCATTATGGTGTGTACATTATAGTGAATCCGAAAAAACTACTTCGCATACCTTCGGAAATGAATGCTAACTTTGTTCAAGTTAGATAATCTTTAGTATGCCATAATTTCTAGACACACACACACACACACACTCACACACACACACACACACTCACACACATCCATATACACAAATACAAACACAGATAGATAGATAGATAGATAGATAGATAGATAGATAGATAGATAGATAGATAGATAGATAAGCAGACTGGTATACATAGAGAAACAGACTGAAAGATAGATAAATAGATAGATAGATAGAAACAGAATGGGATAGATACATTGTCATATATATATATATATATATATATACATATATATATATATATATATATATATATATATATAGATAGATAGATAGAAAACAACCGAACGCTCGGGTTATTTCATTTATTTTTGATGCTGCATTTTGAATAAGTTTTTGCACAAAATAGGCACAAAATAAAAATATGCATATCGTAAAAGTAACGCCGTATATAGAATGGTTTTTATTTGCCTTTTGCACATATTTTATATCAACTTTCGTATCTTCTGGTATCTATATCTTCTTATAATATTCCCAACTCATTTATTTTGCATATGGGCTTTTCAGTTTGGTGATAGCATTATTTTCATATCATGCCATCAAGACGTCTTTTATCAGATTTTGTATCCATCTGATATACGTATTTTTGAAATGCTTTTTGCCAAAGATTTATTTTTGTATCAGCTTTTGTATTTTATATCAGTATTTTCACATAATGCCATCAGAATATATTTTCCTTGTGTGAGATTTTGTATTTGTCTGATAAAGATTTTCTTATAATGTCCTTGCACATCTTTTCTTTGAAGTAGTTTTTCAAATTCACTATAAGCCTTCGTATTTTTCTAAAATAAGTATTTCTTTATAATTCATTTGATTTCTCTTGAATTAGTTTTTCTGTTTGTCTGATATCAGTATTTCAGTATATAATTTTCTTCTATCAACAATTTTGTCCTATATTCATATTTTTGTGATTTCTTCTGTCGATTTTTTCTTGTGTCAACATATGTCCGATTGATATCGCCATTTTCTTATCATTATTACCCGTATTTCCTTTCTGTCAGTTTTCGTATTTCATTAATATCTCTATTTCATCGTAATGCTTTCAGCATATCTTTTTTTATTTTATGAGCTTTTGCATTCGTTTGATATCAATACTTTGGTATAACGCCTTCGACACACCTTTTGTACCAGCTTTTATATTTATCTAATGTATTTTCTAGTAACACCTTCTGCACACATTTCGAATATTGGTGCTTGAATATGTATACAAATATAGTCAAAGCTATACACAAACATAAGCTCACACACACCTATATATATATATATATATATATATATATATATATATATATATATATATATATATATATATATATATAAAACAACTGAAAAGTTGCAAATTAAAAAAATTGAATTTTTTTTGTTTTTTTGTGAAAGTATTTATTTATATTTTTATATATATTTGATATTTCAGATCGGCCCCGATCTTTCATCAGAAATGACTGTTTTCAGAAGTTTGCATTAAGTAGCGTCCGTCGCGAGACGCGGACGTCACGTGATATGGAATGCAACTGTGTTTGAATATTTCTAACGTAAATCTAACTGTAGTAATATTTTAGATGTTGTTTAAAATTTTTTTTAACCATATCTAAAAAAAAATTTTGTTTAACTATTGAAATATTTATAAAGATTTAAAGTACCCAAGTCTACCAAATATATATATATATATATATATATATATATATATATATATATATATATATATATTAGCATGAATGAATAAAACAATTTTCTAAAATCAAATTTTAATTTTGTTGACTCATATCACTAATTTTACAGCAGGAATAATATTTTGACGTTTAGCTTCATTCATTTTATATATGAAAAATAATCCTGCTTCTACGATAAATAAAGTCATAATTCTTTAGGGTATGTTTTGTAATCAATTTCTGTATTGTGTATTGGTTATACTGTAGACACGTATTATCAGTATTCAGGGATTAATATATGAATGACTGACAGAATAGTGTTATTAGATGTATAATATGAATTCATTACTTATGGTTGTACTATTAAAATGCATTGATAAAGAAAAATTGGATTATCAATTGTCAGCAAGATAGAGTGCGGTTATTATATATCTAATATAAAGTCATTGCTAATGATTTTCTCGCAAACTTTAATTGAAAATCAAGAAGAAGCAGATTGTTATCAGAAATTGATACAAACATCAAAAGAATAGAACTATTATATAATGTAAATGCATTGCTGATGATGTTACCCTAAAACGATATTAAAAATAAGAAATAAAAGTACTGTCAGTGGTCAACAATTAATAAATCTATTATTAATAGAATAGAGATATTGTATATTGCTAATAATTTTACTGTAAAAATGCATTGAAAATCAAGAATAAAGATATTGCCAGAAATTATGAATGAATACAACTGTTAATCAGAAATTAGGGCATTACATGTATAATCTAATTGCATTTCTAATGATTTTACAATAGAAATGAACTGAAAATCCGGAAGAAATTTTTAGTGGTCAAGAATAATGTCAATCATCACTGAAAAAAGTGCAATTTTATATCATTAGACAGTATTTACTGATGAATTCGGTAGCTTTCTTTCATGGGGGATGGTTTCTTCCGTGCTTGATAAGACCAACACGAGAACAGCACACTTTTCCGAAAGTAGAGCATCTGAAAATACCTTGGGTGACAGTAGAAGAAAGATTCTGTGTGTGACATCTTTGAAGGCGTTCATCTGCATACTATACTAACTTTGCTTCTCTGGTTTGAATAACGTCTAGCAGACATATCACCAAGTAGCCCGAACACCACCCAAAAGAAGAATACAAAGTCAAAATAATAACATAATCAAGATGCTGACATTCCACACTACTTCAAACAAAAGGTTAGGAAGGAAACCCCTATCAATACTGGAAAGAGTGATAACAGCTACTGGATTTGAGGAACTTACTTTCTTGAAAAATTGTTTTAAGAGAAAGATTTCAGTAGAAATTAGTACTGGCTACTCCGTCAATGAATGCTAAATGTAGGGAAACGGCTAATATTACCATTACATTTCTAATTGAGTAAAATGGGCCTGATGCGGTCTTGTGGTTTCTACATCACTTGTACTGACCACCAAAAACTGTTTCGCCTGCCTCCAATTCAATGAAGAAAGGCTGTCGCTGGAGTAGGTTCTTAGGCAACGTAACTGTTGATCGACAAGCATGAATTTGATGGACGTTAACACTAAATGCACCTGGATTTCGAAATGCGATAACTTATCCTACCAAGGCAAACTGAAAGAAAAAATATATTTTATGTACAATGCAGTCTATAAGAATATGTACATTTTTATTTAATTTCTCCAGTCACCTTTCTGAAAATTTGCCTATATAAACTTACATATGTGACAGAATCAGTATAAACATAATATTTCCTTTAGATATTATTAATTTCCTTTAAAACAGGAACGTATCCTAGTTATAAATAGGAGCAGGTACTGCCTTTTCGAGAGGGAAGTTTCCAGCAGTCAGCTCTGGCAGTCGGACCGAACATTCTTGCTGTAACACTCTCGTTTGTATATGTTTGTATTACTGTTTCTGTTAATATACTTGTTTAACTCAATTCCTCTTGTGTCTTTGTTTCTGGCCCTAACAAGGCCACAGCAACTTGGCAACGAGGACCCTTAAGGACACTTGAGGACCCTACAAGGACAATTATCAATATTGGTTCTACTTAACAGTACTTGACAATCCAGAAAAGGAAACTGAACGAGAAAAAAAAGTGTAACTAATTTACACTGAACTTTCTGAGAATTTATGTCTCTCAGAGAAAAAAAGCATTCGTGATTCCATGAGTAAGAATTTAAAGTTATTTCGTTTTTTTCTTCTAAAATCCTAAAAAAAATCAGTTAAACATGGACGAGTTCAAATCCGATATGCTCTATCTTACTAAATTCCAACTTGAACAGTAAAAAAATAAAATAAATAGGAACAACTCCAGTTGGATATACAAAAAGAAGGGCTTGACATTCAAAAACAAACTGAAAAAGAACGGCTTGAAATTCAAAAGCAAACTGAAGCGATAAAACCTTGAACTTCGAAAGCGAATTGAAGGAAGGCTCGCATTACAAAAACAAACGGAAATCAGACAGCAGAATATTGAAGAAATTCTACTTCAAACTCAACAAGAGCAAAGAAACTTGCTTGAACTGACAAACAGGAGGCAAATTAGTGAAAACGAAAATGCGTTCTCATAAATCAAGATCTGGGGCGTAAGAGACAATTTTGCATATTCTCCGTACGAGGATTTAATCTTCGCTTCCTATTTTAGAAGGTACGAGTAGTTATACGCCGCAGATTGCGCGAATTGGACAGACTCTAAGAAGATTCGCCTACTACTTCGAAAACTAGGCACCATGGAGCACACCAAACTTGCGAACTATATTTTACCCCGAAATACAAGGAACCTCTTAAAGATACTGCGATTGCTTCTCTTCGAACAGAAGGAGAAATTCAAACCACATTATGCAACACAGTAAGGGAACTCCCTGTAACTTTCGACCAAATCAAATGAGAAGCTCTAAACGATGAGTTTTTCAGGCAAACGAAAACCAAAATTCGTGAAAAGGACCAACAGACTTCAGATATTTTCTTCCTATGCGACGAAATACTGGTATATAATGACCGAGATTCATTCCCACAACGCTACAAAGAATAATTATGAAAGATTTCCATGCCGGACACCCAGGAATTACAAGGATGAAAATCCTTGTGCGCAGTTATGCGTACTGGCCGAACATGGACAAAGATATCGAAAACATCATAAAATCCTGTAAAGGATGTACCTTGGCAGCTAACCCCTCCCCCAATCAAATATAGTCCTTGGCCTAAAACGGACTGACTATGGTCCCGAATACATATAGACTATACTGACCTGCTAGACAGATTCTCCTATCTCATAATAGTAGATAGTTTTTCGAAATGGCCCGAAGTCCTTAGATGTAGAAAATTCACTACAGAAGTTACAATCAATTTCCTCCACGAACTGTTCGCCAGATTTGGGGTAGTCGATTGTCTAGTGTCCAACAATGGACCACAATTTACATCCGGCGACTTTAAGGATTTTTGTGAGACCTTCCGGGTCAATCATATCACGATAGCCCCATATCACTCAAGGTCCAACGGACAGGCTGAGCGCTTCGTTGATAAGCTGAAAAGAGCTCTGAAGAAATTTAGGGACACACACGCACAGAAAAATCCCTAAAACAGTTCCTTCAGGTGTATAGAATTACGCCCAACGACAACACACCATCATCATTGCCCCTAGCTGAGATAATGTTTGTGCGTAAAATCAGGTCTGTGTTCAACAAGCTGCTCCCCAAACAAACAAAGACCGGAGGAACAAACACTGTACCAAAAAAAACCTACCAACCCAAAGAGAATGTTTGTTTCCCGGATGTTTTGTGATAATAAATCTTTCTGGGAAATTGGTACAATTGAAAAAAAGGATAGGAAATATGGTTTACATAATCAAAAGTCCACAGTTTTTACTCACAAGCGACATTTGAACCAAATCAGGAAACGCCTGTCGAACGATACTGAGAGCAATCCTCCTGAAGAAAAAGAATTCATGGATGTCATTTACGATACATTTGACATGCCAATTCCTCAAGCGGCCCCGGAGCAATGCCGTTTAAAGAGGAAAATGAAAATGATGTACTCAATCGTCATTAACCCAAAGAAAAAAGGTATTGAAGACTCCTGTGGAGTTAATACTTAGGAGGGGGTGTTATGGTAATTAACGAACGCACTGATGGACTCTCCCAGCTATAAATAGGAGCAGGAGGGAAGTTTGCAGCAGTCAGCTCTGACAGTCGGACCGAATATTCTTGCGCGAGTGCTATTCGAAGGCGTCTGACAACAGCATTGTTCAACGGCGTACTATAGTTGCATCGTCGATTACAAAGTCTCTACTACAACGAGCATAACGAAAGTGACAAAGTGTATTCGTTGTCATTACAAAAGTGGCAACGAGTATTCGTTGACATCACAAAAAATGTATAACTGAAGATTGCCGTCGGGTATACAGGCGAAACGATGTGTCTACCATAACATTCATAAAACCTAGATTAAAACAATAATTCGAACAAGTATTTGTATGGTCAGCAAGAAGAACAGTCCAAGATGTGTACTACAAATTCTAGATGCCAGAATCAAGCAAGTATAAACATTTAAATATATAGGAAATGTTTTAACAGACAACGAAATCCGAAGACACAGTGGAAAGTTGGCTTTTTTAAGAGGTAAGCAAAGTATTAAAAAACATGTAAATTTCGTTAGAAACGGAACAAAGAATACGGAACTGTGATGTAGTATACGTTCTCCTATATTATAGTGAATATTGGAAAATCTCTTCACAGATGAATAAAAAGACTTGAAGTAACAAAAACATGGTTCTACAGAAGGATGTTGAGAATATCAAGTATTGAACATGTGAGTAACGACAAAGCTTTAGAAAAAAATCAAAACAAAAAGCACCCATACTTAGAATCAGAAAATATAATTGAGATTTCTAGGGCAATAGTGAGGAAAGGGAGCTTGAAGAATTTGACACTCACAGTATAAATTGAAGGCAAGAGAGACAAAGGAAAGCAATGAATAACCTATCTAATAAACTTTGTGTAAATGGTTGTCAGAAGTGTGGCTAGGAGGGTTAGCAAAAAGACAACATTTATTAAGAGCTACAAAACACAGGAAATTGTGGAGAGCCATGATCGCCGACGGGATATAGAAGAATAATGTTTATATTATTGGAATATAAACTGAAGTATTTATGCATATATTCATTTATATTTTGTAGTGAGGATTTCAAACAATAAGGATAGGTAATTGTAGAAGGTAACAGGAAACACTTATCTTTTGCAAGAAGTCATCGTAATTCACTAATAATAAAGAAAAGGGATTTGTGAAGAATTATGATCATCTAAGTCATGAAGGAACTTGGCATAGAAAAATAGATAATAAATTACTAAATGTATACGGTACAACTTAAATAGAGTGGTCCATACGCAAAAAATAGGGAAATAATTTTTGCCGATTAGCGTCCTTGACAGAATCGAATAAATATTGATCTATTTACATTATTCGGACTATTTTCCTCATCTTTGTCGCCATATTTATTACAACTTTTCGGGCCCCTTGTACGCTCTGGCATTCTTCAGGTGATTGGAATATCGAACTGAGCCCTTTATTTCGCTCGCTGGGGTAGACTATTCTAGTTCCACGTGCTATGTTCAATGGATGTCAGTTATCAGCTATCTTCTGTTAAATCCCCTCTCCAAGTCCTCCACCGCCTTAACCAGGTGTTCGGCATTCCAACCACCTGAAGAAGGCTGGATCGTACAATGGCCGTAACGTTGTGATAAATGATGAGGACAATAGTCCGAATAATGTAAATTTTGTACATAATACCTCATCTGAGAAATATAGACAATACTGAAATATTGATCTGTTATCTAGTTAAAATGGGGATCATGTTTATAATATCGATACAGTATCTAATCGATCCAAAACATTTACAGAGTTATTTAAGTCATTTACCTATTATTTAAAAGTATCAATCTTGAAACTGTGCTAACATCAATGATATTGACATATTTCTAAAGTTTGTGACCATTTTTTGAATATCTCTAATTTTTTTAACTTTTTAAATTGTGTTTTAATAACTATTTTTTTATGTGAATTTTTCGGAAGATCGTGCAACAAACATTTGAAGTTAATAATTAACTATCTTAAATGAAGAATAAACCGATACATAATTGCATTTATATATGTAAATGTTCATTCTTTAATTAACCCTAGAAAACTAACCATCAATTAAAGTTACACCACTACTAACCATGGGTATATAATACCCGATTTTGAAAATATCAAAAAAATATTAAATATAAATCTTTATTTGAAATATTTTACATGCAGGCACTTCAACCTTTGTACTTCGAGTTAACATTAATAGGAACTGAAAAACATAGTATTTGGGTAAGAAAATCAGGTACTGAAAATTATAATTAAAAATAGGAAAATTTGCGTTGGGTACTATATACCCATGGTTAGTATTCTAGGGTTAAAATGGAAATATCTACAGTATTTACATTAGTCGGACTATTGTCCTCATCTTTGTCGCCATATTTGTCACAACGTTTCGGCCGTTGTACGCTCCGGCCTTCTTCAGGTGGTTGGAATTTCGAATTTTTATTTATTTTTTTATATGGCGACAAAGATGAGGACAATAGTCCGACTAATGTAAATACTGTACATAATACCTCATCTCAGAAATATAGACAGACCATGGAAATATCTGTTAGTTTCTTATTTAAAAGAAACCTTTTTGTAACTCTATCTCAAAAATGTCTGTTTTCATAAGCAAAACAGCTAATACTTTCCATTTTATATATGCCGTGTCTGTTCAGGAATTGTGAGATCATAATTTTGCACAGCTTCCTATAATCCGTAGCTCTAAGCAGTTTTGTCTTTTTGCTATCCCTTCTACTCCCTTCTGTTAACCATTAACACAAACTGGTTAATCAGGTGATTGGGTCTTTCTCACTGCTCTTCCTTCCCGTCTGTATGTTTTATGAGTGCCCAATTATTCAAGGTTTCTTTCATTATTATGCGTCCCATAAATTACACTTGTTATTTTTTGATTCAAAGTATAATTGTCCTTTTTGATTGCATTTTCCTTGAAACATCTTGGTTGCTCATATATTCCATTCATAGTAGATTGGACTATGATAAGTTTTTAGCCACCCTTAATTACAGCAATTTTGGCCTGTGTAATAACGTCTCTTCTTTTTTTTAGACTATACCATGTTAGTATCAAGCTACTCTAATCTATGAACGATAGTTGACTTATATTTTGCAATGAAAGTTCGTGGAAGTAAAGAAATTAGTGAATTTCAACAAGGGCAAATAATAGGATCAGTGTGGCAAGTCAAATAAAGAAATTGCTAGGTTTTTCCAGGTTAATCATCAAACGGTTAATAATATTGTCTGGAAATTTAATTAAGACGGCCATTGTCATCTGGGATAACCTTCAAGAAGACCAAGCATCGTGTCTGAGCGAACGAAAAGGTCGCTGAAGATGGAAGGCATCAGAAACAGTCGTCAGAGCGTCAAAAATGTTGCCAACAGCATGGAAATGTCGCCATATGTGGTGAGAAAGACTCTGAAAGAGCTTGGCTATCAAAGAAGAGTTGCAATAAAGAAGCCCTTGATTTCAGAGGTTAACAGGAACAGACGTATGGACTGGGCGAGAGAATTAGAGAGCAAAGATTATGAATTTTGGCAGTCTGTAATTTGGACAGATAAATGTAATTTCTGCCAGAATTCGAATTCGAGACAGGTTTATGTTTGGAGAAATCAGAATGAGGCTTGGAACACTGGATGTCTGCAGGCGACCGTGAAACATGGCGGGATTGGAGTAATGGTGTTGGGCGCCGTCTGGTTTGGAGGGAAATCTGAGCTGATTCTTGCTGGCGAGCGGTTGAATGGTCCAAAATACTGTCAAATATTAAAGAAAGTACTACTCCCACTATTTGTAACCAATCTCATTGACAAGAATGCCTACCTTTTTCAAGAAGACGGAGCGCCGTCATACGAGTAAAGTAGCAAAGACCTGGAAGGAATCGCAAGGAATCAAGACACTTCCATGGGTAGCCTAAAGTCCTGATAATATCCAATAGAGCACGTTTGAGAGCACCTTCACCGAAAACTACGAGAGCGTGCAACCAAAATCACATCAGAGGTAACCCTTAAAGAAACATTGCTAAAGGAGTGGCAAAATATGGATCAGACGATTGTTGATAACTTGATCAAATCCATGAAAAATCAAATACAAGCACTGAAACTAGCAAATGGAGGACCTACTCGATACTAGTTCCAAATACTGTTTATCTATGTTGAGTTGGGAATATGTAATTAAATTTTGAAATTGGATGTAGTTTATTTCTCATGCCTAAAAACTTTTCTTGGACCACTGTATTCTCAACTTCCTTCTGAAGAACAACATATCTGCTGCCTCAACTGTCTTCTTTATCTGTGGGGAAATTGCGCAGCATTCATTGTCATGTAGGAGGAACGATTTTAAATAGAAATGCACTACTATTTTCTTTGTTTCTAACATTTTCCTGTTTTCTTAATACTTTGTTTAGTTTTCGGAAGACATTTTCTAAATTCATCTTTGGATTTTCATGTTATATTTTCCGTCGTCTGCTCAAACATTTCCAAGCTAATTTAAGTTAATTTTCTGCATATGCTTGAACCCTTTTCAATTTATAGCGCACATCTTGTTGACAACCATGTTTGGTTTGAATTGATTTATTTAATTTTACGACTTATCAATCTTAATGGATTATTTAATAACGACAAGGTTTTTAGGATATATGTTCGTATGTATATATTCGTATGAATGGAATATGTATTCTTTGTAAGAAATCAGTTTGTCGATCAGGCTTCACTGACCTATTTTTATAAAGAGGGTTTTAGTCGTGAGTCTAATGTATTGTCGGTAATATTTTTTTTTTTAATATATTGCTGGTAATAATTTTTTTTTCAAAAATGATATTTTCTTCCAAAAATGTATTGTTGGTATTTTGACTATAAAAACCTATTTTTACACTTTCATAATGTTTTACCCCAATCTGGGTGGCAACTATTTTCCCATAGCTCAGAACCTAACAGGTGCTACCACCCCGTTTCAAGGCGGACATAGGACCAACTGAAATTAAGAGATGGTTCCACGATCCACATCCCGATCAAAGGCCGTTCTGTCGTATGTCTTCATATAATAGAAGATTTGCCATTTTTGCCACTTTCTTTTATTCCTTTGTTTAGGTGTTTCTGTAGATTGTTTTTCAGCACCTGCTATCAACACAATTTCATCTGTGTATCTTATGTTGTTAATATTGTGTCCACCGGTAATAAATCCTGGCAGGACTTCTAGTTCTCTTAAGACTGCATTGTGAAAATTATATAAATCCGGTGAGAAAAACGCACAGTTCTCCGACTCCCCTTCTTATTTTTACGTTCTTGATAGCTTCATTTTCTATCCACGCAGATGATGGTTTTCTAGTATATATTCTGGACTATTCTAATATCGTTATCAAATAAACCGAGTTTTCCTCGTAGTTTAATATATCTTTTTGTTGTACCTTATCAAATACTTTTATGTATACTATGAAATAGATATGTTTCTTCTGCATTTGTATTGCTTGTTCTGATATGACTTATTAGATTGCACGAATAAAATAAGATCACATTAATATTACACATATATACATTGATATACATCTTTGAATCTATATTCACGTGTGGAATATGTACTTGAGTCTTTACTTAACTAATGTGTACATTACATGAAAATGTACGTGTGTGAGAAAGAAAATCTCTAAACAATTTAAATAAATATTCCATCCACTTATTTTGTTCTATTGCATATCATCATTGTTTTCAATATTTTATATACATTTATATATAAAGTATACTTTATCCTGATTGAGGTTTTTTTAAGAATCTTTTTTTCTTAATTAAAACACTACTGTCTAACAACGTCATAAAAATAAGTATTAAGATCTCATCATAATAGTATTAATGAGAGAACGAGCGATATTGAAATGACTTATCAAAAGATCTGCTTTTTTGATGACCCTGTTAGCGTTAACAAGTCTATGGTGTTACGCTGAAGATGGCTATGTGTTCATCACTGTAATGGAATCCTTACCTACTAGTACTATCTCATTTATAAGACATAAAATATACAATTTGCTTATAGATTTTTTTAAACTTATATATTCGCCTTTATCTTATGGACTTTCTGAAATTGCTCGTTACAATTTTTTAAAAGTTCCACTTAAACATTACGCAAAGTGTGATTTAGTTTTTAGTGTATTTTTCGGTGCACTGTAAGATTTTCATTTAATTTAATACACATTTATCTTTTTTATTCTCAGTCTTAAATAAATAGGATGTTATAAAGGGTATTTCATTAAGACGGATTATATATAGAAATGTTTCATGAAGACGGATTATATATAAGGGTGTTTGATTAAGACAGATCAAAGTCAGCAGTAAATAAATCAGTGTTATTGGTGAAAATTTATTTATTTTTCTATTGGATCATTTTATTTAAGTCATGGCAATTATGTGTAAAAAAAAATAATATTACTCAAATGTCCGCTAAGTATTCGGTAGTACAACTCCACTTGATGGTCAAAATTTTTGATGACGTCTCTGCCTAGTTCCTCCTCGATCTCACCAATATGCCTTATCATCTCATCCTTCAGCTGTTGAATTGTTGTTGGCTTTTTGGCATAGACCTTACTTTTGGGATGACCTCAAAGGAAGAAATCTAAAGGCGTCAAGTCGTAGGATCGTGGTGGCCAATCGACTTAGCTGTTTCGAGAGATGATGCGACCTGGGAATTGCGTTTCTGTTTGAACATCCAATTTCGTAATAGGCTTCGATGACTTTTACGCGTTTTTTTATTGTTAATCTTTCCATGATTGAAATTGCCAAAGACTTAAGTTGTTACATCTGAAAGCAAAAGAA
Organism: Acanthosepion esculentum; assembly: GCA_964036315.1. Lineage (NCBI taxonomy): Eukaryota > Metazoa > Mollusca > Cephalopoda > Sepiida > Sepiidae > Acanthosepion > Acanthosepion esculentum. The sequence continues at coordinate 46,753,374 of OZ038520.1, forward strand.
AAAAATGATAAGACGCTTAAACTTAATTCACATTTAAAATCGGTCCACGTTATTGGAACTCCCTTTATATGCAGTCTCTGGTCATATTTTCTCTTTTACTTGAACGGGTTACAATATCAACGTTTACAATTCGTGTAATAAAGTGATCATTTCGTTTACTAGAGAACAAAGCTGTATGTTTTCTTAAAAGTTAATATAATATGTACATTAGAAAGCAGCTTCGAAGCTGCTAGATCGAGTCTCAAAAGCTTATTATTGAACGGAAAAGAGATGCCTTCTTTTATCGTCTTTGGGAACATAAATATTTTAAATTTCTAAGCTTCCGGGTTAGCATTTTGTATCTGTTCATATAGCATTTGATAATTTAACATTTATAACTGATAATACGTAGTAATAAGTTTTATAGACTATGCAAAAGTGTTTGATAAAGAACATCAAAGAGAACTGTTGGAACTATTAAGTATCCTTGATATATTTAGGAAGAATAATAAAATAATCCAGCACCTATATTGTCAGACAACGACCTGCATATGGACAGAAAATGAATTCAATAAATATACAAAAATAGAAAGGAATATAAGGATATGTCTTCTCAATGAACTTATTGAAGCGAAGCGATTCTGAGAGAATTAGAAGTCATACCATGATTCATTATTGGCGATCACAATCTTAACAACGTAAGATATGCAAATGACACAATGTTGGTAGCAGACACAGAAAGGGAACTACAAAAACTCTCTCTGAAGGCAGGAAATAATAACATTTATTTTAATAAATTTGAGCCTGGGGTGGTTAGCGAGAATATAATCAAATTTTGGCTACAGTGCGCACTGTATCTAGTGAAATTTCTGAGAGGTGGGTTCGAAAGAATACTGCTACTTACACAAGTTTTTCAAGACATAGCTATTACATAGCTATTATTGCTTTTCACAGCTACCTATCATTTTAGCTCTAATCAATGCTTGTCTTCGTACAATCTCACCTAGCCTCTGTTCTGCCATACATTGTACACAAACTCGTTATGTAGATTACTCGTTGTTTCAAACTGCCCCTCTTATCTTCAGTATTACTAGTGGGTGTCAAATACTCAAAATCCTCCTTACTCATTACGTGGCTCAGGGATTTCAACTGTTTCTTTCTGACTCTAAAAATTATTACTTTCATTTTCCTTACAACTTCTTCGTTGCTCACATGCTACTCCTTGGTATTCTCAACATCTTTCCGGAGAACCAAATCTCTGCTACCTCAATTCTCCTTTTCATATGCGAGGAAACCTTCCAGTAATTATTTTCATATAGGGGGATTTATACTACATACCAGTCTTTAAGTCCTTTCAATACATAGCTCCTAAAAGAGCGACACGATTTTGGCCCCTTTAAAGGAAACCAATATTGTGTTTATTTCCCGTTTTACCAAAGTCTTTCTTAATCAGTCTTTCTTTGCTGTATCTGAATTTTGAAGTAAGTAATTGTTATGGTCCAAGTTAGGACCAAGGAAGACCAACACGAACACAAGAGTAGAAATAACGAAGATATATTACACGGAATAATAATACAAGATGTGGAGGGTGTTAGTATGACTGTCAGTCTGGTTTGGAGTGAACTACTATCGGCTCGACTCGATTCGTCCCTCTCTCTTGAGAGGCGTAGTATACATAATGTTAGGAAGAGTTCATTCTGTAGTTATAGGTAAGGGCCCATAACAGTAATCAAAAGTAAATGCGATAAAATGTCATTGTTGTACATTACATTCTGCCTTGAATACATATAGTAAACATTACCAACTGAGTGAATGTAGTTATAATAATAATAGTGTCAAGAGAAAAACCGTCCTTTTGGTTGGTTGGTTGGAGTTTTATGGCATATCAACCACTATAGGTTATTTAATGCCAGATCCAGTATTTACTAAATATATCAAAAACGTATAGCTGGCAACATCATTGTTTCAAAAACGTATAACTGGCAACATCATTGTTTCAAAAACTGGCAACATCATTGTTTCAAAAACGTATAGCTGGCAACATCATTGTTTCAAAAACTGGCAACATCATTGTTTCAAAAACGTATAGCTGGCAACATCATTGTTTCAAAAACTGGCAACATCATTGTTTCAAAAACGTATAGCTGGCAACATCATTGTTTCAAAAACTGGCAACATCATTGTTTCAAAAACGTATAGCTGGCAACATCATTGTTTCAAAAACTGGCAACATCATTGTTTCAAAAACGTATAGCTGGCAACATCATTGTTTCAAAAACTGGCAACATCATTGTTTCAAAAACGTATAGCTGGCAACATCATTGTTTCAAAAACTGGCAACATCATTGTTTCAAAAACTGGCAACATCATTATTCAAAAACGTATAGCTGGCAACATCATTGTTTCGAAAAAGTATAGTTGGCAACATCATTGTTTCAAAAAAGTATAGTTGCCAACATCATTGTTTCAATGTGCTGGAAAAGACCTGGAAGTTCACTATTTCCCCATAGGTGGGGCCCCAACAGGTGCTATCACCCCGGATCAGGGTGGACCTGGGAACACCAGCAATTAAGAGGTGGTTCCACGCTTCCTCAAAACCTCCAGATCAGAGGCCTTGCTGTTGAATGCGGTTTAACGTCGTACCCAGGACCGCCGTCCTTTTGATACACTGTTTTATTGCGGGCATCAAGATTAAACACTGCTAACTTTTAATTCTTAAACAATCTAAAGGTACAATATCTGATGAAAATAGCCAGCGAGTGAAAACTTCTCAGCCAAGTTGTTGTAATTTTTGCCTGTGAATGTTAAATTCTCTAGGTTCTTTTCCTCAAAAGTTTAACTTGTTTCTTTCTTACGGTAATTATAGTTTCCTTATTCCTATTTTCCTTAAGACTTTATCATTACTCATACCATCCGTCGTGGTATTATTAGTATTCTTAGTTGACGGAACTCCGTTGCTTCAAGTGTACTCATTTGGGATTAACTTGCCCAGCATTCACTGTCATATAAGATTTTAGAAAATAAATACAAGTAAGTATTCATATTTGTTTCTTATTAATTTTTCATATCTCTTAATTATTTCTGGAATATATATTACACTATTTCAAATTTCTGCGTCTCATATTCCCAAATATTTGAAGCTTCCTACAAAGAAAATATTTTATCGAATATAAAATATTCTGCCACGCAATAAAGCCATTGGGTATTAGTCGGCCGGTTTACTCTTGTACATTGTCTCACAGTGGGTGAATATTTGATAAACGATAGAGGGCGTGCTCAACGTGTTGGTCAGGATTAAGAATACGTGCTGAGGTATTCGTAAATCACATGAAAAAATGGTCACCTTTTTACTGCACTCATGTCTACCTCTCTCTACATCTCTGAGATGAGGTATTATGATTACATACTTTATTTATATCATTCGGTCTTTTATCCTTATCTTCATTTCCATTTGTCCATCAAGGACACAGGGTCCAGTTGATAAATGCTTTAGTTAGATACAGCGACGAGTTGTGAGTTCAATACCAGGCCACAGCATTGGTGAACCAAAAAACTTGGAGAGTTGAGTTAAACGGAAATGAGACGTGCGGAAGAGGCGTGGCACATGGAACTAGAACAATCTGCCCCTGTGGATGAAATAAAGGGATCGGATCGAAATTCCAATCACCCGAAAACGGCCAAAACTTTGTGAATATGGCAATGAAGATGAGGATAACAGTCCGAATAATGTAATTAATCTGACTCTGACAAAACCCAAACCTATATCTACCTTTTTTCACTCTAGTGCAACCCACCCCTATGTTTATTTTTGACTCTCGCACAAACAACACCTATGTCTATATTTGTTTTATTCTGTTGCAAGACAATTGTATGTTTACGTTTTTTACTCACAATCCTGTTTCTATCTATTTGACTGGCGTGTAAACCAATACGATATCTTGTTATCTTTTTTCTTTCTATCCAGACGACAGAAATCAGGTATTAATTAATCTGGATGAGTTTTATATGCCGTAAAGTAAAACAGAGCAAACTAAATCCTCCTACCAACTGAAATCCAGCGAATACTTCTGGCCTATCACGCAACTAATGTCATTATTTGGCAGTGAAATCTCTAAATTATGGAGAAGATCAAGATCCAATGCCTAAAATTTGATGATCATTATTGTTTGAAAGATTTATGAGAGTTTTCTTTTGCTGGATTATTGATTTTATTTTTTTTTTTTTTTTTACAATTTAATTTAATTAGGTTCATCTGGTAGATTATTAAACATTGTGATTAATGACAGAATCAAATATAATCTTGTTTGGTGAGGATATATTAATAAACCATCATTAACATACTGGAAATATGTTGATTGTTAAGGTAAAATACCTTGAAAAGGATCAGAATCTCTAGAAACAGGTAAGCAACAACTTAACTAAAAGGCGAATCCACTAGTAATGCAGTTGACCATTGATAAAAAATGCTTAGTACAAATCATTAAGGACCAATACTTTTAAAATGATTTTTAATTTTTTTTATTAGTGTATAAATGTTTTTTGTAATCTCGGACGACCATACACGACATTATCAGAAAATAAGAGCGATGACTAAAGTAAATTTATAGTCAAAATTCCTAAAATTTAACAAAACATTAGATTACGGAGAATATTTTCCTAAATTTTTTAAGAGTACTTAGTACTTAAAAATTAAATAAAAAGGCGCTCACGTCATTTTCTTCAGTTATGTTTTACAGATAAAGTTTCCGTAAAACAACATTAGATGTCATAACGTTGTCAAACATGTCAACACAGTTACTATCGTTTAAAAACAAAGCTATTGATTTTTAAAACGACGATAGCTCTGTTTTTAACTGATGCACTTTTAAATGCACTTTTTAGAGCATTTCTGCGATATTTTAAACTTAAAGTAAATAATATTTGTTTCAAATAAGATTAATTATACTTGAAATCAAATAATATTCCTAAATATAAAATTTCAGAAAAGTCTGTTTTACTTTTGGAAGATTGTTTAATAAAGACAATTACATTGCGACGAAAAGCGACTAAGAAGGGCGCTAACTAATTATCTTAGCAAAGAAAAAGAAGAAAAGAAATACTTTCCAGTCAATTTAAATTAGTTTTTGAAATAGGGCAAAGTATTTTGTTTATTGGAAATATTAAATTTAATCTATTAACTTGGAATTAAAAATTTAAAAAAAAGACTCAGGAAAGATTTTTCATTTCTTTAAAATTCATTTTCAAACTTAGGTATCACATTTTTGTGGAGTTCCATACATTAAAGTGAAATAAAATTGGTTTTTGATGAGTAGACAGGTTTTGTGATTTTATCTATTGGTAAAGATGGTTTATCTTTTTATTTTAATATAGTTTTAAAAATTAAACATGTGCTAATAGGAATGTTGTAATAGTGGGATTTGGCATTTAAACTAGCCATGAGTTTTTCATATTTATTCCCCTTAGTTTTTTGTCCATTTTGCATGAAACTGAATGAGATCGGTTTTACTGAATGAATATCCGGTAACGTTTGACATGAAAAATGTTTAATTTTAAATTCAGCGTTCCCACATCCAGCGTCTCCCACCAGTAGATAATTATAACCGATGTTCACCTTTTTATATCCCCCTTTCTCAGGGCGTATTAGACTCGAACCCCAACATTGGATTTTCGTACTTACATTTACATACGTTACAATAAACTAAGCACAATTGACTGACTATTAAAGGATGAAATTTTTTCGCGGATTTTGACGTCATTTTGGGGGGTTTATTCCCGTGCAAATCCGTGAATTTGTTTGTTTTTATAACGACTTAACCGCAACATTAGTATTTTGTGTCTTGCCATCCGGCCGCCTTTCTCTTTTATCTGAAACTTTGTCTCAAAAAGATTCAAATAGGAACCTTGACATCACAAGCTCAGTGAAAATAACACTTAAAATGTTATGGGGGAATTTCGAAAGAGAGGTTGTATCTTTTATTTATTTATTTATTTATCTTTCTGATTTCGAAGTTACAAAAAATTCTATCAAAAGTTGAAAAACGAAAAAAAAACAATATTTCCCATTTGCAACATATTCCCTTAAAATACTTAATAAAAAAATAAATAAAATTTTAACGGAAATTTCATACGATATTTTTTCTTAGTTGATGCAAAGAAAATTCCCAATAAAAATATTTTGTAAAAAAGAATTAAAACTAAAACTTAAAATAAAAAATGACTAAAAGAAACTAGTTAATAACAAAACTGGTAAGTAAATTCTCTTTTCTGAAGTCAACATTTGTCTCTTTATCTTTACTTTTTATAGTAATAAAAGCCAATTTCTATGGATTTTTTAAAGATTGAATAAAAAATTATTTTCCAAAAGAAGGCCGAAAAATATTGATAAGTCAATAATACACACACATGCACACACGTTAATTATTGTAGATTTTAAGTTTTAGCTGGACACACACACAGACTCGAATATTTGAATGAATAAATATTATTTAATAAATATTATACGTTTTGTCAAATAATTATATTAAATATTCGTCTTCTTTTAAATTTACATTGTTGTTTTAATATTATTTTTTTTAAATTACGATTTTATTTATTATAGATGTGAAAATGAATTCAAGAGAATAGAAATTTTAAAAATACATACATGTATAGCGTTTCGAAAGTATCAACAGAATTATAAAGTAAAAAACGAACGGTAATCCTAATCGGGAATAAGAATTATTACCGTTCCTTTTTACTTTATAATTCTGAGATTATATATATATATATATATATATATATATATATATATATATATATATATATATATATATATATATATATATATATATATATATATATACATATATATATACATATATACATATATATATATATATACATATATATATATATATATACATATATATATATATATATATATATATATATATATATATATATATATAATTATTTATTTGAATATTACAACATATTTATGTTGTAATATTCAAATAAATAATTATATCTGCTCTACTCTGTATTGAGCACTCTTTAAAGAATATTAATTGTTGGTTATTGGATTTCACTCCGTATATACCAATCCTAAACTTGGGTATATATATATATATATATATATATATATATATATATATATATATATATATATATATATATATATATATATACATTACAAAAGGCTGGCTTGCCTGATAATGGGTCTGTATACATATTTACTTCGTAATTAATTACTGTATTTCTTTTTAGTTTTACCGCGAAAACACACACACACACACATAGATAACTGCCATTTATATATGTAAAGATGACAGAAAAATATCAATAAACTATTATTTAGAGATCATCCGAGCAAAGCTGGGTATCCCTGCTAGTATATATATATAAAGTATTCGAAAAAATCTTATTAAAATTGCTCGACAATGTCCGTTTCGTCGTTTATTCATTTAGAAACTCTCCAAATTTCATAATGTTTTTCTTAGAATATAGTAATCAACTCTAGTCATTAGGAGGAACGTCATCGTTATCAATGACAATATAAAATTTTTACCTTCTCACAAGTCGCATACCTGAGGTAGAAGTATAGGATTGTTGGTTGAAATTAGTAAGTTAATAAAGAATATTTATATTCATTTTGCGTTTAGCTATAGAGACATTAAAATAGTACAGAACGCTGTAATCAAAAACTCAAAGTACTCGAACCTTTCATTATATAAAAGAAACAACCATACTCAATATATTTCATCACAAAGATAGCATTTTAAATGCGTTTAATAACTTAGTGTCTTGTAATTCCAAACGGAAAAATTATTTTAAAAATGTATACTCCATATACATTGCTTGAGACCATCCTACACGTCTTTATGGTACACGTATATATAAATTAGAATTTTTATATATCTATGTGATTGTGTATTCACATGAACTTCCATTGCTTCCGAAGCATGTGGAGATATCTTCAGATACAACTTAGCGATACTGAGATATTATATTCTTTGAACTACGTTAGATATGCATATTTACCTGGGATAGAATTCACTTTCATTACTACTTGATAAGAAAAATGTAATCCTCCTCAAAAGATATGTCTTTTACACTTAGCATTAGAAATCTTGTAAAAAGGTATAATTTGTATTTTATATTGGAAAAATTCTTCAACTTGACTAATCTTTGGGGATTTATTCATTGTAGAAATCGTAACTCGCAAAAGTTACAATGATAAAATTGTTTTTGATTCAATATGTCCTCTTCTATAAGCGTTAATCTGCATCTCAACACAGCAGTTAACCAGAACATGTAAACGTACCGCTGAATGTCGGATTTACATTTTACCACAAAAATTTAATGGAGGCAAGGTGAAGTAATGATGGCGGATCGGATTGATGAATCGGAGAGCAGAGTTCGAATTCCAGTAGAGTTCGTTAATCTCCGCCCTAAACTATGGGTAAATAGCAGGACAGACTAGTTCCTATAAACTTGGGTGGCCATCTGTCTAGAATAAGAACAACTCTGAATTCGAAATCTGAGTGGCTGAGTGGTCGACGATTAAACAGGCTCTGGTGAGGAAGGTAAACCCCAGCACCACGAAAAGAGCTGTTAAACTGTTGATGAATTCCTCTGAGTCAGTTAAATAGACTCACCAAACCGCAATTGGTTAAGCATTGTGAGTATGGCTAAGCCCCTGAAGACATGCTCAGTCAAGGAAGGTTCTTCCAACAGGGGTGAAAAGACAATAGATAGGATTTGAATAAGATTTTACAAAGATAAGCTATAGTCTAAACTTATTCTGGCCGTGGCCCACCTTCAATCCAATGTGAGTTCTTTATGGTTCCTCATGCCAACTTGAGTTCTTACCCCCACCTCCTTTCCTTTCGCCCCATCCCTCAATACATCTAGGGAAGTAGGAATATTAAAGGTTGTAGCTAGGATAGTACAATGGCATCAAAACAGTAACTCCAGTTGTAAATCAAAGGATAATATTATTTGGATAAATAATTTATTTGAATAAACTCATTTATTTACAAAACAAAAAATGCATGTAACATCAGCTCTATCTTGTATGATTCCAATGGGATCCCAGTGATTGTTGCAGGGCTACCAAATTGTCATTGTTCGGCTTGAAAGCCTTCAGAGAGAGGGAGAGGGAGAGACGTAAATTAACTATTTTTTCTACGTTAAAATGATTTCGGGTCATTGAAACGGATACTGAAACCGGACGCAACCAAGTACGATGTGGGAAAAGCGAGTAAGAGCAACCTTACGTCTTTCCAGATTAGTGGGGAATTCTTATTCATGTCTTCATTCATCCACAGCTTCTGGTATCCTCCACGCTTGAATCACGCTCGAGCTGCCGTGTTATTTTGAAATTCAATGAAATTTTCTTGCCGAGTGATATCAACTTCAGATGCACCAGCAATGAAAGGATCCACAAACCAGTGGGGTACTGTCATTTGGAGGAGATCAGAGAAGCGAGTTTTCATATCATTACGCAACTGCTTCAAATGATCGACATACACTGCTAGGTCATCATCAAGCAGCTAGGTACATATATTTGCTAAGGAAGGAATCTGTGCAAACTCCCGTCCCGCAAGGTTCAACCAGAACAAATTTAGTTTCCCGTTAAATGCGTTAATTGCCTCCTTGCAGGAAAACAATGTTGAGTCATTTCCTTGGAGCTCTTTGTTCAGGACATTTAACTTTTTAAATATGTCAGACAGTTAGAAGATATCACTCTTTGCATCAAAAAGTTTCTGTCCAAATTCTGTTTCACTCAAGAAAAAATAACACTGTCCCAAAGTGCAACAAAATGATGCAGGCAATTACCCTTGGACAGCCACCTGACTTGAGTGTGCAACACAAGTCGTTCAAAATCCTCACTGTTCTTTTCACATAATTGTTGAAAGAGGCGATCTTGCAGTGCATTCTTCTTTATCAAGTTGACAGCCTTGATAACATGCACAAGCGGTCCATGCAGATGTCCTGCTGAGTGTTTGGCGACCAGGTGCTGCCGTTGGACAACACAGTGCACACAAACCACATTAAGAATAACTTTTTAAAAATAAGCACTGAATCCCCGATACCTTCAAATCATAGCAGCAGCACCATTTGATGCACAAGCCACAATGTTCTTGAATAGAATGTTGTTCTCCTCAAAATAGTCCTGAAGTCATTTGAAGATGGATTCACCTTTAGTGTCAGTCGTTACTTTCAACGCGAAAAGTAGTTCTTGGCATATAATATCAATATCCAGAAACTTCACAAATGCCATCAAAAAAGCAGAATTATCAAGTAAAGTTGATTCATCGAGTTCAAGTGAGAACTCTTTTACCTGCAGTTTTTAGACTAATTGGTTTTCAACATCACCTGCCATTTCATCAATATTTCGTTATACTGATGAGTTTCTCAGAGGAATAACACTAGTTATCCCTTGTGGACCCTGATTTATGACTGTTGAAAGCACTACAGCCACTGCAGGTATGATCCGAAATTCATCAATAGTATGAGGCTTACCAGATTTTGCAATCAAATCTTGTAAGAAGCCAAACATTAATCTGTCTGCTTTTCGGGTAAACATATGATTCACTTTCATCTTTTCTTGGAATTCATCACGTAACTTTTTAAAGAAATCTAGTTGCTTGTCTTTCTTGTCTCTATGCGTAGTCTCCAAATGATTTTTTGTCAATTTGTAAGGTGCATACTTTCATATGAGATTGACGTTATGCATAGCAATGTACAATTTTGTAAGGACTTAATGAACCCATAAACAAATTATTCAACAGAATATTACCTCACTTTTTTGTAGCTGTACTAGCCATGTTTATCTGAAATAATTTTGTTTTAAATTTAAAAGAATACAATATTGAACCCAAGCGTTTTCGTTTATTACATCTTCAGGGGTGAAAATTTGACGGGGTGTTTTCAAGCTATCTCTGGTTTTGTCTTAAATGTATGAATTTAATTTTTTTTAAATTGTTCTGTCAATTTAAGTAATTCAGGACAATTAAAATTGTTTTTTGGGACAATGATAAAAAAATACAATTTAGTCTGGAGCCCAGCAGTTTAACACTTTATTAAGAAACTTTAGTTGGGGCCTATAGAATTTTTAGGGACCCATTCAAATCAGATGTGTGGGTCCCAGGACTAACTAAATTTTTAAAAAGTAATCATCATCACTACTTTAAGTATTAATTAAATGTTTAATATTATTAAAAGGAAAAAATGAAAGAAATAAAAAAAACAAATTACATTTGAAATAGTCTTGAAATTGCAGCTCACTAAATTAAAATCTTTTTAAAATAAAAAAATAATGCAGCATGGAGGGTTAAGTAAACCCTGACTGTCTCCAAATCTGAAACCGAAATTGAATAACACATCCAGGTATTTTGAAGGAAAACCCTATTTTCTTCCTTAATCCTCTTTAGTATTTCATAAATTAAAAAAAAACAATCGTTAGTAATTTTTTAAAAATATATTAAAATATGAAAGCCATGTCGGCAAACTTTTAATCATATATTTTTCGAAAGATAAAATAAATCTTTTTTAAATACAGATTTTTTATTACCCGGATGATGAGATTCCCTGATATTAAAATTCACTGTTCAAGTTTAAGTGAATACAATTTTAGTCAATTGTATTTGAGGAAGATATTTTATGTATCAGCCGAAAGAAAAAACATTGTTTTGAGAAACAGGAGAGAAAAACACGCTGCATAAAATATTTCTTGAGAATTTTAAAAACAAAATTAAAACTTTCCAGTAACTTTTTCTCGATCTTTACATCGTAAATTATTTTTTTTTAGTATATGTGGTCTTCTCCCTTTGATCTTTCTAGAAATTTAAAATTAGAAATTGGAAAAAAATTATTTTCAAATGGCCACAATTTGACTGTTAATTGAAAAAAATATTTCTCAATTTTTTATAAATAAAACCTGTTCACTATAAAATTCATAGAAACCTCTCAATTCTTATGTAAACCAATAAATACTGGTCTGCTTATTGAGAAATACTATTTTTGCAATAACAATCAAACCATAAGTCATTAAAAGTAACACGATTGAATATATCAAGACCATCAAGTATTTTCATCAAAACATTTAATAAACTAACAGCAGAAATAAAACCTTCATGAACATAAAAACTATGGTAAAAATTTTCTCTTTCTTGTTTGTCTGTCATGTTCAATGCTATTTAAGTCCCTTTGGATGCTCCAGCAGTATCATGTACAATGGAATAGGTGCATTCAATTGGGATGTCTTTTGTTGGAGTTTCTTTCCCACTGTGAAAACAAAATGCTCTCAATATGCTTGGTTTCCTTTCGTAGTCATGAGATAAATTTATGAATACTTTGAGGAAAAAAAGCATTTTTTTCATTTGTTTTCTGTATATATGATATTGATGTTATTTAAGTCCCTTTGGATGCTCCAGCAGTATCATGTACAATGGGATAGGTGCATTCAATTGGGATGTCTTTTGTTGGAGTTTCTTTCCAACTGTGAAAACAAAATCCTCTCAATGTGCTTGGTTTCCTTCCTTAGTGAAGGGATAAAAGTGATGGGATAAATTTATAAATATCAAAGAGAAGATTTTAGAATGTCATTTTTATGTCATCTTAATTATCTGGTTTACTAAAGTGTATTACTGATAAAGTTTATCAGTTAATTGGAAATTTGGCGATAAATTGGAAAAAGTTAGTTCTTCTACTTTAAAATCTTTGACTCAAAAAACAATTTTTCTTATAAAAATAGTTTATTTTTGGTGGCTGACATAAATTTCTCGGCCTACCTGAAAATTGGTAGGTTTCTACGACCTTTATTAACTAAATTTTGCCATCAGCCAAGATCGTAAATTAATCTTTTTTTTCAGTGCAACAAAAATGGTAGCTAACCGGCAAAGACTAAGATCATTTTCGGAATCAGCACAATCAAATTAGCTAAAGAACGTGTTTTGTTTCTTGGCACCAAATATCGTGTTGACCAATGTAATCGACAAATCTGAAAAAAAAAATCATTTGATTATTCCTGTTTGTATTGCTGAATCAAAGGCTTTTAAGTAGTCAAGAAAAATACCTAGAGAAAAATTTCTGTTTGTAAAGAATCACAAATATCAAAACAAAACTGAATTATTTTAGTGACCATAAGAAAATTAGGGAATATATATCAATGAATGATTTAATAGCAAACAAGTGAATTACAGTTAAATGTGTCAATTACATAAAATTAACAATTACACAAAGAAAAGAAAAATTGAAATAAAACTTGGTGAAAACATACCTTAATTTTAACTTGAAATTATGAGTTTTAAATTTTAAGAAATTGAAAACTAAAAACGGCCATTTTGCATAGATCAGATGAAAAAATTACAATAAATAAATATTTATGTTAACAAAATGGCTTAGGTTAATCTAATATTTATCTTAATAATAAATTTAATATTTTATTTAAAATAATAAATATTAATTACAAAATGCTATCCTACATTTTCTGTGCCCCCTTGTGAAACCCGATTTTTCAAACTTGGCCTAGTGCCCCCTGAAAATATCTAAGGGCCCCTAGGAGGCCATATGGCCCAAGTTGAGAAACCATCGTCTAAAGTATTGTTAACTTCATATTGTTCATTCATTCTTATTCGTTTCGTGAAAAAGAAAAGGAATAAAAATGTATTTAAAGAAAATCAATGAGATATGAAAAGAGAAATGAAACATTGTATGGTGTAGTTGAGTGTTTGATAGACGTTAGAAATTGTGACTGAGATTCCGTTCACAGCTACTGTCGACAGGCTAGACAACTTCTGTCATATGGTACACAATGTCGTTGACAGAAAATATAAAAATGATATGTTGCCATATACTTTTTTTTTATCTATCGACAACTTCAGACACGTAAACGCATAAATAGAAAAAGTGGGTGCATGCGATAATCATGACTACATATATATATATATATATATATATATATATATATATATATATATATATATATATATATATATATATATATATATATATATATATATATATATATATATATATATATAAAGAATAGTATTGGGGAAATTATATGAAAAAGTGGACGAAGTTTACTTGTGACACATTTCGTCTTTCAGGACTTCATCGGACTGGTCAGATGAAGACCTGAAGTGTAATTTGTGGCGTTCCAAAATCAAGGAGAGATTTCTTGAAGCGTATGATGGACGCGTCATTTGTCGTTGAATTCGGAACGCCACAATTATACTAACGTTATTTTTAAAAAAAGGTCAAATGCACGTGATACATGATTGACCAATGAAAACGAAACAACAAAAGTAAAGATACCATTATTTCCTTCTTTATTTTTATCCATATATCATTTTCTGAAGAAGCTTTTATAAAAGTGAAATATGTTTGATCGATATTTGTTCTTTATCTTATCATTCTTTCAGATTCCGATTCATATTTGAACTATATTTGATACTTACTCATGTAGACACACACACACATACATATATATATATATATTTTTTAATTGATAATTTAATTTTGAATTTAAATGTATTACCCTTTAATAATCATTATTGATGATAAAATATTTAGATTTTTCATAGTTAAATACTAAAGTCATCACCTAATATTAATTTAATATTTTTTAGGGAAATTCTAAGTACAGACACACACACACACACACACACACACACACACATATATATATATATATATATATATGGTGTGTGTATGGGGGGTATTAATACATGAAATTACCCGTGTATATCGGTACATGTGTACCTGTATGAGTAACTGCACATGTGAAGGAATGTATATATATGTGAAACTTACTTGGATGTGTATACAATATATGACAGAGCAAGATCTTTAATATTACCTTCAAATATTACTCCATATTAACTTAAAAACTAAACTTTAAGTAAAAGAAATTACCCATCTAAAGATAGTCGCGAATTAAATACATGAATAAAATTCAAACTGATAGAGATATCACCTTAATAATCAATTACAACTAGAAGTAAACTTATATTTTAAAATAAAATTTTAATCTTTTAATGTATATTCTATGAATATTTTTCTAATCGACTATTTCATATTAAATCATATTAAATAAATTTAAAAAAAAACTTAAATCGTTAACAAACATCAAATTAACTTCCTTTAGACTGTTTAAACATTCAAATTTATATCAAACATTATAATATTTATGAACCGCCAAAATAACACTCTCAAAGTAAAGCAAAACGACAGCGTCTATTTCGGGCCTTTCATTCCAAAGAAAGTTAGTGACACCTTCTCTCATGACTTCCTTCTCTCTTTTGCTTTTTCTTTTTACGTCTTTTTTCTCCTCTCCTCCTTCTATATCAATATATTCCGTTAAGTTAACCGATTAAATGTGTCAATGTCTAGACGTCCTCAAATAATATTAAATATGAAAGAACTGAAATTTTAAATTACATCTAACTCAATCATGTCTCTCCCCCCTCACTTCTTCCCTTCGTTAATTTCCATATGCTTAGTACTGCCCGTCAAAAATGTGTAAATTTCTTTTCATTTTTCGTTTCAACCTTTGGAAGTAAAGTCTGATGATCCGCAGTCCTTTAAAAGGGCTGTGGTGAAATAATTTATTACATGGAACCTTAAAGTGGTCTGTTTTTATTAAAAAAATTCATTTAAATTTTTTTATTTAAATATATATATATATATATATATATATATATATATATATATATATATATATATATATACACACTATAGTTCAAAATTTTGAGGATACCCCTGGCAGTTTTTTTAATTGGTCCCAAAAATAGTTGTTTTGTACTTTAAACAAAATCAAATCATTATACATGGTTAAAAAAAGTGAGACATATTTTTATTAGAAATTTTATTATGACAAAAAGAAAAAAAAGCATTTTATGACTGAATTTTGCTCTTGTCAAAATATCCTCCTTTAGCCTTGATTACCTCAGCAAAATCTTTTGGCATTTGTTGGAAAATTTTCTCAAAGTACAAGTTTGATAATAGATTTTTTCAATGACTCCAAGTGCTCTTATTCATTGATTTCCACTTTTCTGTCAAGTTTATCCCATGCTAATTTTTAAACTCTTCGACCACCTAACCAATATGGCTGACCCTAGCCGTTTCCATAGTAACTAATGTTGCAAGAGACCATACTTATAAACAAGCGCAAACCACAATTTTATTCCCAAATTCTCGCTTGACGAGGAAGCGAGACCAGACACCTTAATTCAACTTAATTTCAAAAATTATATTGAGGGTCTCGGCTCACGCTTTTGAAACATGAGAACTCTTATGTACCGAAGGAATCATATTTTAAAAAAATTATAATATAAGCTCTACTTCTGTATAGAGCACTGTCTTTTTAAAAATAAAAGCAAAAATACTAAGGAACTCCGGATTATTTACCTAACGTGTTCTTTCCTATTTTTCTGCATACCTGCACACACACACACACACACACACACACACACATATATATATATATATATATATATATATATATAAATATATATATATATATATATATATATATATATATATAAATATATACATATATATATATATATATATATATATATATATATATATATATATATATATATATATATATATATATATGTATAATCATTTTAAATGTTATTTTTGAGAAGGTGTTCCGTTTATTTTTAAGCAATATATTTATTTATTTTCGTCTGCCAGTGTGAATTTTCGAGAAATGCTATTAAAGAAAAAATATATACTCACTCGCAGAATTCGAACCAGCGTCAACGTTTCCAGGAGAAACCTTCATTAGATTTAACGTGCTTTAGACCAATTTGACTTTATAAGCGCAAATACTTCACAGGTTCTCGAAAGTTCATATCCGCTCAGTTTCGTATCCGAACGTAAACCAAGCAATGTCTAAAGAATTAATGGATTTTTCATTCAGTAATCGGACAGATTTAATCACGTCGAGCGCATCCACTAAAAATAAAGTTAACAATCTGTCGAATAAATGAAAAAAGATGTGTTATGTTCATAGAAAATATGCGATCTACGGAGAACAGATATTTTCTACAAAATTTCCCGAACATTCAGGCAATGGTAATGGTACTATTATCTGTTTCCTTTTAAGGAAACATTAGGCATTTATTTTCCGAAAAACAAGTGATACTCGAGTTACGCTTTTCATCGCTCCCTGGCTATTGAGTAGGGAACAAAGTGTAGAATCTGTTCTCATCTCTAATAGTAATGGTAATATTTGATATTCATTGACTGAGCTACTTTCAGTTGAAATTAACAAAATCTATCTTAAAAAGTGTTCTCAAGTACAGTAGAAGTTGTCACTCTTTCTAGAAACTCTTTTGATGGAAACTTACTTCCTAACCTTTTATTTAAAGTAGTGTAGGACGTCGACATCTTTATTATGTCATTATTTTTTCTTCCTGTTACATATGATATTCATTTTAGTTGTTTTTGTTGTTGAAAGTCTTCAAGTGGCGCAATTTCTGTTATCTGGTACAGTTCTTTGTTAGCAGTTTTATATCGTCAATCCACAGGGTTCGAATAAATATGGTTTCCGCCAAGATGCACAGTTTAATAATTGATCTTAGCAATCGGTTGTATACAACTGGCAGTTTAGATATTTCTGAACGGATGTGATTTTAGGCATGACATCTATATGAAAGTCTCGATCAGATGATGCTAAGTACATGATTTGACAGGAGGATTTCTTTGGTGACAAAGAAAAGATTACTGAGCTACTACGTAACATTTGTCCACTTATACGGCAGCGAATGTTGGACGGTCTCCCCAAAGATGAAGAAGAGACTAGAGGCAGTGGAGACGTGGTTCTACAGAAGAATGTGAAGGATATTATGGAGCGAGTGTGTGAGCAACGATGAGGTCTTGGAGAGGTTGCAAAGAAGGAGGAAGCTTATACTTAACATCAGGAAGAGGCAGATGAAATTTCTGGGACACGTAATGAGAAAGGAGGGCTTGGAGAATCTGTTACTCACAGGTCGAATAGAGGGGAAAAAGACAAGGGAAAGCAACGCATGACATACCTGGTGAGCTTAAGCAAGTAGATGCCAGAACGTAGTCTGGGGCGGGGCAGAGGCACGAAATTATTTGAGTGCCACAAGGGATAGCGGAAATGGAGAGCCATGATCGCTTACGCCCTGAAAGGCACAGCACATAAAAAGAAAAGATTGCTTTTGTTTTGTAGCTATTTGCGGAGTTGGGCTAAACTTCCATAGCACTGTCACTTCTATGTCCAATTTCTTTTTCTCCTTTACTAAATTTGTTATAATTGATCTATACGACAACGTATTTGAATCGTTTGGCATTTATTAATTCCACAGTTTTTTTTTCATGATAGGTTCGGGGTATGTGTCATCACTACTTTCATTCCAATTCCAGATCATAGTTTCCATTTTGGAAAGTTTTGTATGACATCTCACAATTCTTCTAGATTGATTGGCTGCACATACACGATTCGAATATCAATTTCCACCTCATCCCAAATACGCTCTATCGAATCAAGTGGTTCTGGGATCCATTTTAATACATAAAATATTGTTGTATTTCATAAACCAATTTGCCATTATTTGTTTCTTTTCTGACACCTCATGTCACACTAAGCCTGAAGTGTTGATAAAAAGTTAGATAAAAAGTTGGATGGATCCATAATTTTATGTTGTTTATTCCAGATTCTGGCCCTATTATTTGAATGTATGAGTAGAAATCGTAACACATCGTACCAGTTAACGTTTGACATTGCATTTAAATATTTATAAGTCAAGATAGAAAATCTATCTATCTATGAAATGACATACGTTTTTCTATGCAGTTATCATTAACTGTATTTCATTGTATTTATATTTTCGAATATAACATATTTAATAAATATAAAAATTATTTGAAATAACTTTGCAGAAACTTAAAATCGGACATCTTAGTTAACTGAGCAAATCTTAGTATATAATATATGAATATACGAGTGTTTTATTGATTTCATGTTTGATTTCATAATAGCTATAGATTAGCGAGAGGCACACGAAGTTATTTTCTGTGGGAAAGGGGTTGTAATGTGAAAAATACTTTATCACCTAAAAGGCCATATAGGTGCTTTTGAAATCTCAGTTTTAAACTAAACATGATATCGATAAGTCATAAAGAATTAATTAATTTGTGACAACTTTTTGGAAATTTTTTACATATTTTGCATTCAACAAATAGACAAATCACTTTACTCCCATATCGTCGCTTATTTGACTACATATTTATCCTTATTGCACGCGAGACATATTAAGACAATTTATGAACACAACTTGTGAGTGAAAAATGTGGTGCTGAAAGAATATCAATTTTATAGACAAATTTCGTTCATTCAGAGGAACTATGTACAAGGTTGATTTTAAAAAATGCATCGAGGTGATCTTATGACAGACATTTAGTTCTTTCATTGGACAAGTTGACAGACCAAAAAGATTAAAATCAATCTTGTAAAGGGATAATACGATTCCTAAGCATGTCCTTCATGGTCTGATAATCACTAAAATGAAATAATTAGATTCTCCCTAAATAATTACAGTCCTGACGTGTAGTCGCCTTTGGGTCAATAGACAAATCTATCATGGTCTAGTTGACACTGTGTTAGCAAAAATCACTGCTCTAGATTTCTCAGTCAAGAGGAAGGGGTGTAATCAGTCGTGCTCTGTAAAGTTGTTAGCTTTTTGACCAGGTATCTTAGTTTCGCTGGCGTCATTCGATTCGAGTCATTGGACAGCCGACTTTGCTGTAGGCATTAGGCAAGACATTTACGTGTCAATGAACATAAAAGCCGGCAGTGCCGTGTGTTATTATTTATGTTGCACTGGCTAGATTAATAAAAATAGTTTCACAAGTTAATCAACTATTTCCTGCTAACACCAATTAGAAATATCATATTTAATATTATATTTTGAATTACCGAAGACGCATATTTTTAACGACATTGCAAGGCAGTAAGGCTGATAAAGTGCCGCTGCCGACACTTGAATTTGAACATAGATCGCCAGTGAGTAAACACAGGCGATCTCATTTTTGAATTAAGTACACCACGTGACCATAGAGGAAATGCATATATGTAGGAAGTAGCTGACGACTAACGATCTCCAATTCTAGTCTATACGGGCCACTATTCGCTATTCTATTCACGAGACTATTTTTCTTTTCGGATCACTATTCGGTGGTTACTATTTGAGCGTGTATTATCGAACAAGTACCGTTAGTGCGAGTGTTATTCGAATGCTTCTGACACAATTATTGATCAACGGCGTACTATAGTTGTATCTGAAATTACAAAGGCTCTACTACAACGAGCATTACAAAAGTGGCAACGTGTATTCGTTGACATCACAAAAGAATTCGCAAATATTACTTAAATTTATACGAGGATTCGTCCAGCAGAATACAGCAAAATGGAAAACTGAAAGCTATCATGGTTCTAAAGTTGGCGCTACAAAAGCAACAACAAGAACAACAGCTGCTGAAAAAAATTACAAGAACAATATTTGCAGCAACAAAAACGACATGAACAGCAATTACAATTACAACTATAACAACAGAAGTATTTTTTAGTTGTTAACCAAAACCCTGGAAGGAAAAACTTCAGATTCGTTCACTCAAGATACTGCTGCTAATTCTATCAGCGAATTTGTATACAATCTAGACGAATGTATAACTTCTCCAGCTTATTATAGAATATAAAGGGATATTCAAAAGGGATTATTCGTATTGGAATGATGAAAAGAAAGTTTGTTTATTATTAAGGAAGTTGTCCCCTGCTGAACAAGAAAAATATGTGAATTATATTTTGCCGAAAAAACATGAGATAAATTTTGATGAGATTGTTCTAATTCTATCAAAAGATTTTGGTGATAGGAGTTCATTATTTAATACATGATGGCAATGTCTTAACTTAGTAAAGTCTGACGATGAAGATTTTGTCGCTTATGCAGGAGTCATGAATTGAGAATGTGAAAATTTCAAGTTACATGAATTAATTCCTGATTTATTTAAATGCCTGATCTTCATACAGGGTTTAACTTCTAATAAGGACGCGGAGATAAGATGCAGGATACTTGTTAAATTAGAAATGGATTCCAAATTAACTCTCCAGAAAATAGCAGAATGTCAACATGTTGTGAATTTGAAACTCGATACCGCAAGGATTGGGGAAAAAGACAATTCACAGGTACATAGTCTCTGACCATCTAAGAGAAAAAACTATAAACCTTTTTCAACACCTAATTGAAAACGAAAAAAAAACTATGACCCCCACTTCAATAACTAATACTTGTCACGGTTGGGGAGGTAAGCATTTTAAAATGATTGTTTTTTCAAGAACAAAAAATGCTATGAATGTGGGAGATTAGGACACAAAAGTATGTGTTGCAGATACACAAAATGGAGAAAGAAGAAAACATACGGGAACATGATAAATACAAGGAATACGATAAAATGCACAAAATGGAAATTTACAAGACATCTCAAAAGAGGAAATTTGTTTTTGTGCAAATTAATGATGTAAAAATAAAATTGCAAATGAATACAGGATCTGATATCACTATTATAAATAAACATGCAGAAAAATGGATAAACCCAGTTCTGATAAAGTTGCGCATGGTCTCTAAGTAAAAAGATTGAACTTTTTGGGCGAATTCACTTGTAATGTTTCTTTTGTTGGAAAAACCAAAAACGCGATCGTTTTATTTTAAAAAATACTGTTAATTTGTTTAGAACAAACTGGATTGCATTATTTGATATTTGGGACCTTATAATTAACTCTTTTTGCAACAAGATAAATGTTGTTACCCCTGGTACTAATACGGCAACTAAAAAATTAAAAAATGAACTAAAAAAGAGTTTTTTAGAAGTTTTCTCAGAAGGTCTAGGGACATGCACGAAAGCAAAAGCTAAATTTGAGTTAAAGGAGAAAGTAACACCGACATTGAAGCCAAAAGAGAGTGCGCCTTTTGCGGACTTAGATCCAATTAATAATGAATTGGACAGACTAGAAAAATGAGGAGTGATCTAAAAAATAAACAATTTCGAATGGGCATCACCAAGAGTCTACGTTAAAAAAAAGAAATAATAAAATCCCCGTATGTGCTGATTCTTCAACGGGGTTAAATTTACGTTTAAAAACAACAACCCATTACCAAATCCAGAGGAGATTTTTGTCAGATTGAATGGAGGTCATTTATTTCAAAATTGGACGCTTATCTACAAGTACTAGTGGACGAGGACTGCTCAAAACTATTGACAATTAACACTCATAGAGGGTTATACAAATTCAGCCGACTTCCTTTCGGTATAAAGGTACCACCAAGCATATTCCAACAGATAATGGATACCTTGCTTGCCGGTTTGGATTGTACTCAAGCATATTTGGATGAATACTTATTAAAAGTAAGACCCAGAATTAGAGAGAAGCAAAGAATATGGTTTTAAGATTAGTGAAGGGAAATGTGAATTGTTTATGCCCAAATTAAATATTTAGGACAAATTATCGATGAAAACGGTAGACGTCCCGATTCGTTAAAAGCTACAGTCAAATAGAAAAGGAAGCATTGGCAATCATATTTGCTATGAAAAAGTTTAAAAAATTCATACATGGTAGAGAATTTATACTACAGCGGTGTTATCTCAAGTCTAATTCGTTACCCCCCCCCCTACGTCAACGAGGGTGGTGGCACTGTTGGTATGGCGCTTTCTTCATACCGTAACTGTCTGGGTTTCAACTCTCGGTAGTGGGTGCGCACTGCTGATGAGTCCCAAATATAGGACGAAACGGCCGTCCAGTGCATTCTGTTGAGGTTTCTTCTAGATGATGAATTACTTAATTTATATATATATATATATATGCGAACAAACCGAGTATTATTCTAATGTACATAACATTTAATTTAAAAGAGGTCTCAATACAGTTATTTTAGGATATTTAAGCAAAAACATGTTAAAAATCGCTACACGATTACAATCATGTTTCAACACCCCAAATGCGTTTCCTCGAGCGATGCCAAACCACTGGCGAGCGAAAGATTAATTTAATTTCAAAAGCAGAATACTTTTTTTAAAAATAGGCTTGTGCGCTTTGCCGTGATTAACCAATCGAATGTGACCTACGCGAAATTCAAACCCAAAGAAAAAAACTTTTGACACGAATTTGTCTGCATATAATTTCATAAGATGTATCGAAGTCTGACGTTCAACTTTCCAAATAAGTAAAAGCTAAAAGGGGTAGGGAGGTAATTTACCACAATGCTAACCAGTTATATGTTCGTTCAGCATCTTACATAAAATTTTATAGTTCATAAATAAAAGGCCCCTTTAAGAAACTGGTAAATAACGTAACTTTTAAAAACTGGATCGAAAATCAGAACTACTTTCACAAACTAATATGCAGCCGTTAAGTAAAGAGCATCTTTATAAGATGTTAATAATACTAACTAATCAATGGAAGATGTTAATAATGGCAACCAAACACCTGTACAACAATATAAGGTGTTAATAATACCAGCCAAACATCAATACAAATCAATATTATATCAAAATAAATCTTACAAATAGAATAGTAAGTTATATAAGCTACAGTGCAGTTCATTTACTAATTATTACTATAAATAAAAGTATTATCAAATACAAAGTTTAAACATATCTTAAGGTAAACGGTAGGCTATATATATCAAGTACAGTCTAATAGTGCCATATAGACGCAATTTTTCTTGTCCTAGATCCTAGATATTTCATATATGCGCAGTTCCGTATCCGAACGTAAACAAAGCAATTTCTAAAAAAGTAATGACATTTTTTATTTATTAATTCGACAGATTTTTTTCACTTTAAATGTTATTTTAGTGGATGCTTTATTAATGAAAATTATGTTTGGATACGAACGGGAATGTGGGACGACAAAAATTGCGCATATGTATATATATATATATATATATATATATATATATATATATATATATATATATATATATATATATATATATTTACACACACACACACACACACACACACACACACATACATATATATATATATATATATATATATATATATATATATATATACATATATATATATATGTATATATATATATATTATTTATTATAATTTTATCATATAGACAAAACATTTTACCCACAACAAAGATGCAACTTGGCTTCAGTGCATTTTAACTGCACATCTACGGGTGAGGGTCGAAAATGGTTATGAACGATTCTGTTTGTAGGCAAGCCCGGATGTAAAACGTCACTTCCTATTTTCCATTTTTTAGAAGAAAAATGTACATACAAAATATACATAAAGTATCTGAGTGAATGGAAAATAGGAAGTGACGTTTTACATCCGGCCTTGCCTACAAACAGGGTCGTTCATAACCATTTCCGACCCTCACCCGTAGATGTGCAGTTAAAATGCACTGAAACCAAGTTGCATCTTTGTCGTGAGTAAAATGGTTTTGTCTATATGATAAAATTATAATAAATAAATAATTATCGCTCTACTACCTGTATCGAGCTCTTTTTTGAATGAACGCTGCGAACGTTGGAATGTATATATTACTTTCGTTCTCATCGCATCGGATATATATATATATATATATATATATATATATATATATATATATATATATATATATATATATATATATATACTAGTAATAATCATTATATAGCCTAATAAAAAACCAATAGTCTTCCAATTAAAATTACTCGATTAGGGAGTAGTTAAGTTATATGACTATGTTCTGAACGCTAAAACAAAAACTCTAATATAAACGAATTAATTACTACTAATCACTGTAAATGAAACGAAAGGAAATGGATAATGTATTAACCAAAATTGCTTGGGAAATAATTACTGTGGACAGTTTCTACGCGCCCTTCAACCTCTTAAAAGTAAAAATTGTAAGAACGCTAGAAAAACTATATAAAATCTTGTCGTGTTCAGTAGAATATATATGAAAGAAGAATTGCTTACCAAATACAAAAGATTTATCTTTGTATGTGCGCACATAACTTCCTTAACTATGTCGTCGCCGAACAAATAAAATTAGCTTTAACGATATTTAGGGAAAAAAGACCCTTCCCTGATGTAAATAAAATTAAACAAACCATTAACTTTTTCTATCATAACCAGATACACTCTAATTATAAACAGGATGGAAAAGTAATTTAAAACATTACTCACCAGTACATATATCAGTCAGTGATCCTAACAAACACCTAAGATTTATCAACTATTATAAAGGTTTATGACGTCCAATCTAATTATTACTAACATCACGGGGAATCAAAAAACTAACCTGTATAAAAATAATGTTGAATTCTCATGCTATCTGGGAGATTACATCTCCGACATTATTAATAATAAAAAAACCGCATTAAATTCCTTCATTGAACACACATGCACCCCATTCTCTCGCAGACTGACTTGTCACCTGTCGAAATTCTGTGTAATCCGTGCACATATCGATCAGCACGTCATTAGTGACCAAAATTCAACTATCAACATATGATAAATATCAGTGGATAATAGCAACATACTATACAGTACCCAATGCAAGGGAAGACTCTAAATACTAAAAACTATTATTATACAAAATAAACAGCACACATTAAATAAAAAAATCATTCAACAGAAGAGACGGCATCTTGAAGTGAATATAATATATTTAATGTGCATATGTTTTATATTAGTATAAGAAACAAATGAAAACATAAAACCATACACACACATACATACATATATATCGATATATATATACACGCAAATACACGCATATATATATATATATATCGATATATTTAATGTGCACATATTTTATATTAGTATAAGAAAAAATGCAGACATATACAGCCATACACACACATACACACATATGTATATGTATATATATATATAACTGTTATATATATGTATATATATATATATATTAAAAATATAGTTCCTTCGCTACATAAGAGTTCTCATGTTTCAAAAACAAGAGCCAAAACCCTCAATATAATTATTGAAATTCAATTGAATTAAAATATCAAGCCCTGTTTCATCCTCAAGCGAAAATTTAGGAATTAGTAATTTAAGCTCTACTTCTGTATGGAGCACTGTTTTTTTAAAATAAAAACAAAAATACTAAAGAACTCCAGATTATTTACCGAACGTGTTCTTTCCTATTTTTCTACATATCTGCACATATATATCGGCTCCCAAATTAAGGTCAAGCACTCTGAACTTTTATTTTTATAAGAACTTTAAAAATATGGAAAAAGTAAATTTTGGCATTTCTCTGAAGAACATTCTACAGACAAACAAAGGGAACTAAGATTTTCGCTTGAGGATGAAACAGGACTTGATACTTTAATTCAATTTAATTTTAATAATTATACTGAGGTTTTCGGCTCTCGTTTTTGAAACATGAGGGCTCTTATGTAGCGAAGGAATCATATTCTTTTTAAAAAATAATTATAATTTAAGCTCTACTTCTGTATGGAGCACTGTTTTTTTTAAATAAAACCAAAAATACTAAAGAACTTCGGATTATTTACCTAACGTGTTCTTTCCTATTTTTCTACACACACACACACACATACACACACACACACACACACACACACACACACACACACACACACACATATATATATATATATATATATATATATATATATATATATATATATATATATATATACACCTGTGTAGAAGTGAATGTAGAAGTGTATATGTTCATTATACAAATATCCCTGTGTTTTCGAGCGTATCTATTCCTTTTTGTAGTATAAATATATAAGCCAGGATAGATCAAAGAAAAAAAGGAAAGAAGAAAAAAAAGGAAAAACAATTTCGACAGACGGATAAACAAGAAGATTCTCGAAGGACTCTGAAACATCTAATTAAAATATGTTTGGTTTGTTTAGCTTTTGCCACTTATGACGAATATTAAAATCATAATTTCTATTATCATTGTTATTCATATAAGTAGATGCACGTACTGTCATTAATCTTAGCATTAATCAGTGTCTCAAATATTTCTCTTATCTATACATTTTATAAGACGGCGAACAATTTGTAAATAATGAGTAAATAAATTATGTCAATTCTCTTGATACAGAAAATCTATGTCCAATCTTTTGTATGTGACTCATTTTATTTGAAAGAAAAACTAGGTGTGATGTATGCTTACATTTATACTTGTCAATCAAAGTTTTTCTTATTAATCCATTACGGTGATTTTTTAACAGCATTTTCTTGCTATATATCTCAGTTTTTAGTTGCCATGTCATATTCCCATGAAAAGCTTTATAATGACTAGATGATAATAAATAAAAGGGAAAGATAAGCATAAGAAAACGTTATATATGTTGACAGGTTATGTTTTATATGTTATACAATAATTCTGTTGAAATATCGGTGATAATTAAGGTGAGGAGACACAAATAACAGGTATTTACGTCTGTATATACATATATTGAGGAATTATTTTGTTTTGTCTGTCAAAGAAAATGATTTTTTGCTATGTTTACTTATAAATATATATAGATATGTATCGGTAAATAGATGCATACAAATTATCATTTATACAAGAATGAATGTATAATATTTTATAAGGCTTTCTACAGTTGCGCAACTATCCAAGAAATACATTTTTTCAAACTTCTTTTGCATATTTCCATCGAATAGCTCCAGACCTCCAAAGATATTTTTTTATGATTTATGATTTTCTAAATTTTAAGAGGGGAGATTCAGCTTCATAAAATCTATTGTAAATTGACACACTACGCTAGCCTCCTGAAAAAATTTCGATTCATTTCATATTAAAATAAATAACCTTACAAAATTTGTAATAACCATACAAATTTCGATATTCAAAATTAGTTATTCAATATTAAAATGAAAAGTTAATATTAATATTATTTAAAGCTTATTCTTACTTAACTTTTTCCTATGTTGTGTCAAAATAATACATTCAAAATTTAAAAATGATTTAGCGGCGAAATATGAATTTAAATCATATATTTTCCCATTATTATTATTATTATTACTACTATTATAATTTTTCCTTTTATTTCTGGGGTACACTCATTACTTTGGGGGCTTCAACCAGAGACCTAAGGTCAGGAATATCATCATAACATTTTCCAATTAACATTTTTTAAGGAAAAAAACAACCCCACTCTAAAATCCTACACATTTTATATACATAAAATTAAAGTGTTAAAGTGTGAGGTATACATGAGAGTACACTATTTTGTAATTCTTTAAAGCTTGGGCTTCAGTGAGTCTATTGCAAACTTTTCTAATCAATCCGAGGGCTCCAGTTACATCTGGTATTATTGATGCCCTCATGTGCCACATGTTTTAGATTTCTACTTTAAGATCCTTGTATTTTGATAGTTTCTTGAAGATCTGCCGTTTAAATAAGAAAGCACATTCTGCTTTTGTCGTCTTTGATCAGGTTGTCTGGTCAAGAAGGTTTTATTATTATTATTATTATTATTATTATTATTATTATTATTATTATTATTATTATTATTATTATTATTATTATTAGGGCATATTATGTCTCTATATGGTAGAGCCGAGTTCAAACTATGATCCTCAGGCATCTATTATTATTATTATTATTATTATTATTATTATTATTATTATTATTATTATTATTATTATTTTCTTTGATATCTGCCGTTTACAAATTTCTTTACGGGTCCCGCCCAGAGACCTAAGGTTGGAAATGGCATCATGACGCTTTTCACTGCAAAAAAAAAATATCATTATCATTATTATTATTACTATTATTATTATTTGTTTATGTTATGTTTCCTGCTTTCTATCCAGTAGAGCCGGATCCAAACTATGGTCCTTAGGCACCTATTATTATATTATTATTGTTATTATTATTATTATTATTATTATTATTATTATTATTATTATTATTATTATTATTATTGTTATTATTATTATTATTATTATTATTTTTATTAATATTAATATTTATGCATGTTATGTTTCCTGCTTTATATCATGTACAGCCGTAACACAAAGTATGGTCATCAGGCTCCTATTATTATTATTATTATTAATATTATTACTACTATTATTATTATTATAATTATTATTATTTGTGTATGTTATGTTTCCTGCTTTCTATCCAGTAGAGCCAGATGCAAACTATGGTCCTTAGGCCCCTATTACTATTATTATTATAATTATTATTTTTATTATTATTATTTATGCATGTTATGTTTCCTGCTTTCTATCCAGTAGAGCCGGATCCAAATAATGGTCCTTAGGCTACTATTATTATTATTATTATTATTATTATTATTATTATTATTATTATTATTATTATTTGTGTATGTTATGTTTCCTGCTTTCTATCCAGTAGAGCCGTATCCAAACTATGGTCCTTAGGCCCCTATCATTATTATTATTATTATTATTATTATTATTATTATTATTATTATTATTATTATTATTATTTGTGCATGTTAAGTTTCTTGCTTTCTATCCAGTAGAGCCGGGTCCTTAGGCCCCTATTATTATTATTATTATTATTATTATTATTATTATTATTATTATTATTATTATTATTATTATTATTTATGCATGTTATGTTTCCTGCTTCCAATCCAGTAGAGCCGGATCCAAACTATGGTCCTTAGGCACCTGCTATTATTATTATTATTATTATTATTATTATTATTATTATTATTATTATTATTATTATTATTAATATTAATATTATTTGTGCATGTTATGTTTCCTGCTTTCTACCCAGTAGAGCTGGATCCAACCTATGGTCCTTAGGCCCCTCTTATTATTATTATTTGTTTATGTTGTTTCCTGCTTTCTATCCAGTAGAGCCTGTTCCAAACTATGATCCTTAGGCGACTATTATTATTATTATTATTATTATTATTATTATTATTATTATTATTATTATTATTATTATTATTATTTTTATTATTATTATTGTTATTATTATTTATGCATGTTATGTTTCCTGCTTTCTATCCAGTAGAGCCGGATCGAAACTATGGTCCTTAGACCCCTATTATTATTATTATTATTTTTATTATTATAATTATTGTTATTATTATTATTGTTATTATTATTTATGCATGTTATGTTTCCTGCTTTCTATCCAGTAGAGCCGGATCCAAAGTATTGTCTTTTGGCCCCTAATATTAATATTATTATTTTTATTATTTTTATTATTATTATTATAATAAATTTAGGAATATTTGGAATTTAGGCCCCTATTATTATTATTATTATTATTATTATTATTATTATTATTATTATTATTATTATTTATGCATGTAATTTTTCCTGCTTTCTATCCAGTAGAGCCGGATGCAAACTATGGTTCTTAGGCCCCTATTACTATTATTATTTTAATTATTATTTTTATTATTATTATTTATGCATGTTATGTTTCCTGCTTCCAATCCAGTAGAACCGGATCCAAACTATGGTCGTTAGACCCCCATCATTATTATTATTATTATTATTATTATTATTATTATTATTATTATTATTATTATTATTATTATTTATGCATGTTATGTTTCCTTCTTTCTATCCAGTAGAGCCTGATCCAATCTATGGTCCTTAGGCCTCTATTATTATTATTATTATTATTATTATTATTATTATTATTATTATTATTATTATTATTATTATTATCATTATTATTTGTGCATGTTATATTTTCTGTTTTCTATCTTGTATAACCGAGTCCAAACTATGGTCCTTAAGTTTAGTAGGAGAAATACCTTTTAATTGATAACACTTAGTATATAGGATGTTCCTAATGTATAGCGATGTTCTGGGCAACTTTTATGCTGATGTTACCTGTGACACTATTATGACAAATGTCCATTCTTTTTCTCACGATGCCCAGAGCTTCGAATACTATTGGTACAGCTCATTCTTCATTCCCACATTCTGTTAATCTTGATGTCCAAGTCCTTGTATTTGAACAGTTTCTAATTAATTCCCATGGAGATATTTCTCTCAGATACTACTGCTATGTCAAGAAGCATACACGTCTTGTCTTTTATGATAATATCAAGTCTGTTGTCTTTTAATTCCCTGTCAGTTTGAATTGTTATGTCCCACAGGATAGTTACATCGGTATTTTGGGAAATGTGTCTGGTTGGTGCTCATACCATCTCTCAGCGGTTTCGATATTTTGCTTTTTCCAGATATATGTCGCTACATTGTTATGTCTGTAAGTATATTTCATTTTTTGCTAGCTCCGGACATCCTGTGATAATATGATCGACAGTTCCATAACATTTTCCGCATATCCTGCATTTCGGGTTAGTTCCATCGTTGATTATGTGACAGTGACAGGATCTGACTGCGAGCCATTGCAATGATTAGGCCTTCTGTCTCAGTTTTTAGCCCGGTGCTCCTCAGCCTCTGATGTGTTTTCTGTTGGTCCACATCTGCTTCTTTCGTTCTTTTTTAGGTATTTCAATACAACGCTTTGTCCTCCTAGGTTTTTTGTTTTGTTTTGTTTTGTTTTTTCATTTGGCCAAGTTGTTTTGCTTTCTGTTTTACTCGTTTGGTGTAGATCGTATTCTCTTTGTTTTTTGTTGGTAGGGTTCCATATATATTAAGCTGTTTCTTGAAGAGTGCAGTTTCTTTGTTGATGGAGTGGATTCGGTGTTTTACTATTTGTATGAGAGGGTCATTGGTTTTTGTGAGGTATGCTTCCAATCCGTTTATTGTAGTTTGTAGAGTTCAAGTTGGATTATACCTCGGCCTCCTAAAGCTCTTGGTACGTACAGCCTATCAACATCTGATTTCGGCTGGCGCATCCTCATTTGGGTAAACAATTTTCTGGTTTTGGCGTCCAATCATTTAATGTCATTCAACTTCCATTTAATAATGTTGAAGCTGTATGTTACGACGGGTATAGCTAAGGTGTTGATAAGCCTTCATTTTATTGACCCCATTGAATTCGCTTTCTAGTATCAAACGCACTCGTCTATACTATGCTTTTCGGATAATTTTCTTGATAATTAAATATTTTATTCCGTCTCATTCGTTAATTCATAAGTATTTGTATGTACCATATTGGTCTATTTCCTTAATTTTGTTGTTGATATCAAAGTCTAAATCTGTAGTTTTCGTTAATTTAACTCTTTTGAAGGTGGCTTTGGTACATTTGACGGTTCCTAACTTCATTCTAATGTCTTTACTGAAGATTTTCACAATAGTGAGTAGGCTTTAAGCTGGTTCACACCATTGGCAAACATTTTAACATCAACATGTAGAATAAGTGATTCAATTTGCCATTCTGTGACTTGTATCCATAGCTACTTTTGTTCAGCAGGCTAATGCAAGGTAAAAGAGTAGTGGTGACAATGAATCTCATGGAAGATCCCGATTTTGATGTTGGTTAGCCACGATGTTAATGACCCGTTTGTATGGTTTAGGTTTGGTGTAATCTTCCATTATGAATTTGACCGTTGTGCGGCATACTCTGTATATTTTTAGGCTCTTCTTTATCCATGAGTGTGGAACACTGTCGAACGCTTTTCTGTAGTCGATCCATGCTATTGATAAGTTTCTTTTCCTTGATTTCGCCGCTTCCAATATTGTTTTATTGATATTTAGTTTTTGTCCTTGCATCAGCAACTTCCTATTTTACATCCAAGGAAGTTGTATATCCTCTCGGTTATGATAGAAGTGAGGATCTCGTGCAGTGTTGATAGGCAGATGATGGGGAATTTTTCCAGGTTTATGATGATGTCATTATATACCCGTGCGAGGTCTTGGTGCTAGATATTTTTTTCATCCAAAAATTGGCTATTCGGTCTATTCCTGGTGTTATCCATTTTTTGGTTTAGCAGATGGCAGCGGTTGTTTCAAAAATACTGATATCCGTCCACTTTTGGCATTCTATCTGTGTGTGTTGTCCCTTCTGTTGCTTGATCCATGTAGCTCTTTCATTGGGCATTTTGCAATTTTCCCATATCTTACAGAAGAACTCTTCGACTTCCTGGATATTATTTTTTTTTCTTTGATATCTGGCGTTTACACATTTCTTTCCGGGTCCTGCCCAAGGACCAAAGGTTAGAAATGGCATCATGACACTTTCCACTGCAAAAAAATAAATAAAATAAATAAATAAATAATAATTACATAGATAAAGCCCTTCGTAAAGTGTGGGCTGTACTTGTCAGAACAATTTTTGTATATATTTGAGGTATGGACTTTCAGGGATCCCTTCAATTAGTCTACTGGAATCTTTTCCAACCAGTCCAAGTTATTTTGAACTCATACCTGTAAAGTGTGACTAGGCAGCTCAAGGCCAGATATGGCAGCATGACTCCATACATTTGGAATGAAATGGCTCATGTAAAGATAGAGCATACAGACGGTCAGGTACATACTGGAAGGGTATAATGAACCGATCATTTTACCAGTATCATTCGTGATGTATTGTATATATATAATTTCCATATGAGGACTGTTTGCCGGATGGTTTTGTTTAGCGGCATATCAACATCTATGGGGGTATTTAATGCCGGAATATAAATATATGGAGTTTGGTTGTTTGAAATTTTTTTCGCTGCATATCAAAATCTATGCGTAATTTAATGCCAAAATTTAAATATTTAAAGTTTGGTCGTTGATATTATTTAGCGGCATATACAACTCTATGGGTTATTTAATGCCAAAGGTAAATATTTGGAGGTGGGTTGATTGATTTTGTTTAGAGGCATATCAACACCTCTATAGGTTATTTAATGCTGAAACCTAAATACTTGCATTTTGGTTAATTGATATTGTTCAGCTGCACAACAAACACTATGGATTATTTAATGCTGACATATAAATATTTGTAGTTTGGTTTGTTGATATTGTTGAGCGGCTTATCATTGTCTATGGTTTATTTAATGCAGAACTCTGAATATTTGAATTTTAGTTGGTTGATATTGTTTAGCATTCTTATTCAAATCGACCATTCGCCCTTGCATGGAGTATTGCTGCCATATATGATCTGGAGCCCCTGCTGTTTGCCTCAGGGTTCTTGATAAGATCCAGAGACGGATATGCAATGTAATTGGCCCTGATCTGTCATCTCGTCTGCAGTCGCTCTCTCACAGACGCGATGTTGTCTCGCTCTGCCTTTTCTACAAGTACTATCACGGTAATTGCTCCGAGGAGCTGCTTTCGCTTGTCCCTAGGCCTTATGAATTTAAACGTCCTACGAGGCTGGCATCCCGTTCCCACCCCTACACCGTTGAAACTGTTAGATGTAGACGTCTCTTCTACTCTAATAGCTTCATGTCTCGCACATCTCGCCTATGGAACTCCCTTCCCTATTACTGTTTCCCTGACAAATACAATCTCCAACGGTTTAAGTGTAGCGTCAATCGACATCTCCAGTTGCCTTGATCTATCCACTTCCCTTCTCCACATTCTTTCATTTTTCATTACTATCTGCTCTCGCTCCAAATCTTCTGTAACCCCCTTGCCTTGATCGACCCACTGTCTTTCTCTTTCTCCACATCCTCTCCTTTACCACTCCTATCTGCTCTTCCTCCAACCCTTCTTTAACCCCATGCGTGATAGTGGCCTCCAGCCTTGCTTGGGGTGATACGCTTAAAAAAAAAAGATAAAAAAAAGGTACAGTACAATAAAATTAGAAAAGAATAGCACAGCATAACACACAAATGTATACAATACGGCGGTCGACTCCGTGAATTATTCCGTTCGGTTTAACTCGGTTCGGCTATGTTGTTCGAGAACCGAAATTTTGTTCGATAACCGAGGCATTTTCATCTGGAATATTCTGTTCGAAAACCGCTATTCGAGAACCGAGGTTGTTCTGTATATATATATATATATATATATATATATATATATATATATATATATATATATATATATATATATATATATGTGTGTGTGTCGAAAACTATATGTTTTCAAAAATGTATATATGTGTATATATATGTGTATGTGTGTGTATATGTATATATATATGTATATATGTATATATATATATATATATATTTATAAATAGTTATTTGTTTAAATTTTTCAAGTTTAAATTCGTTTAATAACATATTAAGCCACGAATAGCTTTGACATTTGACCGTCTAGATCATATTGAATGTAGATGTATGTGCCTGTGTGTATCGATGTGTATGTGTAAGTATAGTGCATTTGCCTATGTGTGGTTTGCTTTTTTGTATGTGTGTGTATATATCTAAATACGTCCGAGCGTTTAACATGCCGTTGTTCGAATGATTTCACGTGAGAGGCGACTAACATGTTGAAATGAAACGAAAAATGTATACATCTATGTCTGGGATTCTGAATATAACTTTCAACTTAATTTCAATGAAAATATAAATTAAATAGCATATATATCTTTTATTTTTATTTTTATTTTTTTTTTTCTCCTTGGTAATTCTACAATTTAAAACTTAATAGAGATCTGATTTAGATTTCTAAATAGGTAATTTTAATTTTTTAATTTTTTACTTTTAATTTTAATTTCAAATTTTATAAATCTTTTAATATCTAGATAACCTTGCTTAGTTGTCAAATTTTTCGAATCATACTATACTTGTTTTTTGATTGGCCACTCTAGCTTACGTAACAGCGTTTACTCTTAGCTAAGGATCGTTGATTAATTTGAAACTTTTAAAACCATTTATTCTATATTCTATATTATCACTTGACAAGACACAAGAAGTGTTGAAACAAAATGGCTACTTTTGTCGTGATTTTATAACATATTTATGTTGTAATATTCAAATAAATAATTATATATATATATATATATATATATATATATATATATATATATATATATATATAAACATAAACACGGTTTTATAACGTGTTGTTACCTATAACAGTTCCATCTTGGATCACTAACATCGGACATGACATTTAAATAGAATGATTCTTATGATTATCTATATATATCATTGTCGGTGTTTATGTGGTGCGCCATATATTTTTTTGACCATTTAATTTGTGTTAGCAAACTTTATTCATCTCTTGGTGTATGTGTATGTGGGTATGTAGGTAAAATGTTTTCCTAAATAACTGATATACAAAATCTGATAGTTTTCTGATATTTTTATATACCTAGGTATATATGTAAACTTAAGAGATATATACGCGTTAATCACTCCGTGGGTTTTTAATATTGTTAACGTTTTCTTCCACAGTATTTTTTAAGTACAAATTAGTTTAATTCTACCCATCTATTTTTATATGTTAAATGTATGTATGGATGGATGTGTGTTTTTTTACCTTTTACCTTTTAATTTATGTATATATATATATATGTATATGTATGGATGTGTGTAAGGTTTTATGTATATATCTTTATGTGCACATATGTGTATGTCTGTGTGTCTATGTGTGTATGTGTATATATGTATGCATGAGTGTATGTGTATGGATATATATATATATATATGTATGTATATATATATGTGTGCATACGTATATGTATGTATACGCGAGTAAATATAGATATGTTGTTGTGTATGTGTGTATCTACGTATGTGTTTTGGGGCATATAAATAGTAGGTCCTTACTAGATTAAATATTCGTTAATTTTCATATGTTTATATTAAATTTGTAACCTGTAGGTGATATTACTTGCTTTGTCAAATTTTCTTGATTACACATCGGTTCTCTTATAAATATCCTTCGTTTTTAGTCCCCCCCACACACACACACTTTTTTTCCTCTCTCTCTCACTCATCTTCTGGGTTTTAAGTTTAGATCATATCGTTTTTTATTGTGCGTAGTGTCACCACAAATATATACACAAGTTTCCGGGGTCTATTTTTAAATTTTAATTTAGATTAGTGAATCGGTAGCGAATTCTGCATCAAAAAATAATTCATAGTTATCTGTATCTCATTCATTTAAACCGTTATTTAACTCCTCTCTTTAAAACTTCTCTCTGTTAAATTTTAATCTCCACCTTCACCTTTAGGCCTTCCTGTTCTTCTTTCTTCTGTTACACCCCCTCTCTAGAGCTTTCATACATTTCCCTCTCACACTTGTTTCCCACTCCCACACATACACTCTCACTAAAATTTTATTTTTTATATCCGGAGTTATATTTTCGATTTCTTTTTGAATTTGTAGGTCTGATGAATTGAATCGTGATTACGATTCCAATGTAATAAATTATAACCATGGAATATTATTGTGTGAGCCTTTTTTATTATATTCTTACTCTGTCCTGGGCATTGAGTTCTACCTGGATTCTATCCTCTTGGGAATTTATTTATATAGTTAATTTGTATCCACATATCATAAGATATGTGGATACAAATTAAATGTTATGCGCCTTATAAAAATGGTCACTCCCAGCCGTTTCCATAGTAATTAATGTTGCGAATGAACATGCTTATAAAGATGTGTAAATTTCAAGATTGGTTTGTTCCTAAATTTTCGCTTGAGGATGAAACAGGGCTCGATACTTTAATTCAATTTAATTTTAATAATTATATTGAGGGTTTCGGCTCTTGTTTTTAAAACATGAGAACTCTTATGTAGCGAAGGAATCATATTTTATTTTAAATAATTATAATATATATATATATATATATATATATATATATATATATATATATATATATATATATATATGCTACCGGAAATCCGGTTGAGCTCTCTAGGGAAACGGGGTTTTAAAAACATCGGCTCCTACTGCTATTAAGCCTTACTCTTAAATTATGAATTGAGTTCTTCGAGCCGTTAAATACGTTAAAACGTTAAAATTCCTTTCTTTTCTGCCGTGCGACGATGTCAAGATATATGAATGATGTGAAATCAGTCGGGTTTCGATCCCGGCTTGAAGCAATCGGTCGTCTAGCTACACTGAGGAGCTGTGATACCGTGTAACAGTCTGTCGGTGAATGACTATATATACATATATATATATATGTGTGTGTGCGTGTGTATATATATATATATATGTGTGTGCGTATATATATATATATATATATATATATAGAGAGAGAGAGAGAGAGAGAGAGTGGGAGGGAGAGAGAGATATATACAGACAGTGAATAGGCATGTACCAAAATTTTCTCATGTTCGTACATTTTTCGGTATATCATTTTTTATAGTTATTTTTTCTTTTTCTGTTCATATTTCTTTTTCTGTATTTCTGTACATACCAATTATCCTCTGTTTGTATTTATACATGTGTGTGCTTGTATAAAATGTGTACATATATATTATGTTTCTAAAATATTTGTGTACATTTATAAAGAAATACAAATGTAATTACGAATAGACAAAACGCTCACATACATATGTGTGTATGCATATATGTATGTATGTCAGTATGTATAGATCTGTATGCATAAGTTCTTATAATTTTCTCTACTTTATTTTACTTTTCGAAAGCTTTTTTTATGTTACATCTGCAGCAGATGTAAAAATTCCCATCTATAAAGGACAATATTTTATCAGCAAAATGTTCAACTGCTATCAGATTAGACTTTCACATCACCTTATTGATGCATTTTTATATCTGTATCTTCTTCATCATTTTTTCTTCTTTTTCTTCTTAATTATTATTATTATTATTATTATTATTATTATTATTATTATTATTATTATTATTATTATTATTATTTCCTTTTATTTCTGTTATATTCACTTTTCCTGCCGAATTCCAACCAGAGACCTAAGGTCTGAAATGGCTTCATGAAATTTTCCACAGATCATTTTAAAAATATTATTATTATTATTATTTCCTTTGATATCTGGCGTTTACACATTTCTTTCCGGATCCCGCCCAGGGACCTAAGGTTAGAAATGGTATCATGACACTTTCCACTGCAAAAAAAAAAACTAAAAAAAAACTAATTACTTTGATAAAGGTCTTCGTAAAGTGTGGGCTGTACTTGTCAGAACAATTTTTTGTAACTCTGAGGCATGGACTTCCAGGGATCCCTTCAATCAGGCTACTGGAATCTTTTCCAACCAGTCCAAGGGCTCCAACTACAACAGGAATTGTTGATGTTCCCATGTGCCACATTTTTGAGATTTCTATTTCAAGGTCCTTGTATTTTGACAGTTTTTCGAATATCTTCAAAGATACATTGCAGTCTGCAGGGAGTGCCATATCAATAAGGAGGCACTTATTTTGTTTGTGGTCTTTAATATTATTTATTTATTTATTATTATTTTTATTATTATTATTATTATTATTATTATTATTATTATTATTATTATTATTATTATTATTATTATCATTATTATTATTTCTTCTTTTTTAATGTATCTTTATATATTCAAATATTCATTCACTGAGTATATTTCCAAAAATACATTACTGATTTTATATGAAACTTTTTCTGATTTAATGACAGAAAATTAATCAAGAAACGAGTATAAATAAATATTAAACAGACAAAAAGCAATCTTAAAAAGAGTAAAACATTCTAATTTGTATAAGAACTTTCGTATAAAGTAATAAAGAAAAAGTAATAAAGAAAAGCAGAACAGTTACTAGAGAGGAAAAATTCGACATGAAGTTAAGTAAAATTATTATGAGTAAATCTATTCAAGAAAAATAAACAAAAGTAGAAAGAAAGAAATAAAGATAAAAAAAGAGAGTTTGAAAAATCAAGTCAGAATATCCGAATTGTGAAGGACGAACTTAAACGACAAAGCAAAAGGGAACAAAGAAAAATTATTCAGTGAATTAAACTTGTTATTTCTGTTGCCTATGTCCTGGTCAATACGTTCTACAACCTTCTTCAGGGATAAAATTAGCTAAAATAGGCTAATGTATCCTTTTTAAAAAGAAACTTTAACGAACAGAAAATAAGAAAAATGCCTTCTCTCATTCCAGATGAATTGCACTTCCGAAGAAGGTTGTAGATTGGATCGGCTGATATCTCATAGTAAAAACATAAGCAACACAACGAATGAGTTCCGTAATTCCCAAACCACTTGTAATTGTAATTTTTTATATGAAAATTATAAATGGTAAGCACGAAGAAGACCTTAGAATGGATCGGGTGAAACGTTGGGTTAATAACAAAACAGCAAGATGGAATTCTGTAGTTTTAATAACATTTGGAAACATTAGCACACGCATCTTTTATATACATTGTAAATTTGACAGAAACCCTAGAATAGATCAGCTGATTTGAACTGTAATGGCAAGGAAATGTGTAAAAAGAATGAGTTTTGTAGTACGAAAAAAACATTGGAATGTTATTGTAAAATAAAGAACAATAAAGAAAAAAGAGGGTTATTTAAAAAGAAAAAACAAGAAGCAACAAAATAGGTTAATAAATAAATTAAGCAAAATTTATGAAATTGATGAAAGACAGGAAAATGAAAGAAGTTTGATTACATGGGACAAAACAGTTGGATAGATGTAGTCAGAAACTTCGAAACTGAAACAACAGTACTTATTCAAAAGTGTTTTTTTTCGGAATTCTCAATGTGTAATATAATTACGATTGTTTAAGCTTATTTACTGGACATTTATTTAATATCTTAGGATGTTTATTTTAAAATCATCAACTAAATGTCAGTCAAAACTTATGTAATGTATATATTAATTAATTGAATATTTGAGCTTTAGTTATCTATTGAGCAGTTTTTAGTATAAATTCTACTAGCTTCTAGTTAAATTCTAGTACTTGTAATGAAATTTCTCAGATATAATTACATTATTGTCATTAAATATTAATTATTAATCTTATATATAAAGTACAGTGTATGTTTGTGCGTGTGTGTGCCCAAGCAACTTCTTCTCTCCCACTGGTCCAATTTCAATGATTCATAGCTCATTCAAAAGCTCTAGAAAACCTAGGGAACGATTTTCAGATTCAGGGTTGCCAGATTATGCAAGGTTAAAATATATATTATTATATTATACTGGCGATTATCGTTGCTTTCGTGGTTCAATGGGGAGTAACTCTTATTTTCTTTTTGTATCCAAAATTGCAGCTAGCTCAAAATTTTAAGCTAGCTACAATTTTAAGGAGTAAATGCGATAGACATCAATAAACTCCAGAAGAAAAGTGTTTGAAATTTGTATTTTACTTCGCCTTCAACAAGTTGGCTTCTATTTGTAAAACTTTCCTTAACTATAACAAACTAATTTATGAATGAAATGTTCATTTAAATTTTTTGTTTCAAAGATTTCAAGTAGTGAATATATCTAACCGAAGCGATACCAAACGGGAAAAGCCAGCTAGTATTTTTATAATTGTGAAAATAATGGCCGTTCAAAAATTCATATTTATATCTGTAAATTTCATTTTTGCAATATTGTTGTTGGGAAATTAAATATTTTCTTTTTTCATTCTCCACAATTCTGAATTCATTTATCCCTTGTCTATATTGGTTGATAATCAAGGCTAAAGAGTTTACACTGCTATGCTATTTAAAACATAGCAGGATGGATAAGTGGATCTACACGTTTTCTAAGAGTATTACTTTCAAGTAAACATAAGCTATGCTAGCCAGAGTTTGATCTCGAATCTCTGACTCTGTTACTTGTAGTGTTAACCGCCAACAGTACGCCAGTATTACCAAAACAATTCTAAAATGATATCCTATATTTCATTGAAGTTTTGTCATGCAAAAACAGTGTGGAATAAATGGTTGGAACAAATAATTATTACTACCATTAATATTGTAGTTCTTAGAACAACAATTTGAATCCTGAACTTCATCTACTACAGAAAACAGTAATAATCTGGTTATAAATCGCTGCCTCAAACAAGACTTGAAATCAAAAACCAAACCTTAGTAGTACATTCTTCATGAACCACACCTTAACTACTTTAGCTATAGCAACTCCGGTAAGTTATGCGACACAAAATTACATTATTTACATTATTCGGACAATTGTCCCCATCTTTGTCGCCATGTTTATCACAACGTTTCAGCCCTTGTACGCTTCGGCCTTCTTCAGGTGATTGGAATATCGAACTGAACCCTTTATTTCGCTCACTGGGGTAGACTGTTCTAGTTCCACGTGCCATGTCTAATGGATGTCAGTTATCTCCTGTTAATTCCCATCTAAAATTCTCCACTGCCTTAACCTAACCACTCTTTGGATTCTGTCACTGGATCTAACCAACACCTTTATCCACTGTGCCATATTTAGTTAGATCCACTGACAGAACCCAAAGAGTATGAGTTCAATACCTGGTTACGGTTTCAGAGGGTAATTAACAGGAGATAACTGACATCCATTAAACATGAATGACACGTGGAACTAGAACAGTCTACCCCAGTGAGCGAAATAAAGGGTTCAGTTCGACATTCCAACCACCTGAAGAAGGCTGGAGCGTACAACGGTCGAAACGTTGTAATATGGCGACAAAGATGAGAACAGTAGTCTGAATAATGTAAATAGTGTACATAATACCTCATCTCAGAAATATAAACAGGCACAAAATTACTTATCATTTTGTCATTCCTTTTCACTCGTTCCCGGTTTATTAATAAAATTAATAAAATAAGATATGAAAGAAAGAAGAATGAAAGAAATAAAGACAAAGAAAGAAAGAAAAATAAATTAAAATAAATT
Organism: Acanthosepion esculentum; assembly: GCA_964036315.1. Classification (NCBI taxonomy): domain Eukaryota; kingdom Metazoa; phylum Mollusca; class Cephalopoda; order Sepiida; family Sepiidae; genus Acanthosepion; species Acanthosepion esculentum. The sequence continues at coordinate 46,795,966 of OZ038520.1, forward strand.
AAATAATAAAAAAGAAACAAAAGAAACAAACAAATAAACAAACGAATACGCGTGTATGGCAGGACATTAAAACTGTTTTATTTCCAATTTGGGCAGTTTAGATTTACAAATTTGTCAAATTCTCTATGATTTGATTAAACAAAATTGTTCTTCGACTTTGTTCATATTAATATGAAAGTTTAGTGATTACCAATTTTAATTTTATTAATAAATTTGTTATTCAAATTTTCAAGTTCATTTGTTATGTCTGTCAAAAGACCTATAGAAAGCAATCGTTAACTGATAAGACAAATCAAAACTATAGAAGAAACAATTTTTCTTCACCAAAATAATAAATAAAAAGTTTTAGCAGAGATTGCGTACATTAGTACGCCGTCTTTAATTAAACAAAATTGAAAAATAAAACTATGTATCAGCATTTCCAATAGGAATTGCAGATAAGGTTTAAAATACATCAATAAAGTA
>OZ038520.1:46801430-46833930 GCA_964036315.1 Acanthosepion esculentum
CTTTAGCGTAATGAGGAAAAAGCATCTATTTTATTTCTCTAGTGTAGAATCGTTTCTTTTCGAACGTTCCTCAGATATCTTTAACCGCATGTTCTATGCTTCAAAAATTTAAATGTCAATCGCTATCTACTGTCCTGATTACGCATTTCTCTTCCCGCTTATTATTAATGTTTCTCTTCCTAATTCTTCCACACATTGTAACCCCTTGTGTACTAGTAGCTTTATTGCCTTTCTTGTGGGATTCCCTTCCTACTCCATGCTTCCCAGCCAACTTTCATCTACAAAAATTTAGATGCAATGTCAATCGCTAACTACTGTCCTCCTGATTACTCTCTTCTCATTCTGCTCATCATTAATGTTTCTGTTCCTAATTCTTCCACTCCCTGTAACCTCTTGTGTTTTAGTGGCTTTACTGCCTTTCTTGTGGAACTCCCTTCCAGCTCTACGCTTTCCAGCCAACTTTAATCTGCAAAAATTTAAATGCAATGTTAATCACTATCTACTGTCCTCCTGATTACTCTCTTCTCATTCTGCTCATCATTAATGTTTCTGTTCCTAATTCTTCCACACCCTGTAACCTCTTGGGTTTTAGTGGCTTTACTGCCTTTCTTGTGGAACTCCCTTCCAGCTCTACGCTTTCCAGCAAACTTTAATCTGCAAAAATTTAAATGCAATGTTAATCACTATCTACTGTCCTCCTGATTACTCTCTTCTCATTCTGCTCATCATTAATGTTTCTGTTCCTAATTCTTCCACACTCTGTAACCTCTTGTGTTTTAGTGGCTTTACTGCCTTTCTTGTGGAACTCCCTTCCAGCTCTATGCTTTCCAGCCAACTTTAATCTGCAAAAATTTAAATGCAATGTTAATCACTATCTATTGTCCTCCTGATTACTCTCTTCTCATTCTGCTCATCATTAATGTTTCTGTTCCTAATTCTTCCACACCCTGTAACCTCTTGTGTTTTAGTGGCTTTACTGCCTTTCTTGTGGAACTCCCTTCCAGCTCTACGCTTTCCAGCCAACTTTAATCTGCAAAAATTTAAATGCAATGTTAATCTCTATCTACTGTCCTCCTGATTACTCTCTTCTCATTCTGCTCATCATTAATATTTCTGTTCCTAATTCTTCCACTCCCTGTAACCTCTTGTGTTTTAGTGGCTTTACTGCCTTTCTTGTGGAACTCCCTTCCAGCTCTACGCTTTCCAGCCAACTTTAATCTGCAAAAATTTAAATGCAATGTTAATCACTATCTACTGTCCTCCTGATTACTCTCTTCTCATTCTGCTCATCATTAATGTTTCTGTTCCTAATTCTTCCACTCCCTGTAACCTCTTGTGTTTTAGTGGCTTTACTGCCTTTCTTGTGGAACTCCCTTCCAGCTCTACGCTTTCCAGCCAACTTTTATCTGCAAAAATTTAAATGCAATGTTAATCACTATCTACTGTCCTCCTGATTACTCTCTTCTCATTCTGCTCATCATTAATGTTTCTGTTCCTAATTCTTCCACTCCCTGTAACCTCTTGTGTTTTAGTGGCTTTACTGCCTTTCTTGTGGAACTCCCTTCCAGCTCTATGCTTTCCAGCCAACTTTAATCTGCAAAAAATTAAATGCAATGTTAATCACTATCTATTGTCCTCCTGATTACTCTCTTCTCATTCTGCTCATCATTAATGTTTCTGTTCCTAATTCTTCCACACCCTGTAACCTCTTGTGTTTTAGTGGCTTTACTGCCTTTCTTGTGGAACTCCCTTCCAGCTCTACGCTTTCCAGCCAACTTTAATCTGCAAAAATTTAAATGCAATGTTAATCTCTATCTACTGTCCTCCTGATTACTCTCTTCTCATTCTGCTCATCATTAATATTTCTGTTCCTAATTCTTCCACTCCCTGTAACCTCTTGTGTTTTAGTGGCTTTACTGCCTTTCTTGTGGAACTCCCTTCCAGCTCTACGCTTTCCAGCCAACTTTAATCTGCAAAAATTTAAATGCAATGTTAATCACTATCTACTGTCCTCCTGATTACTCTCTTCTCATTCTGCTCATCATTAATGTTTCTGTTCCTAATTCTTCCACTCCCTGTAACCTCTTGTGTTTTAGTGGCTTTACTGCCTTTCTTGTGGAACTCCCTTCCAGCTCTACGCTTTCCAGCCAACTTTTATCTGCAAAAATTTAAATGCAATGTTAATCACTATCTACTGTCCTCCTGATTACTCTCTTCTCATTCTGCTCATCATTAATGTTTCTGTTCCTAATTCTTCCACTCCCTGTAACCTCTTGTGTTTTAGTGGCTTTACTGCCTTTCTTGTGGAACTCCCTTCCAGCTCTACGCTTTCCAGCCAACTTTAATCTGCAAAAATTTAAATGCAATGTTAATCACTATCTACTGTCCTCCTGATTACTCTCTTCTCATTCTGCTCATCATTAATGTTTCTGTTCCTAATTCTTCCACTCCCTGTAACCTCTTGTGTTTTAGTGGCTTTACTGCCTTTCTTGTGGAAATCCCTTCCAGCTCTACGCTTTCCAGCCAACTTTAATCTGCAAAAATTTAATTGCAATGTTAATTACTATCTACTGTCCTCCTGATTACTCTCTTCTCATTCAGCTCATCATTAATGTTTCTGTTCCTAATTCTTCCACACCCTGTAACCTCTTGTGTTTTAGTGGCTTTACTGCCTTTCTTGTGGAACTCCCTTCCAGCTCTATGCTTTCCAGCCAACTTTAATCTGCAAAAATTTAAATGCAATGTTAATCACTATCTACTGTCCTCCTGATTACTCTCTTCTCATTCTGCTCATCATTAATGTTTCTGTTCCTAATTCTTCCACACCCTGTAACCTCTTGTGTTTTACTGGCTTTACTGCCTTTCTTGTGGAACTCCCTTCCAGCTCTACGCTTTCCAGCCAACTTTAATCTGCAAAAATTTAAATGCAATGTCAATCACTATCTACTGTCCTACTGATTACTCTCTTCTCATTCTGCTCATCATTAATGTTTCTGTTCCTAATTCATCCACACCCTGTAACCTCTTGTGTTTTAGTGGCTTTACTGCCTTTCTTGTGGAACTCCCTTCCAGCTCTACGTTTTCCAGCCAACTTTAATCTGCAAAAATTTAAATGCAATGTTAATCACTATCTACTGTCCTCCTGATTACTCTCTTCTCATTCTGCTCATCATTAATGTTTCTGTTCCTAATTCTTCCACTCCCTGTAACCTCTTGTGTTTTAGTGGCTTTACTGCCTTTCTTGTGGAACTCCCTTCCAGCTCTACGCTTTCCAGCCAACTTTAATCTGCAAAAATTTAAATGCAATGTTAATCACTATCTACTGTCCTCCTGATTACTCTCTTCTCATTCAGCTCATCATTAATGTTTCTGTTCCTAATTCTTCCACACCCTGAAACCTCTTGTGTTTTAGTGGCTTTACTGCCTTTCTTGTGGAACTCCCTTCCAGCTCTACGCTTTCCAGCCAACTTTAATCTGCAAAAATTTAAATGCAATGTTAATCACTATCTACTGTCCTCCTGATTACTCTCTTCTCATTCAGCTCATCATTAATGTTTCTGTTCCTAATTCTTCCACACCCTGAAACCTCTTGTGTCTTAGTGGCTTTACTGCCTTGCTTGTGGAACTCCTTTCCAACTCCATGCTTTCCAGCCAACTTTAATGTGCAAAAATTTAAATGCAATATCAGTCACTACTACTGCCCTCCTGGCTGCTCTTTCCGCTTATTATTAATATTTTTGTTCCTAATTCTTCTATATCTTGTAACTCCTTGTGTCTTAGTGACTTTACTGCCTTGTATGGGATGATACCGATTAAAAAATATGCGTCTTCGATAATTCAAGATATAATTTTTTTTTTTTCTAATTTTGATCTTCTAAAATTTAAATGCAGTGTCAATCGTTATCTCCTTTCTTCTTGATTACTTTTCTTTTATTGTTTCCACTCCTTAATAATGCTTCTGTTTTCTAATTCTTTCACTCTCCGTAACGTCTTGTTACCTTATCATTTAATGGCATGGGCGATCATGGCTCTCCACAATTTCCTGTTCCGTAATGTTCAGTCTATATTATTAAAATTCACACCTGAATTAAGTTCATTGACAAAAAATGAGATCTTACAAAATAAATATTTGTTGTGCAAAATAAATATCCCCATTAAGCTACGAACTTATTAATATATTAAGGTAGCGCAATTAATTGATAGCTTCATATAGTTACTACCTGGATTTGTTAGTCCTGAGTATGACGATAAACTTCATTCGGCAGCAATGACTCTGATCGGAAGATTTAAGGTTTTGAGGAGCGTGGAACGGCCTTTTACTTGCTGCTGTTCCCAGGTTCATCCTGACCAGGGGTGATAACACCTAGTGATTCTCAAACAAAAACAAAATACGATGAAAGTATAAAAATACATATTTTTAGCAAAATGAACAGCAATATATTTTATCTGTAGTTAAAGGCATGCAATTGCATTCAAAATATTTAGATTTCGGCATTAAATAACCCATAGAGGTGTTGATATGCCGCTAAACAAAATCAACCAAACAACCAACATCAAAGAAGTCTTTCATGACATTAATCCATATAATATCCCACAATTTCTTAAAGAAATCAAACTGTATTCCAAAATATAACCTCAACAAAACTACCACATAAAACACACATATCACCTCTTCTAGTAATTATGTCCACACAAACATGTATATGCACAAAAAATCTGTGTATCTGTGTATCTACCATGTATTCAATTGTGAAAGCAGAATAACATATATCATATTTTCCCAAGAAAATTTAATTTTGGCATTAAATCACTCTTAAGGAGTTGATATGCCGTTAAACAAACAAAAAAACTGCATTTGTATGTGAATCTTTCACATTATAATGTTAAATGAGTATGATTACTTTGTAGCTCTTAGCAAAGTATAGTAAAAAGATAAACTCTAACAGCTACAAAGTAAATGTTTAATGAGAAGGTTCATGTTATGAAGGTTCAATTTGGATTCATGTTAAGTCAAGGTCATCTTCTTTCACCTTTTATATATTTTACGTGCCTGACGTGAATTTAATAAATACCAAACACTTCAAATACCACCCTGTATAGATCAGTTATGACAAATTTAGTATAAGAGATAAGGAAAATTAACTTAGAATAATGTGCGATAGAGGTAGTTTTGTCCAACACGGCAAGCTGCTACAAAACCAAAACAGTAACATTAAAAGTAAAATATCTAAACTGTCAGCTCTATACAACGGCTTTCTAAGATCATTGGTTAAAAATGGCTTTGAGTGAGTGAAGCTTATGGATTTTAGCAAAGACCACACTTCTTCAAACTTTGTGATATGGCGCCACAAAATCGCAAGCAAAGTACTGTACCAAATAACAGAAACAATATCACTTGAACAACAGCAACAACTAAAATGGATATCACATGTATTTCAAAGAGAAAAAATAACAATGTTTGCATTCCACACTACTTCAAACAAAAGGTTAGGAAGGTAACCCCCATCAAGAATGATAACAGCTACTGGACTTGAGAAACAGATTTTCCTGAAAAACATTTTACGAGAATGATTTTATAAATTTCAACGAACAGTAGTACTGGCTGTCTGGTCAATGAATGCCAACTGTTTCCTTGTAAGAAAATGGCTAATATTATCATGAGTATACTTTGCATAAAAAGCTAAAGAAACACTAACACACATCGGATAGCCATATGAGAGTGTATCTATAATCCTGCAACTTAATACATATCTATGAGCTTATATTTTATATCAAATTGTACTCTCCATTAAATAGTGCATTTACATACAAAAAGATAATGTTGAAAAGTAAATATTCATTATATATCTTTTTATCCAGACGAGCAGATTGATTGCTATATTGATTGCTATATTGATTGTTATATTGATTGTTATAAGTATAAAGTTTCGACAGTTTTACATTCCAGCGTTCTTCAAGTGTTCATAGTTTCATCTGGAAAACTTATCAAAATCTTAGGAAACTTTTATTCAATCCATTGATATGAAAAAGTTGAGATAGATAGATAGATAGATATAGATAGATAGATAGATAGATAGATAGATAGATAGATAGATATGAACAAGCTGAGATAGACACATATAGACAAATTTAGATAGATAGATAGATAGATAGATAGATAGATAGATAGATAGATAGATAGATAGATAGATAGATAGATAGATAGATATGAACAAATTGAGATAGATATGAACAAGCTGAAATAGATATAGGCAATTATAGACAGATAGACAGACACATAGACAGAGAGATATGAACACGCTGAGATAGATAGACATATTTGAATAGATATATAGACAGATAGAGATACAGATAGATACGACCATGAAAAAATCTCTCGCTCTCATTTTGGAAATTGCTACACTATACACAGTTGAAAACAGTTTTTTTTTGTTATTTAGATCTCCTTATATTCATATATATATATATGTGTGTGTGTGTGTGTGTGTGTGTGTGTGGCGCGTACGTACTTTCGTGCAATCACGCGGATACTTTTTTAAACAATTTCTTCATAATTTATTTAGATTCTTTCTGTTTTCATGGCTAGATGTTCCGCTGCATTTCTGGAAATAATAAGTTGCAGGTAACAGTGTCATGTGCGTGATACAATGTCCATTTTCGCTGCTTCGCCTTCAATTTACTATTTATTTTATCTGGTTTTTGCTTAAATCCTTTTCTCGTTTCTCTTTTGTTTAATCTTTCAAAAATAGGGCATATTCATGTAATAGACCGTTTCATTCATTTTTTTCTTGCTTTCGTTTTCTCAAATTCTATCTCTGTTTACTTTCTCAGACTTTCTACCTTTCTCACTCATTCTCTCTATCTATCTCTCTCTATATGTGTGTGTGCGTATATATATATATATATATATATATATATATATATATATACATATACATATATATATATATGTATATATATACATATACATATACATATATACATATACATATATATATGTATATGTGTGTGTATATATATATATGGATATATATATGTATTCGTATATATATATGCACACACACATATATATACATATATATAGAGGGAGATAGAGAGAATGATATATATATATATATATGGGGGTGTTTTCATGGGGGTGTTTCCCTCAGATGGTACATTTGAGAGAAACACCTCCATGAAAATGATCGAGAAATTGTCCAAATACAAGGACGTGGAGATCGAGATTAACAGGATGTGGGGAATAAAGACTGTACCAATAGTAATCGGAGCTCTGGTCCTCGTGAAAAAAGAAATGAACAATTTTACTAACAGTGTCCCAGTTAACATCAACATAAAAGTTGCCCAGAAAATTACCCTACTAGGAACATCCCATATACCAAGAAAAGTGTTATCAGTTAAATGACAATTCTCCTATAATGCCTAATGACCACAGTTTGGACCTGGATCTACAGGATACAAAACAAGCAAGATAGCATACACAAATAATAATAATAATAAAAATAATAATAATGATGATGATAATTTTAGTTAATAGCGTTTGTTTAACTAAAAGGAAACGCCGAAAACGTACTTTAATTATAAAACAAGAAGAAATTAAAATAATATTAACAAACTTATTATTATTATTATTATTATTATTATTATTATTATTATTATTATTATTCTGCGTGCTGTGTCCTTTAAGTACGTAGGTGATCATGACTCCCTACAACTTCATGTCTTTTCTAGCAGTTAACAAAATTTATCTTTTTGTTATCTCTCCTAAACCTTATTGTGCTATACATTTACTCAAGTTCGATAGGTTGTTTATGATTTGTTTTCATCTATCTCTCTTGACTTCAATGCTTCTTCTGTGCATCAAATTTTCTAAGCTATTTTTCCTCATTATGAGCCCTAGAAATTTCAACTGTCACCTTCTGATGTTAAGTATAAGTGTCCTTTGTTTCCATTTTCTCTAAAATCGTTGCTCACATGTTTGATCCATGATATTTTCAGCACCCTTCTGTAGAACCACATTTCTGATATTTCAAGTCTCTTCTTCATCTGTGAAGAGATTTTCCATCATTCACTGCCATATAGGAGGACTGATATTACATAACAGTTCAGTACTCTTCTCTTTCTTTCTCTTGCTTCAAGCCTCTTCTTCATCTGTGAGGAGATTGTCCATCATTCACTGCCATATAGGAGGACTGATATTACATAACAGTTCAGTGCTCTTTTCTTTTTCTTTCTCTTGCTTCTTCATCTTTGAGGAGATTGTTCAACATTCACTGCCAGATAGGAGAACTGATATTACATAAAAGTTCAGTATTCTTTTCTTTTTTTTTCTCTTGCTTTAAGTCTCTTCTTCATCTGTGAGGAGATTGTCCAGCATTCACTGCCATAGAGGAGAACTAATATTACATAACAGTTCATTATTCTTTTCTTTGTTTCTCTTACTTCCCGTCTCTTCTATGAGGAGATTGCCTAGCATTCGGTGCCATATAGGAGGACTGACATTATGTAACATTTCTGAACTCTTTTCTTTGTTTCTAACGAAATTTTCTTAATACTTTGCTTAGCTTTTGGAATGCATCTATCACATTGCGCATTCGGATCTCACGGTTACATTTTCCGTCTCCTGTGAAAACACGTTCCAGATATTTAAATTTTTGTACTTGTTTGATTTTTGCATCTCCAATTTGCAATTTATATGTTGGGCTGTTCCATTTGCAAACAACGATGTATTCCGTTTTCTTGCAATTGATGCTTAGTCTTTTCTTCTTGCCTTCTTTTATTAACTTTCTGTTTCTTCTATAAATACTACTACAACTGAAAGTATTTAGAAAATCACACATTCTACAGTATTTTACGGTATCTTCATCATTTTACCTTTCTCTTTGGATTTACTTTTCTCAAAAAGTAAATAAATTATTGTAACGCGTAATTTCTAAACTTTGCTTAAACATTTTATATTCTAAGGAGGCATTCTCTAGGAAGTATGGTTTTGCAGGATTTCAGACCGACTTACCAGGAACTTTATACAGGGCCGCAGCAGAAGCAAATGCTTTTTTGTGGGGTGAGGGTCAACAAATTTAGAATTTAGCCTTAAGTTATGGAAGGCCACCAACATGTGTAGCATAAAGTTTTTGCCACAAATTATTAAGCCGCTGGGCCATCAATATCCGATGTGTTTTGACTGAGGTTAGTCTTTTCGTCTTCTTTTTATTTGAGAGAGAAATATATAGAGAGTAAGATAAAAAAAAGAGAAAATTATTTTACGGGTAAGTAAATGCTTTGTTTTAATTTGAATTCTTTTCTATTTGCTTGTACATTTTTATTTTTATATTTTATTTTATTTTATTTTATTGGACCAACCACAGTTCCAAATTAAAATTAAAATGCACCCACGTGATAAAGGGAAATTACCATCATCATACACCTTTGAAGTAGAATTTTTCATCGATATTTCAGAAAAGTTAGATTTTTCCTTGCTTTGATAACTTTTTATTCTTTCACGTATTTCCTTATTGTATTTTGTTAAAAATACGAAAACTGGTAAAAATTTGAGGCGTGCCAAGGCGCCCCAGACTGCTACAGCTCTGAGTGGAAAATAGAATAAACTAAACAGGCCTTAGGTTTTTACCTCCGTCTATCAACTTATATAATTAAGTAGAAAATATCTTTTCGCTTTATGGTAAATTGACTTCCGTGAATAAACCAATTTAATTTAAATATATCTTCAAAGGAAATACAAAATGCAATCAAATTAACATAAATTCATTTTACAAGATTTAAATAAATTACTAAGTCCATTGATTGTCATTAATATTTGATTAAAACGCATGAAAGCAAAATTAATCAACGAGGGAGAAATATACGTACGTATGAAATACAGAGAATAGTAGAAAAACTAATACGAGGATTGTGCAGTAAATAAGGCCTACTGCATTTTGAATACCCTAAAACTGAGTTCATCACCTCCTTTGCAGATGCGACGACCTTGGCTTTCTTTGGAACAAATGAGGTGTGTTTCCCCTGCATGGATTGTTTCTTTGTCACCTGCTCAAAATGATGGACCCAAGACACATCCTGGGTTAGGAAACGTTCAAGTAAACCAGCTGGATCTGCTTCAAACAATGTCAGATTTTTCCTTGATGTGGTCAACTTGGGGCACTTTTGATTTGGTGCCAGAAGACGGGGCACTCACCTAACAGAAACCTTCGTCATGCCAACTTCATTGTACAGAATATTCTCAACTATCGCACGGGATATTCTAATATGATATGCTATTTGATTTCTAATCAATCGCTTGTCATTCATGTGGTGAACACGATCAATGTTTTCTTTGGTGGTGGCAGGTGCAGAACGTTCAGATATTCAACCGTCTCTCATACCCTTCAAAATTTAGCTGTCCACTTTTGCACTGTCGATAAAGTTGTGGTTTCATCCCCAAATGTAGCAACCATATCAGCATGAATGTCCTTGAGGACTAAATCATTTTTCTGCAAATACTTGATAGCACCACTATTTTCAAGAAATGATGTTACTAGTTAGATTTGAAGTCTTTGAACAATCAGAGGTTAGTTTACCTGGAAAGAAACAATGCAGTTATTAATAAAAAGAATCGAAATATATGTATGCAAGATTTCCCAGTTCTAGCATCATTCCTTCGTATAAAATTTGGGTAAAGACTTGCTTGGGTGATGTCATTCATTAGACTTACGTATTTGGTCATCACTGACAAAATTTGGTCACTAGAAAGTTGCACGTCAGTTGAAATTCATAGATATATGAAAGCTATGAAGCATTGCAAATACTTCAGCAATACATCCACTGGCGATAAGAAGCCTGAAAATCAATTATTACACACCCATTTCACATATCTAATTTTAATTCTATCAGACCTCTGGTTATTCTTCGATGAAAAAGATATTGTACGATTTGTTTTTTACAGTATATCAAACTTTTGCAAGTTATTTAAAGCAAGAAAGTGTTTTTAATTGTTTTAAGATATAATGATTTACTCATCCAAGTCCTAGTAATTAACAAATAGCTGGGGGAGAAGAGATATTTGCCTGCAAGGGAATATAACGAACCCGACTGGAACTGGAACTGGAACTCGGCTCTCTGATATCCGATTCTAAACTGTTATCCAGTACACCACGCGCACATCCAAGCTTATAGCATCTAGTATTCCCAATTATTCACCCATCTAGGTACTGACCGAGCTCGACGTCACTTAACTTCAGTGACCTACAAAAACCCGGGTTCACTGAAAGGTCATTCTGAAGTTGCACTATTAATCAAATTAATAAATATTAATCAGAAATTATCTTTATGGACTAAATGAAAGAAAAATAAAATAAAAAATTTGTGAAAATGTATGGCATTAAATGGGGATTATTTTGAAAATATACTTGAAATTTTGAAGAGAAATTGACTTCATTTTGATACTAGTTTCATTCATTATTCTTTTTGGTCTATAACTTGTTTTATGATATTGAATACCTTACTTATTGTTGTGGTAGGATCCACCTAATTTGCATAGTGGAGTACCGACGATATAAATATGGTTGGTACCGGAAGACAGGGAGGCGAATCAAGAGATCCAACTAGAGACTCTGCCCGACTGCGACTTAGTCAACACATTCTCCAGGAACGGTCTTCCCAGAAATATACAAAAGACTATATGTAAATATTGTGTACACATTCTTGTTTCAATACATTTTATTCTAAGTACATTTTGTGTTTGCATTATTATTCCATGCATTAGTCAAGTTTCAACACTTATATATCAACCTTGAAATTTTATGTTTCAATAAATTTACTTGGGTACCAGTTTCATTATTCTGTCTGGTCAAAATATGCTTAATAGGACTGGGGATGTACTGTTCAATCAACCCGCGTAATTTTGATTACATATCACTCAGTTCTGTTACATGTACTTAATTATTACGTACGCAACTTTCAGTCATAAAAATTTTAATTAAAATCATTGCGATAAAATTTTATACAGATATGTCTTAAATATGTATGCAAAGTACATATTCAATCCTAACATCTTGGAAATTATGTGAACACAGGATTACACGCATGGGCATAACTTTTGTGATATTAACGAACACTCATTGCCACTTTTGTAATGATCTTTCTTGTAGAGACTTTGTAATCGCAGATACAATTATAGTAACGCCGTTGAACAATACTGGTGTCAGACGCCTTCGAATAACACTCGCACTAATAGTACTTGCTCGATAATACTTGCTCGAATAGTAACCACCGTATTGACCCGAACAGAGAATAGTGTAGAGAAGAGAATAGGGAATAGTGGTCTGTATAGTGATCTATCACTATACGAACCGCTATCCGAAATAGCGATCCGAATTGTAATAGAGGATAGACTAGAAATGCAGATCATTTAAGCGTCACGCGACTTCCTATATATGCGTTTCCTCTACGATCACGTTGTCTACTTAATCGATAATGGGATCGCCTGTGTTTGTTCTCTGGCGATCTATGAAATAGAAATCTCAAAAATGTGGCACATGGGAACATCAACAATCCCTGTTGTAGTTGGAGCCTTAGGATTGGTTGGAAAAGATTCCAGTAAACTAATTGAAGGGATCCCTGGAAGTCCAAGTACAGCCCACACATTACGAAGGGCTTTATCTATGTAATAATTCTCTAAGTGCCGACAACGACACTTTATACCTATATAGCAATAACCCCATGCACAAATGTAATCTTAATGCAATTTTAACTGGAGTGTGGCAATAACAACAACAACAACAACAACAACAATGATAACTAATAATAATAATAATGAGGAATGCTAAATAATTATTGAATATATATATATATAAATATATAAATATATATTAACACAAGGAAGTTCTATGTTGTTGTTATTATTATTATTATTATTATTATTATTATTATTATTATTATTATTATTATTTATTTATTTATTTATTTTCTTTGATATCTGCCGTTTACACATTTCTTTCCGGGTCCCGCCCAGGGACCTAAGGTTAGAAATGGTATCATGACACTTTCCACTGCAAAAAAAATTATTACATAGATAAAGCCCTTCGTAAAGTGTGGGCTGTACTTGGACTTCCAGTGAGCCCTTCAATTAGTCTACTGGAATCTTTTCCAACCAATCCTAAGGCTCCAACTACAACAGGGATTGTTGATGTTCCCATGTGCCACATTTTTGAGATTTCTATTTCAAGGTCCTTGTAATTTGACAGCTTTTTGAATATCTTCAAAGATACATTGCAGTCTACAGGGACTGCCATATCAATAAGGAGGCACTTATTTTGTTTGTGGTCTTTAATAACAACGTCTGGGCGGTTGGCTTTGATTGTTCTGTCAGTGTGTATTGTGTAGTCCCATAGAATTGTAATTGTACTGGAATATTTTCCAACCAATCCTAAGGCTCCAACTACAACAGGGGTTGGTAAGTCACTCACGAAAGAGTATAATAATATGATAAAACCGGAAAAAAGTGCTCAGTGCCAAAATGGAAAAGCCTTTATATGCTAATGTAAACTGTCATCAGGCGTTAGCGCGCAAGAAACTGATAGTTTTTATTGGCCGGATGTACACCGGATTATTATGATACTCCAATAGCTTCATGTCTCGCACTTCTCGCCTGTGGAACTCCCTCTCCTTTTCCTGTTTCCCCTGATAGCTATAATCTCCAACTATTCAAACGTAATGTCAATCGACATCTCCAGATGCCCTGATCTATCCCCTATCCTTCTCTTCATCCTTTCCTCTATCACTCCTATTTGTTCTCGCTCCAACTCTCTGTAACCCCTTGCGTGCTAGTGGCTTCCCGCGTTGCTTGGTGTGAAACACCTAAAAGAAAATTATCGTCGTCAGTTCCCGCTCGCATCCAAGAATCAGAATAGTCATCCCCTTTCCCTATTTCCTTTCTGCCACCCCCTGATTGCAGTGGCGGAGATGCTGTGAATCAAAGAATTTGATTTTGACGGACAATTCTGCGCGAGGGAGAAGCTTACACACTTGGCCCGAAAACGCCTCCATCACGACTCAAAGGCGAGATCTGGCAAAACTGATTGCATTGGGCTGTCGGATGCTTGGTCTGTCAAGGTCTGCCTCGGTTACACCAGCCTGATTGGTGCTGCCCTTTCCACCAGTTTAGCCGTTGAGATCTTTGTCTATTTAGCCGTTGGGGTTTTCGGAGATTGTTCGTGTTCAGTCCGGTCTTTCCTTTTCGACCTTACCGCCTAGGGTGGCCCTACAGGAGTTGGAACTCCAGACGGCTTCGCTCTTGTGATCACTGGGGAGCGCAAACCCTACCATGACAAGGAACGACCACATATATTTTACACTGGATGTCGGAGTAAGCAAGTTGCTATCAAATATAACACATTTAATTATTGCTTTAATGACAATAATGAAAACGAATCGATATATAAGAATATAATAAAAATATAAACTTACTTTTAAATATATGAAGACATAGTTCGGAAATTTAAAATGATCCGTACCGATGAATAATGAAATTTAAAATTTTGTCAGTCTTCAACCAAACATGCTCACGTATACACGCATGCACACACACAGATACGCGCATATACACACGCGCGCGCACACAAACGCACGTTCTCACGTACACACACATGCAAGTATTGCACATAGATATGCAGCATTGAGAGGAACGGAATTTAACTCGAAGAGAGTGTCGGTAATTTATTAGGAATGGATGCAACACATTTGAGGATGAATGTCTCAGGCATGTTCAGATCAAGTGTGATTTCCAAAGAGTCACTCAGATTTACCAATTAATATGCACTATTGGAAATGTGGTGTGTGAGAACACGCTGTTGTCGAGGGAAAGTTATGCCAACAGTACACATGTTGTTTGTAACGAAGTTTGCAGATCATCATTTGGACTACGGAAGCACATAGTTGATATAGAGGAGAATTGTGGGACATGCAGATCTAATCAATCCAGTCAAGGATACAGAGATTATTTCACATGATAACTATGAAATCGAATACTGGTTTCAAGTGTCATTTTAGGGTCCATGGACGCCGAAACAATACGCAAGTCATTACAGGTGATAATATGCTGTATTGGAAATGTCCTGAGTTAGCGCATGATGTTGTCGAGGGCAAGATGCCAACAATAACCATGTTGTTTGCAACGAAGTTTGCAGATCATCATTTGAACAGCGGAGGTGCATAGTGATATGAAGGAGAATTGTTGGACATACAGATTCAATCGATCCAATCAAGGATACAGAGTTTATCTCTCATATATACATGATACCTATGAAATCGAATACTTGTCTCAAGATTTATCTTAGGGGCCATGGGCGCCGAAATAATACGCAAGCCATTACAGGTGATAATATGAAGTATTGGAAATGTGGTGTGTGAGCACATGCTGTTGCCGAGGGCAAGTTAAGTTAACTATACCTGTGTTGTTTGCAACGAAGTTTGCAGATCATCATTTGGACTACGGAAGCACATAGTTGATATAAAGGAGTGTTGTAGGACATGCAGATTCAATCAACCCAATTAAGGATACAGAATTTATCTCTTATATATGCATGATACCTATTAGTTCGAATACTGGTCTCAAAAGTCATCTCAGGGTCCATTGACGCGTAAACAATAAGCAAGCCATTACAAGTGATGCGAAGAGTTAGGAGGCGGCTCTCATTTGATTAAAATTTAGTAATCCTTATGCATGTATCGTTGAGTGTTGAGTCGTTAGAACGTTCACTTTCCAAGTTTGAGTTCCGGGTTCGTTTCTCGCCTCTCTCGATTTTCTAGGAAAATGACTTCTTGATGTTATTGTACGGCACCACGGGTTAAACCAAGCATTGTGAGAACTGATAATAATTTTGACAAAGGTTTTGAGAGTACTGTTGCAGAGTATTCACTCTTTCCCGGAAACTGTAACTATGGTCCACTCAGTATAGCTACAGCATAAACGAGTATACTCGAAAAACGAGTAGCCAGCCATTACATATGCGTAGGCTACTATGACATGAGACGAAGAGAGAGAGAGAGAGATAGGGGGTGAGAGAAAGAAAGAGAAAGAAAGTGAGAGTGGTCAAACAATGCAAACAACTAATATTCAAAAGTCAACGGAAGCTTTCCAGATGATGACCTATGCAAAAACTGATAATCTTAATCCTTAACATAATTAACTTTAATTAGGCTATTTTTGTAATTCTTAACATAATTAATTTTAATTAGGCTATTTTTGTAATTCTTAACATAATTAACTTTAATTAGGCTATTTTTGTAATTCTTAACATAATTAATTTTAATTAGGCTATTTTTGTGGACTATAGATCATAGGTTTTAATGAATTTGCATTCCAAATTACTACAACTAACTCGGCGCAATTTTGAAAGATTTAAATAATCCACTGTTTATTATATATAATTCAATAAATTTCAGTAATTAATAATGGAAATAACAATTAAATCGTAATGTTAATTCATAAGTAATAAAACATAATTCCTAATTTAAAATAATTAGTTTACATTATTCGTGGAATTATTAGATATCTGCTGTAATATTAAATTTGCTAGAAAGTATAATCTGAGATTTCTCAAGCTTTCATATTATGAAAGAAAGTAAAAAAAATAATTATTAGAAACAAAATATAAACAGTGTAAAGTGAAACGCTTAGAAAACAATGAAGAAATTTTAAACAATGAGAATATAAAAAAAAAATAAGTGGAATACGAAAGTAAGACTGACAACGAAATTAATCAAAATTAATAATTTAAATAAAAGACAAAACTTAAGGAAGAATAAGTGAAAAAATATAATTGGTAGTTAAAGAGGAAAAGAAACACTGGAAGAAAAAGAGAAACTGCGCAATGAAGAAAAGAAAAAGACAAAAAAATAAGGAACCAGTAGGTAGAGAGTTATTCATCCAGTCTGCAACACTTATAGAACAAATATGGACAAAAAGGCTGAATCCAGGAAAGAGATAAACACGTATTAATTTCAGAATGGTTACTAATGTTGACAGGAAGTCTAACAAAATGGTATTTATGGGATTATTTCTGGCTACCGTTGGTTTGCCGAGGAAATCACGTGAAAGACCTTTTGGGCTAAATGCCCACATATATGGCCTCCCTAATTTTGGTGGTCAGTTGACTGGCTAGTGGGATGGATGGCTACTCTCCACCTGAAAATAAAAAATCAATTGTTCATCCTCGTGTTCTATTAGGTTGGTGCAAAAATAATGTCGTTTTCTCACATGAAGTTGAACGTCAAAAAACGACATTATTTTTGCACCAACCTAATAAATTGAAGAGAAATATCAAAAATACGTTTTTCTCACAGTGGAATATTTCATATACGCTTTCTTTTTTACCATTTATAGCAAATTGTTGAAGATAGTTCAAAACATTATGGAACAGTGTATAATATTCTGAATAAAACCCAAACACATATCAAGAACACTTTCTAGATTTTATTAATACAATAAAATTAATTGTATAAGTTCGTGTCTTAGATACAAGTTCTAAGTTGCAAGGAAAAACCTTTCAAACATGTGTATACTATGTTATTTCTTTGAATAATACGTGAGCAATGGAATAATGCTCAATTTAAGCGACCTTGATAGTGCTATTGGAATGCTTACTGTAAACGGAAAACTTCATGTCAACAGGTATATCCTTCTGCCAATCTTCATAAAAATGATATAAGTAACTTTGAAGAATGTTTTTGCAAATCAATGAAATATGAAAAAAATATAAATGATTTTATAGATATTTTAATCATCTCATAAAAAATCAACATAATATGCTTTCTTAATTATTAAACAAAATATTTCTTTGACTAAATAATAATATATTTTCTGTGCAAAATTTATAATATTAATTATAGAAAAGTTCAAAAGAATTATTTTTCTTGCTTCAAGTTTCGCATATATACCACTCATCAAAATCAGATAAGCAAGTTTAACTCCAGTTAAATCATGTAGCCCAGTATCTGGGCTACATGATTTACTCGGCGTTAAACATCTGTAATATTATTATTATTTGTGTATGTTATATTTCCTCTTTTGTATACTGTACTGCCCGGCTAAATTATGGTCATTAGTCCCTATAGGTGTATTGTCATTTAATTGATAGCACTTTTCCTAGTATATAGGATGTTCCTAGTAGGGCGATATTCTGGGCAACTTGTATGTTGATGTTACCTGGGATACTAATGGGATAGTAAAATTGTCCATTTCTTTTCTCACGACTCCCAGAGCTCCGATGACTAATGGTACAGTCTCAGTCTTCATTCTTCACATCCTGTTAATCTCGATCTCCAGGTCCTTGTATTTGGACAATTTCTCGATCATTTTCATCGGGGCGTTTCTCTAAAATTGTACTGCTATGTCAATAAGCATGTACTTCCTGAATTTCTTGTCTTTTATGATAATATCAGGTCTGCTGGCTTTTATTTCCCTATAATTTTGAATTAGCATGTCCCAGAGGATAGTTACGTCGTTATTTTGTGTAACTGTGCACATATGTCACTACCTTCTTATGTCTGTGGGTATATTCATGTTTTGCTATGTCTAGACATCCTGAGATAATACTGTCAACAGTTTCGTCATATTTTTTCTGCAAATCCTGCATTTCATCTTTGATTATTTGACAGTGATAGGATCTGGTTGCGAGACATTGGTCCTGAACTGCAATAATTACGTTTTCTGTCTCAGTTTCCAACCCTGGTTCTCCTCAGGCTCTGATGTGTTTTCTGTTGGTCTACATCTGCTTATTTCGTTCTTTTTAGGTATTTGCCCTGAGACACCTTGTCCTCCCATTTATTTATTTTTGTAACTTCATTTGGCCAAGTTGTTTTGCTTTCTATTTTACTCGTTTGGCGAAGATGGTATTCGCTTCGTTTTTTGTTGGTAGGGTTTCAGGCCTCTAAAAGCTCTTGGTACGTACAGCCTATCAATATCTGATTTCTGGTAGTGCATCCTCATTTGGGTAAGCATTTTTCTGATCTTGGTATCCAACCTTTTAATATCATTCAACTTCCATTTAATAATGTTGAAGCTGTATGTTACTACGGGTTTAGCTAAAGTTTTGATGGCCTTCATTTTATTGGCCCCATTAAGTTTGCTTTCTAGTATCAAATGCACTCTCTTATAATATTCTTTTCGGATATTTATCTTCATAATTGAATGTGGTATTCCGTCTCCTTTATTAATTCCTAATTATTTGTATGTAAAATTTCGATCTAATTCCTTAATCTTGTTGTTGATATCAAAGTCTAAATCTGTAGTTTTCGTTAGTTTACAGTCTTTGAATGTAACTTTGGTACATTTGTCGATTCCGAACTCCACTGCTGGTGAGTAGGTTTTTCTGTTGGCTGTCATCATTGGCAAACGTTTTAAGATCATCAATATAAAATAGGTGATTCAGTTTGTGCCTTGTACCCGTAGCTGCTGTTGTTCAGTAAGGCAGAAGAGTAATGGCGACAAGGATTCTCCTTGGGAGATCCCGATTTTGATGTTGATTGGTTTCAGTGTTAATGACCCGTTTGTATGGTTTATACTTAGTGTAGTCTTCCAGTTTTTCACCCTCTCCATTATGAATTTGACTGTTGTGGGTCATACTCTGTATATCTTTAGGCTCTTCTCTATCCATGAGTGTGGTACACTGTCGAACGCCTTTCTGTAGTCGATCCATGCTATCGATAAGTTTCTTTTCCTTGTTTTCGTCTCTTCCAATATTGTTTTGATTGATACTTAGTTTGCCCTTGCACCCGTAACTTCCCCTTTTACATCTCTTCTGTTCTGCGGAGAGTGAACTGTTTTTCTCAAGGAAGTTCTATGTTGTTGTTGTTGTTGTTGTTATTATTATTATTATTATTATTTATGTATTTCCTTTGATACCTGGCGTTTACACATTTCTTTCCGGGTCCCGCCCAGGGACCTATGGTTAGAAATGGTATCATGACACTTTCCACTGCAAAAAAAAATTATTACATAGATAAAGCCCTTCGTAAAGTGTGGGATGTACTTGGACTTCCAGGGATCCCTTCAATTAGTTTACTGGAATCTTTTCCAACCAATCCTAAGGCTCCAACTACAACAGGGATTGTTGATGTTCCCATGTGCCACATTTTTGAGATTTCTATTTCAAGGTCCTTGTATTTTGACAGCTTTTCGAATATCTTCAAAGATACATTGCAGTCTGCAGGGACTGCCATATCAATAAGGCGGTATTTTTGTGGTCTTTAATAACAACGTCTGGGCGGTTGGCTTTGATTGTTCTGTCAGTGTGTATTGTGTAGTCCCATAGAATTGTAACAGGTCCTATCTCCGTAACCGGGTCTGGGTGGTGTTCGTACCAGTTTCTTTCAGTTTCCTTCCCGTAGAAGTTTCAAATTTTCCAGTGCAGATATTGGCCCACTCTGTCATGCCGGGTTTTATATTCAGTGGGTGCCAATATCGTGCAACCTGATATAAGATGATCAAGTGTTTCTGGATATTTATCACAGAATCTGCATTTTGGGCTAACACAGTATTTTAGTATATGTGCTTGATAATTCCTAGTTAACAAGCATTGGTCCTGTGTAGCAAGAATAAAACCTTCAGTTTCAGCTTTCAACCCTGCACTACGTAGCCACTAATGGGTACGGTTTTTGTCTACGTCAACTTGTTTGGTACGGGAAGAGTATTGGCCATGAAGCGGTTTATCTTGCCATTGTTTCTGTATCTGGTCGGTTGCATCTGTCTTTGCTTTCTTTTTTAAGTATTTTGCTGCTTCAGTCGGTTTACTCTGCTGTACTTGTATTTCTGCGCCCATTTGAAACTCCATTTTGAATTTGTTGGCTTCCTTTATTACGGAGAAAAGACGCTTACTACTTTAATATTCCTTGACACATACCATCATCCAGTCTTCTGTATTTTCCAAGTATCTTTGGAGGCCAATTGTTGTAGTTTTGTAGGACATTTCTAGTTGAACTAATCCTCTGCCTCCTTCGGATCTGGGCACATACAGGCGATCAACATCAGCTTTGGGATGATGCATGCGGTAGCAAGTGAGAAGCTTTCTCGTTTTGGCGTCCATTCGCTTAATTTCAGCTATGGTCCAGTTAAGGACGTTAAAGCTGTATTGCACCACAGGGACAGCCAAGGTGTTTATGGATGATATTCTGTTTTTTTAGTTTAGCTCGGTATTTCGCACCAGACGTACACGCCTGTAGTACTCCTTTCTTACCTTCTCCTTCATTTGGGGGTGTTGTATGCCATCTCCTTCGCTAATTCCTAGGTACTTATAAACTTCATCATGCTCCATTTCCCTAATCTTTGTGACAAAATCTAAATCTATTAAGAGTACTTCTGTAATTCTACCTTTCTTGAATGTTACTTTTGCACATTTATCTAATCCGAAGCTCATACCTATCTCGTCACTGAAGTATTTTACAATATTGAGGAGGCCATTCAACTCATTGCCATCTTTGGCAAAGAGTTTGAGATCCTCCATGTAGAGTAGGTGATTGAATATATTCTTATTTATTTTGTAACCATAGCTATTGTTGTTCAGTTCATGGGTAAGGGGGATTAAGGATAAACAAAACAGAAGGGGTGACAGAGAGTCTCCTTGAAAGATTCCACGTCGGATATTTAGTCGGTTGGATATGGCAGTGCCCCTGGTGTGACTAAGGTATAGTTTGGTGTTCCACATTCCCATACTGTGCTTAAAGAAATTTAATACCACATTTATTATTATTATCATTATCATTATTATTATTATTATTATTATTATTATTATTATTATTATTATTATATATTGTTTCCTTTGTTTTCTCTTCTGCGCATATTTCCTTTCGGCTACCTAAAGCTCTTTATAATGAACTTGTGAATATATTTGTTTGTATTTCTTTAAGGTGTGGCTACCAGGAATCCCTTCCAATCAATCTGAGGGAGGCCTACAACTACAACTGGAATTATTAATGCCCTCATGTGCCACATTTTTTATATTTCCATTTCAGACGCTTGTATTTTGAAGGTCTTCAAAGATACATTACAATCTGCAGGGACTGCCATGTCAATAAGAAAGCACATTCTGTTTTTGTGATCTTGGGTATTTCTTTAAGGCATGGGCTACCAGTAATCCCTTCAATGAGTCTATCAGAACCTTTTCCAATCAATCCGAGGGCTCCAACTACAACTCAAATTATTGATGCCCTCATGTGCCACATTTTTGAGATTTCCAGTTCAAGATCCTTGTATTTTGATAGCTTTTTGAAGATCTTCAAAGATACATTACAATCTGCAGGGACTGTCATGTCAATAAGAAAGCACATTCTGTTTTTGTGATCTTGGGTATTTCTTTAAGGCATGGGCTACCAGTAATCCCTTCAATGAGTCTATCAGAACCTTTTCCAATCAATCCGAGGGCTCCAACTACAACTCAAATTATTGATGCCCTCATGTGCCACATTTTTGAGATTTCCAGTTCAAGATCCTTGTATTTTGATAGCTTTTTGAAGATCTTCAAAGATACATTACAATCACCAAGGACTCTCATGTCAATAAGAAAACACATTCTGTTTTTGTGATCTTGGGTATTTCTTTAAGGCCTGGGCTACCAGTAATCCCTTCAATGAGTCTATCAGAACCTTTTCCAATCAATCCGAGGGCTCCAACTACAACTCAAATTATTGATGTCCTCATGTGCCACATTTTTAAGATTTCCGCTTCACGATCCTTGTATTTTGATAGCTTTTTGAAGATCTTCAAAGATACATTACAATCACCAAGGACTCTCATGTCAATAAGAAAGCACTTTTTTCATTTTACTTTATTTTTTTAAATCTTTGGTATGTCTTTAAGGCATTGGCTACCAGTCATCCCTTCAATAAGTCTACTGGGGTCTTTTTCAATCAATCCGAGGGCACCAACTACAACTGGAATTATTGATGTCCCTAATGTGCTATATTTTTGAGATTTCCACTTCAAGATCGTTGGATTTTTATGTTGTTTTTTTTTTAAAGATCTTCAAAGATTCATTAAAAATCTGCCGGGACTGCCATGTCAATAAGGAAGCAAATTCTACTTATATGGTCTGTCCGTTAACAATGTTTACAATTCAGCATTATATATTTGCACAGTATGTTTATTACATTTCGTCATATGGATTTTTGGAAGCCGGCCTCTTCCTGACATTTGTGTTCTTTGCTGATTATTTCAATGATGTGGTTTTTTGCTTCAGTGATTTCAACTCTGTTGTTTACAAGAAACTTTGCTAATGTCGTCTACATCACTAACAGAATCTTAATCAGTGCAATATTTTATGTCGCTGAATGAGTATTATTATTATCATTATTTATAATAATAATAATAATAATAATAATAATAATAATAATGGTATAATTTACTATAAATGTGACTTTGTGAACGTTTCTATAATTCAAAATGACTTTTTTTATTACTAATTAATTACTTAATCCTTACAAAAGCTATTACTAACCAAATGATAATTATCTAGCTCTCCACAATTTCTTTGTAGCCCTTAGTAAGGTTTGCCTTTTGGCTATATCTCCTAATCCCTGTTCTGCCAACCATTCACACAAGCCCGTTCTTCTTTTTCTTTGTGCCTCGTTCTTTCAGGGCGTGGGTGATCATGGTTCTTCATAACTTCCTCTACTTTGTAGCCCTTAGTAAGGTTTGTCTTTTTGCTATATCTCCTAATCCCTGTTCTGCCAACCATTCACACAAGCCCGTTCTTCTTTTTCTTTGTGCCTCGTTCTTTCAGGGCGTGGGTGATCATGGTTCTTCATAACTTCCTCTACTTTGTAGCCCTTAGTAAGGTTTCTCTTTTTGCTCTATCTCCTAATCCCTGTTCTGCCAACCATTCACACAAGCCCGTTCTTCTTTTTCTTTGTGCCTCGTTCTTTCAAGGCGTGGGTGATCATGGTTCTCCATAACTTCCTCTACTTTGTAGCCCTTAGTAAGGTTTGTCTTTTTGCTATATCTCCTAATCCCTGTTCTGCCAACCATTCACACAAGCCCGTTCTTCTTTTTCTTTGTGCCTCGTCCCTTCAAGGCGTGGATGATCATGGCTCTCCATAACTTCCTCTACTTTGTAGCCCTTAGTAAGGTTTGTCTTTTTGCTATATCTCCTAATCCCTGTTCTGCCAACCATTCACACAAGCCCGTTCTTCTTTTTCTTTGTGCCTCGTCCCTTCAAGGCGTGGATGATCATGGCTCTCCATAACTTCCTCTACTTTGTAGCCCTTAGTAAGGTTTGTCTTTTTGCTATATCTCCTAATCCCTGTTCTGCCAACCATTCACACAAGCCCGTTCTTCTTTTTCTTTGTGCCTCGTCCCTTCAAGGCGTGGATGATCATGGCTCTCCATAACTTCCTCTACTTTGTAGCCCTTAGTAAGGTTTGTCTTTTTGCTATATCTCCTAATCCCTGTTCTGCCAACCATTCACACAAGCCCGTTCTTCTTTTTCTTTGTGCCTCGTTCTTTCAGGGCGTGGGTGATCATGGTTCTTCATAACTTCCTCTACTTTGTAGCCCTTAGTAAGGTTTCTCTTTTTGCTCTATCTCCTAATCCCTGTTCTGCCAACCATTCACACAAGCCCGTTCTTCTTTTTCTTTGTGCCTCGTTCTTTCAAGGCGTGGGTGATCATGGTTCTCCATAACTTCCTCTACTTTGTAGCCCTTAGTAAGGTTTCTCTTTTTGCTATATCTCCTAATCCCTGTTCTGCCAACCATTCACACAAGCCCGTTCTTCTTTTTCTTTGTGCCTCGTTCTTTCAAGGCGTGGGTGATCATGGTTCTCCATAACTTCCTCTACTTTGTAGCCCTTAGTAAGGTTTGTCTTTTTGCTATATCTCCTAATCCCTGTTCTGCCAACCATTCACACAAGCCCGTTCTTCTTTTTCTTTGTGCCTCGTTCTTTCAAGGCGTGGGTGATCATGGTTCTCCATAACTTCCTCTACTTTGTAGCCCTTAGTAAGGTTTGTCTTTTTGCTATATCTCCTAATCCCTGTTCTGCCAACCATTCAGACAAGCCCGTTCTTCTTTTTCTTTGTGCCTCGTTCTTTCAAGGCGTGGGTGATCATGGTTCTCCATAACTTCCTCTACTTTGTAGCCCTTAGTAAGGTTTCTCTTTTTGCTATATCTCTTAATCCCTGTTCTGCCAACCATTCACACAAGCCCGTTCTTCTTTTTCTTTGTGCCTCGTTCTTTCAAGGCGTGGGTGATCATGGTTCTCCATAACTTCCTCTACTTTGTAGCCCTTAGTAAGGTTTGTCTTTTTGCTATATCTCCTAATCCCTGTTCTGCCAACCATTCACACAAGCCCGTTCTTCTTTTTCTTTGTGCCTCGTTCTTTCAAGGCGTGGGTGATCATGGCTCTCCATAACTTCCTCTACTTTGTAGCCCTTAGTAAGGTTTCTCTTTTTGCTCTATCTCCTAATCCCTGTTCTGCCAACCATTCACACAAGCCCGTTCTTCTTTTTCTTTGTGCCTCGTTCTTTCAAGGCGTGGGTGATCATGGCTCTCCATAACTTCCTCTACTTTGTAGCCCTTAGTAAGGTTTCTCTTTTTGCTCTATCTCCTAATCCCTGTTCTGCCAACCATTCACACAAGCCCGTTCTTCTTTTTCTTTGTGCCTCGTTCTTTCAAGGCGTGGGTGATCATGGTTCTCCATAACTTCCTCTACTTTGTAGCCCTTAGTAAGGTTTGTCTTTTTGCTATATCTCCTAATCCCTGTTCTGCCAACCATTCACACAAGCCCGTTCTTCTTTTTCTTTGTGCCTCGTTCTTTCAAGGCGTGGGTGATCATGGTTCTCCATAACTTCCTCTACTTTGTAGCCCTTAGTAAGGTTTGTCTTTTTGCTATATCTCCTAATCCCTGTTCTGCCAACCATTCACACAAGCCCGTTCTTCTTTTTCTTTGTGCCTCGTTCTTTCAAGGCGTGGGTGATCATGGTTCTCCATAACTTCCTCTACTTTGTAGCCCTTAGTAAGGTTTGTCTTTTTGCTATATCTCCTAATCCCTGTTCTGCCAACCATTCACACAAGCCCGTTCTTCTTTTTCTTTGTGCCTCGTTCTTTCAAGGCGTGGGTGATCATGGTTCTCCATAACTTCCTCTACTTTGTAGCCCTTAGTAAGGTTTGTCTTTTTGCTATATCTCCTAATCCCTGTTCTGCCAACCATTCACACAAGCCCGTTCTTCTTTTTCTTTGTGCCTCGTTCTTTCAAGGCGTGGGTGATCATGGCTCTCCATAACTTCCTCTACTTTGTAGCCCTTAGTAAGGTTTGTCTTTTTGCTATATCTCCTAATCCCTGTTCTGCCAACCATTCACACAAGCCCGTTCTTCTTTTTCTTTGTGCCTCGTTCTTTCAAGGCGTGGGTGATCATGGTTCTCCATAACTTCCTCTACTTTGTAGCCCTTAGTAAGGTTTGTCTTTTTGCTATATCTCCTAATCCCTGTTCTGTCAACCATTCACACAAGCCCGTTCTTCTTTTTCTTTGTGCCTCGTTCTTTCAAGGCGTGGGTGATCATGGCTCTCCATAACTTCCTCTACTTTGTAGCCCTTAGTAAGGTTTCTCTTTTTGCTCTATCTCCTAATCCCTGTTCTGCCAACCATTCACACAAGCCCGTTCTTCTTTTTCTTTGTGCCTCGTTCTTTCAAGGCGTGGGTGATCATGGCTCTCCATAACTTCCTCTACTTTGTAGCCCTTAGTAAGGTTTCTCTTTTTGCTCTATCTCCTAATCCCTGTTCTGCCAACCATTCACACAAGCCCGTTCTTCTTTTTCTTTGTGCCTCGTTCTTTCAAGGCGTGGGTGATCATGGCTCTCCATAACTTCCTCTACTTTGTAGCCCTTAGTAAGGTTTGTCTTTTTGCTATATCTCCTAATCCCTGTTCTGCCAACCATTCACACAAGCCCGTTCTTCTTTTTCTTTGTGCCTCGTTCTTTCAAGGCGTGGGTGATCATGGTTCTCCATAACTTCCTCTACTTTGTAGCCCTTAGTAAGGTTTCTCTTTTTGCTATATCTCCTAATCCCTGTTCTGCCAACCATTCACACAAGCCCGTTCTTCTTTTTCTTTGTGCCTCGTTCTTTCAAGGCGTGGGTGATCATGGTTCTCCATAACTTCCTCTACTTTGTAGCCCTTAGTAAGGTTTGTCTTTTTGCTATATCTCCTAATCCCTGTTCTGCCAACCATTCACACAAGCCCGTTCTTCTTTTTCTTTGTGCCTCGTTCTTTCAAGGCGTGGGTGATCATGGCTCTCCATAACTTCCTCTACTTTGTAGCCCTTAGTAAGGTTTCTCTTTTTGCTCTATCTCCTAATCCCTGTTCTGCCAACCATTCACACAAGCCCGTTCTTCTTTTTCTTTGTGCCTCGTTCTTTCAAGGCGTGGGTGATCATGGCTCTCCATAACTTCCTCTACTTTGTAGCCCTTAGTAAGGTTTCTCTTTTTGCTCTATCTCCTAATCCCTGTTCTGCCAACCATTCACACAAGCCCGTTCTTCTTTTTCTTTGTGCCTCGTTCTTTCAAGGCGTGGGTGATCATGGCTCTCCATAACTTCCTCTACTTTGTAGCCCTTAGTAAGGTTTGTCTTTTTGCTATATCTCCTAATCCCTGTTCTGCCAACCATTCACACAAGCCCGTTCTTCTTTTTCTTTGTGCCTCGTTCTTTCAAGGCGTGGGTGATCATGGTTCTCCATAACTTCCTCTACTTTGTAGCCCTTAGTAAGGTTTGTCTTTTTGCTATATCTCCTAATCCCTGTTCTGCCAACCATTCACACAAGCCCGTTCTTCTTTTTCTTTGTGCCTCGTTCTTTCAAGGCGTGGGTGATCATGGTTCTCCATAACTTCCTCTACTTTGTAGCCCTTAGTAAGGTTTGTCTTTTTGCTATATCTCCTAATCCCTGTTCTGCCAACCATTCACACAAGCCCGTTCTTCTTTTTCTTTGTGCCTCGTTCTTTCAAGGCGTGGGTGATCATGGCTCTCCATAACTTCCTCTACTTTGTAGCCCTTAGTAAGGTTTCTCTTTTTGCTCTATCTCCTAATCCCTGTTCTGCCAACCATTCACACAAGCCCGTTCTTCTTTTTCTTTGTGCCTCGTTCTTTCAAGGCGTGGGTGATCATGGCTCTCCATAACTTCCTCTACTTTGTAGCCCTTAGTAAGGTTTCTCTTTTTGCTCTATCTCCTAATCCCTGTTCTGCCAACCATTCACACAAGCCCGTTCTTCTTTTTCTTTGTGCCTCGTTCTTTCAAGGCGTGGGTGATCATGGCTCTCCATAACTTCCTCTACTTTGTAGCCCTTAGTAAGGTTTGTCTTTTTGCTATATCTCCTAATCCCTGTTCTGCCAACCATTCACACAAGCCCGTTCTTCTTTTTCTTTGTGCCTCGTTCTTTCAAGGCGTGGGTGATCATGGTTCTCCATAACTTCCTCTACTTTGTAGCCCTTAGTAAGGTTTCTCTTTTTACTATATTTCTTAATCCTTGTTCTGCCAACCATTCACACAAGCCCGTTCTTCTTTTTCTTTGTGCCTCGTTCTTTCAAGGCGTGGGTGATCATGGCTCTCCATAACTTCCTCTACTTTGTAGCCCTTAGTAAGGTTTCTCTTTTTGCTCTATCTCCTAATCCCTGTTCTGCCAACCATTCACACAAGCCCGTTCTTCTTTTTCTTTGTGCCTCGTTCTTTCAAGGCGTGGGTGATCATGGCTCTCCATAACTTCCTCTACTTTGTAGCCCTTAGTAAGGTTTGTCTTTTTGCTATATCTCCTAATCCCTGTTCTGCCAACCATTCACACAAGCCCGTTCTTCTTTTTCTTTGTGCCTCGTTCTTTCAGGGCGTGGGTGATCATGGTTCTTCATAACTTCCTCTACTTTGTAGCCCTTAGTAAGGTTTGTCTTTTTGCTATATCTCCTAATCCCTGTTCTGCCAACCATTCACACAAGCCCGTTCTTCTTTTTCTTTGTGCCTCGTTCTTTCAGGGTGTGGGTGATCATGGTTCTTCATAACTTCCTCTACTTTGTAGCCCTTAGTAAGGTTTCTCTTTTTGCTCTATCTCCTAATCCCTGTTCTGCCAACCATTCACACAAGCCCGTTCTTCTTTTTCTTTGTGCCTCGTTCTTTCAAGGCGTGGGTGATCATGGCTCTCCATAACTTCCTCTACTTTGTAGCCCTTAGTAAGGTTTCTCTTTTTGCTCTATCTCCTAATCCCTGTTCTGCCAACCATTCACACAAGCCCGTTCTTCTTTTTCTTTGTGCCTCGTTCTTTCAAGGCGTGGGTGATCATGGCTCTCCATAACTTCCTCTACTTTGTAGCCCTTAGTAAGGTTTGTCTTTTTGCTATATCTCCTAATCCCTGTTCTGCCAACCATTCACACAAGCCCGTTCTTCTTTTTCTTTGTGCCTCGTTCTTTCAGGGCGTGGGTGATCATGGTTCTTCATAACTTCCTCTACTTTGTAGCCCTTAGTAAGGTTTGTCTTTTTGCTATATCTCCTAATCCCTGTTCTGCCAACCATTCACACAAGCCCGTTCTTCTTTTTCTTTGTGCCTCGTTCTTTCAGGGCGTGGGTGATCATGGTTCTTCATAACTTCCTCTACTTTGTAGCCCTTAGTAAGGTTTCTCTTTTTGCTCTATCTCCTAATCCCTGTTCTGCCAACCATTCACACAAGCCCGTTCTTCTTTTTCTTTGTGCCTCGTTCTTTCAAGGCGTGGGTGATCATGGTTCTCCATAACTTCCTCTACTTTGTAGCCCTTAGTAAGGTTTCTCTTTTTACTATATTTCTTAATCCTTGTTCTGCCAACCATTCACACAAGCCCGTTCTTATTTTTCTTTGTGCCTCGTTCTTTCAAGGCGTGGGTGATCATGGCTCTCCATAACTTCCTCTACTTTGTAGCCCTTAGTAAGGTTTGTCTTTTTGCTATATCTCCTAATCCCTGTTCTGCCAACCATTCACACAAGCCCGTTCTTCTTTTTCTTTGTGCCTCGTTCTTTCAGGGCGTGGGTGATCATGGTTCTTCATAACTTCCTCTACTTTGTAGCCCTTAGTAAGGTTTCTCTTTTTGCTCTATCTCCTAATCCCTGTTCTGCCAACCATTCACACAAGCCCGTTCTTCTTTTTCTTTGTGCCTCGTTCTTTCAAGGCGTGGGTGATCATGGTTCTCCATAACTTCCTCTACTTTGTAGCCCTTAGTAAGGTTTCTCTTTTTACTATATTTCTTAATCCTTGTTCTGCCAACCATTTACACAAGCTAGTACTTCTCTATGCTGTGTCCCTTAAGTGTATGTGTTAGCTCCTCACAATTCCCTGTCATTTGTAGCTTTTTGTAAGGTTTGTCTTTTTGCTACCTCTTCTAATTCCTGTTCTCCCAGCCATTTCCACAAGATCTTTAGCTATTCTATGCGCTCCTTTTCTCTGGTTCTTCTTGCCTTCAATCAGTTCCGTGTGTATCGTAATTTCTAAGCCTTCTTCCCTCATTATCCGCTCTAGAAATTTCAACTGTTTCTTTCTGATATTAAGTCACCTTTTTGTTTGTATTTTCTATAAAACTTCGTCCTTGCTCACATGTTCAGTAAATGGGATTCTTAGCATCCTTCTGTAGGACCCTATTTCTCTTTCATCAACTCTCTTCTTCATCTGTCCAGCTTTCACTGCCATATGGGAACACTGATATTACATAACAGTTCAGTACTGTTCAATTTTGTATCCAATCAAAATTTTCTTTTTCTTAATATTTTTTTTTGATTTGTGGAAGGCATCTTTCTCTATCCCAATGCGCTTTCGTATTTCGGTGACGTGTTTTTCGTCCTCTGTTAAAACATGTCCCATACATCCAAACATATTTTTGTATTTGATTGATTTTGGTATCTCAAATTTGTAATTCGCACGTTGGACTATTCTTTTTGATGGCAAAGATACAATTGATGCTTAGTCCTTTCTTCTCGCTTTCCTTTACTACCATCTGTCGCAGTTCCCGCAGTGTCCTTTCTTTGTCTACTATCATCAATGGGTCATCTGACATAACTTATGTTGTTAAGATTGTAACCATACAGAAATAATTCCGTAATTTGAATGCACAGGTAAACATGTTTTAATTAATAATTAACGGTCCTAACAGAAATAAAATAAAATATGAAATACAGAAATGATACTCATACACTTTATTTGAGCTGGCCATAAATTATTAAACGTTACTTAATATAAAATTAAATCTTTGACATAAATAAAGTGATTAGAATCTTTGAAAATATTTAAGGATTCTGACAAAAGGCACAAGTATTGTATTTTAATCTAAATTTCATTTTGATTGAATATAAATATCGAAAACATCGTTATGGGAGCACATAATTTCAGTATAAAATAAATGACTCTCAACTGTCTATTTCATAGTTAAACCATTTATACTAATTCTGCTCAGTATATCTGGCACTGAAAGGACGCTGACTTTATACATTGTATCTATATGGTGACGAGATATTTTATGTAGAGTATTGCAGCAACAAAACAGAAAGGATTAGACAACTCACTGTTCTTTATCTCAAAGCCCAGGTCGTTTTTACATTCTGTAGCCTTTAAGTAAGCTGCATTGGTTGAAAAGGATGAATTAGATTTCGATAAGAACTTAAATTATACAATTTGAATGAGCAGAAAATTACAAAATAAACACGTTAAAATTTTAGTCTTCAAGGCAAAGAATTATTCTTCTATTATTCATATAAACGTTATAAAAGAATTTGCTTCTCTAGAAAACACTTTAAAGTGATTATGTTCTGGGCTGAGATTCTAAATTGAAAATCAATCGTTATTTTCTTGTTGCTACTTACTGTTTTACATTTATGATAAAATATTAGAAAAATAACTCAATACTGGATTTTTAAACTCTTGGTCCTTGGAAAGCAAATATCAATAGTTCTTTTTAAATTTATAATATGTTTGAAAAAAGAATTTAAAACAAAGAATAACTAATGTCAGAAATTATTCTTTTTTCTAAAATTCAGTTTTGTACCTTAATATATGAATTTACAAGCAACACTAAATCAGTCACGAATTAATTGAAATTCATGGCAAGGGAGATAAATACGATACTCTTGCACGGTAAAAACTCTACCTATTTTTTGCACACACACACACATACACACATACACACACACAGACATATATATATATATATATATATATATATATATATATATATATATATATATAGACAATATTTGTGGTGAATATACACATACATATGCAATTATATATACACATACATATATGTATAAAAATAATTCCAAGAGGATACGATCCAGGTACAACTCGATGTCCAGGACAGAGTAAGGATATAATAAAAAGACTTAAACACTAATATTCCATGGTCATAATTTATTCCATTGGAATCGTAAGATCGATCCAAAGGGTGATTGAAGAGTTCTTGTTGAATTCAATTGATGCGTTTCCTGGGCGACTCAAGAAGCTGATAGCAAAATCTGACTCCCATATCGAATT
>OZ038520.1:46836430-46858930 GCA_964036315.1 Acanthosepion esculentum
TTAATCTGTTTATTTAATTGGGTTTGTGCTTTCAAATTTGAACTTCAAAAGTTCAGGGTCCAGCTAATCCTTCCAAAACATATGTAATGTTCAGGATGAGATTTTTCTTTTGGTTTTTGTGTGTTATTTATCACTGCTGCTTTAACTGTACTGAGTTTTGGGGAAAAAGCATGAACTCTAATCGGTCTTTTATTTTGGGCTACTCTTTTCAAAGAAGTTGCGGTTACAGATGTAAATTCTAGAATACAGTATTGTTGGAATGAACTTAGAAGCCATTGTAAAAATTAAAAAAAAGAAATGCTGCGAGAGGGAGAGAAAGAAAGAAATGTTTAAAGAGAAAGAAAGAAAAATGCTGAGTGAGAGAAAGAAAGAAATGTTAAGAGAGAGAGAGAAAGAAAGAAATGTTAAGAGAGAGATAGATAGAAAGAAAGAAATGCTGAGTAAGAGAAAAAGAAAGAAATTCCCAAGACAAAAGAAAGAAATGTTGAGAAAGAAAGAAATGCTGAGAGAGAGGGCGAGAAATAACGAAAGAAATGCTGAGAGATGCAAGAAAGAATGCAAGAGGGAGAGAAATAAAAAAAAATACTGAGAGAGAGAAAAAGAAAGAATGGAATGCTGAGAGAGAAAAAACGCTGAGAGAAAGAAAGACATGCTAGAAAGAAAGAAATAAACAAAGAAATGCTAAGAGAGAGTGAGAAAGAAAATAAATGCCGAGAGAGAGAGAGAGAGAATTTAAAAGTTCAGTTATCAATAGGAGAAAAAAGAATGTACTAATATAAGAAAAAATACCTTGAAGTAAAAAAATAGAAAACATAAGAAAATATTATGAGACTCAAAGTAAAATCTCATCTTACATTTTCTGCTAGTTTTAAACATACAGAAACAAATTTCCAAGTTGAAAGATTCTTAATCTAATACTAAATAAGTCCTCTCTATATCCAAACATTATGAATTTGAAATATTTCAAAGCAAAACAGAATCGATATACTTGTATTATTTCGAACTTCTTTTATGTACCGTGTTCCTTCAGGACGTGGTCGATCAGGACTCTCCACAAATTCCAGTTCCTTGTAGCTCGAATCAATGTTTGTTCTCTTAACAAGGATCCTAGTATCCACCCTATTTTCCATTTACATAATCTGGTTATATATTCGATTTTCCCTCTGCTCTATGTCCTGTGTGTATTTAATTTTCCAAACCTTTCTCCTTATTATGTGTATCATATATCTCAACTGTCTTTTTTTATTGTAAATGTAAGTATCCTTTCGTTCCCTAGTTTTTTTTAAACTTGTTTGTTGCTGACATGTTGCCTCCGTGCATCCTTCTGTAGTGTCAAATCTCGGTACCCTCAAGTTACATCTTCAACTGTGAGCAAATTGTTCCACATTCACTACCATATAGGAGAATGGATATTACCGAACACTTTTTAAAATTTTGTTTTATATAGATGTTGATATAGACACAAAGTTTCAATTAATAACTCTTTGATCATCATGAGGTGTCCATTTATTAGCCAATCAACAGATGTCTCATATCAGCCCATCAATGAATACATGATTATGACCAGATGGCACTTAGTCGAAACGTTGTGTCTATAATAATTACTATATCAATAAGGTGATAAAAATATTGCACAATGATACAATTATATTGACAATTTCTCATCTCTGAAACGAAAAATTCTATTTTCAATGCATACATAATCAGATAAATTCATACGCTTTTTCTTCTTAAAACTCGTGTCATGTCCTTAGATAGCCTCGTCAGATCAAGACTTTCTTTTGTGTGTCATATATGGCGTCAAACCCTTTCAGAAATATCTAAACTGTCAGCTATATACAACCGATTTATAGGATCAATGATTAAAAATGGTTTTCAACTAGTGAAGTTTGTGTATCTCGGAAAAGATCATTCTTCTTTGAATACTGTGGACTGGAGCTACACAATCATAAAAATTGAACTGTACCAAATAACAGAAACCACATCAACTTTCCAACAGCAGCAACTAAACATAACCGAAAAACTCCTCATGTCCTTAGATAGCCTCGTCAGATCAAGACTTTCTTTTGGGTGTCATATATGGCGTCAAACCCTTTCAGAAATATCTAAACTGTCAGCTATATACAACCGATTTATAGGATCAATGATTAAAAATGGTTTTCAACTAGTGAAGTTTGTGTATCTCGTTGAATACTGTGGACTGGTGTTACACAATCATAAAGATTGAGCTGTACCAAATAACAGAAACTACATCACCTGAAGACTTTCAACAACAGAATCAGCTAAAATAGATATCACGTGCATCTCGGAAACAAAATAATGACAATCAACATGATGATATTCCACACTACTTCAAATAAAAAGTTATGGTGTAAACCTCGATCAATACTAGAAAGAGCTATAACTGATAATGGACTTGAGAAACCTATTTTCCTTAAAAATTATTTTAAAAGATTTTACAAAATTTCAATTCTGAGTACTACTGGCTACTCGGTCAATGAATCTTAAATATTTCCTTATAAGGAAACGGATAATATTACCATTACTGTCACCAATATAGAGTATAATATCATAGTTTACTGAAAAACACGTGTTCGCTTTCAATCATAAAATCTAAAGATAGCCTCATCACGAAAATCTGAAATATTCAACACTGCTAAGTATACTAGACAACTTCAATGAAGTTACAATCCGAATTGTCACGATTTTCTTTGGGATTTTAATCCTCCCTGTGTCTTTACAAATTGTGTGCGTCTGTTAAACTAGTGATTATCATCTTTACATTAACTTTTATATTCCGTAAATGTTGGATCTTTCAAGCAAAGTCCTT
Source organism: Acanthosepion esculentum (assembly GCA_964036315.1). Lineage (NCBI taxonomy): Eukaryota > Metazoa > Mollusca > Cephalopoda > Sepiida > Sepiidae > Acanthosepion > Acanthosepion esculentum. The sequence continues at coordinate 46,839,261 of OZ038520.1, forward strand.
ATAGTTATCTATGCTCGTATTATATATATATTAATTAGTCGTATTATAGAATCCACTAAACCTCCAAATATTATTATCACAAACACCTATCGTCAAACAGCTATAAAATTACTACCATCTCCATCACCAACCACTACTTAGTACTTTGAAGCAATGTTTTAACGATAAATCAACAACATTGCTTTTGGTAGAGGTAGAATCAATTACCTTAATAATCAGAGATATTGTTTCACTGTGTCGCTCTAGACAGTTTCTCTCGCCAGAATCTATTTTACATATTTATAATTCAACCATTCGTCCGTATATTGGATATTGCTGCCACATTTGTTCTGGTGCTTCTGCTATGTATTTAGAGATTCTTAACAAAGTCCAAAGAAAGGATCTGCAATATTATCGGTCATTTCGCTTCAGTCACTTTCTCACACCTGTAAAATAGCTTCCCCTTTTTCTTTGTTATAAATTAATGTAACAGTGGAATTAATTCATTCACGTGATTCGAAAGTAACATATCTCCAAATTTATAGATAAACATGTAAGACAACTGACTCTATGCTTCTTCGACCCGCATTGAATCGCACCCACCTCAATACGCAAAATACTCGTTCAGAACACGAACAAGATAAGTAACTCCCACTGCAAAAAGCATTTAAAATTTATGGAAAACCTTATAAAAAATAAATAAATATACAATCATTAATAATATTGATTATGAACACGGCCAAAACGTATTGGCCGTATTTGAAAATTAAGAATATTGCTACTTTCTGCAAATTTTATTCCATCCAAAAAGTAATCCTTGAAAATAGCTAACAGTTTAACCGAAAGCGTTCGGAACTAACAAACTTATGAACAATTTTTACATTCATTAAGTCCAGAAAATAAAAATGTGTACGTATACCCGTACGAGAAAAACATAAAAACTAATAAAAAAAAAACATATCAGTCTTGTTCAATGAAAAATGTTTTAATAAACAAGCAGACATACAGTAAATTGATAATATATTTTGTTAATTATTTCCATTATTCGGACTATTGTCCTCATCTTTGTCGCCATATTTATTACAACATTTCCATCGTTGTACGCTCCGGCCTTCTTCAGGTGGTTGGAATTTCGAACTGAACCCTTTATTTCGATCACTGGGGTAGACTGTTCTAGTTCCACGTGCCATGTTTAATGGATGGTAGTTATCAGTTATCTCCTGTTAATTTTTCCCTCTCATGTTAATTTTTTCCCTCTGAAAGTTCTCCACTGCCTTAGCCGGGTATTGAACTCACACTCTTTGGGTCCTGTCACAGGGATAAATTAACAGGAGATAACTGATAACTGACATCCATTAGACATGGCACGTGGAACTAAAACAGTCTACCCCAGTGAGTGAAATAAAGGGTTCAGTTCGACATTCCAACGACCCGAAGAAGGCCGGAGCGTACAACGGCCAAAACGTTGTAATAAATATGGCGACAAAGATGAGGACAATAGTCCGAATAATGTAAATAATATACATAATACCTCATCTCAGAAATATAGACAGATATATTTTGTTAAATCCTTAATATCAGTAGGTTTTCACATATGAGTTTTAAATATATAAATATACACAGTAGCTGTCAAATACAACGGAACTATTTATGTTTATGGATGATTACATATATTTAGAATCAGTTTAGTATTTACACGCTCTGCTTAAGAATTACGTGTCGCTTCTACACTTCTATCTAAGATTAGTTTAGTTTATGTTCACCATTCCTATATTTAAGTTGATTTTACAATATAGGTAAAGAAGAATGTTAGTGTAGTGATTATGTCACTTGCTTGCTTACTTTAAAGAAACATCTCGCAGAAGGCTAATTGATTTGTGAATTTACAATATTCACTGTCTTTTATTTCTAAAATTAATTGTGAAACAAAACCTGAGATTTAGTGATACAAATGTTTTATATGTCATTGTGTTATCTCATGATCTTCATTCATTCATAACCCATGCGCTTTTAGATGATAATTTTGAACCCGCGAATATATCGGCAATTAAATTAATTCCTTGGGCTATCGTGCGTCTTCATTTTTTCCATTGTCACAAGATTTTATGAATTTTTACCGATGTTTTACGTTAGGTGAGTAAGAATCGCAACTAGTATTGAAATTACGTTCAAAATTAAAAGGAAATTACCAACAAGTAAAACTACAGTAAGTCCTCGAGTTACGATAGTTCCAACTTACAATTATTGGTGGTTACGACGCTATCTCAATTTTGTTTCGACTTATGCCATTTACTTTGTACATACGACAAAATCGGCTGCAGAATACGTCGTCATGCAGCTCTAGAGAAAGGCGGCGTGAGTCAGTCCTGATTGTACGCCGTATTGGATTGTTAACGGAAATTTCTCGGACATTCAGACCGGTAAATGTTGTTACTACAATTTATTATAAACAGAAAATTTACTTAAATAATTGTATCTATATAAAATAATGAATAAACAATAAATATATTAAAATAATTGCACATTTCATAATGGCCAATATGGATACTTTTTGCATACCCTTACTCCCACCAAACTGAAAAATATTAGAACGCTGAAAGTACTAAATAAAATAATTAATTTTTTTGTCTGCCATATTTTACGAAAGATGTTTAAAAGAAAAGTTGCTGTCCAAATATACATTAATATATATATATATATATATATATATATATATATATATATATATATATATATATATATATATATATGAAGAAATATAGTCTTAAAGTGTGCTATATTTATGGGATAAAGTGCTCAATATCAGAGATAGAGCGTGTGTAAATATAAAAGTGAACATAGAAGTCAATACTTAGAGGCGACAGTCTGTTTCATGCTAGTGCAATCGTCAGGCAACTAGTGCTGTTATTTTTCTCGGCTATTTATATATAAGGGTCAGTGGTGCATTGTGGGTAGTCTATTTTGGCGGTTACTTTTACCGGAAGTCGCTTATTTGTCTATTTATTTATTTATGTCAAATTATTTTGCTTGTTTTATGTAATTTTATTTTTTATTTTTTATCTTATATATTTATTTATTTATTTTTTATTTTGATCGGTGTTTTTTATTAACGTAGTAAAAATTTGTTTATATAGCTTATTGTTGGAAGTTTACCGGAAGTCGTTTATTTGCTTATTTATTTGGGTCAAATTGTTTTGCTTGTTTTTATTTATTTTCATTTTTATTTTTTATCTTATATATTTGTTTATTTATCATTGATTAAAGCTATTTGTTGAATTTTGGGGTGGAATGTTGTGGTTTGTTCTGACTATTATTTTGGTGGGAACAGTTTTTAATTTATTTATTTGGGTTGATTATCTTTATTTGTTTTTTTCTAAACGGCTAGTTTATCGGTATCGGTTGTTAGTTTATTTATATATTTGGATGTATTTAGATCAATTTATTATACTTGTTGTTATTTATTTGTTACACTGTATATTTTCTCCTTTTGGTTTTCGATTTTTAAGTAACGCAGTATATTATTTTTTATTAATTTTTTTTATCGTTATATAACAGTTATAACTATTTTCCGTCCGATTTTTTGTTTTGATTTTTATAGGTTAATTTTTTGTTCATAATAGTTTGATAATTTGTTTATTATTTACTTTATTGATTTTTTCCTTATTTTATTATTCTATTTCGCCTATTCTAACGGGTGTGGTTTGGTAATTTGTTTGGATTAATTTATTTTGCTTATTTTATTGTCATTTTGTTTGTTTATATATTTATTTATTTTTCGATTTTAAGTTACGTAGTAAAAATTTGCTTTCATGTCTGCATTTTGAGATTAGCTCGGATCTTTTATTTAATAATTTATTTTGGTCTGGGAAGGTAATGATAGCTATTTTTTCCTCAAGTTTTTCATAGGTTGTTGTAGGCTGATGATTTTTTCCTTATTTTCTAAGATATTTTTGGTGTGGTGTGCGTTTTGTTTTTTTATTTCCCAGATATACTTAGAAAGCATTGTGCTGTTCGCATATTTACTATTTGTGAAAGATGTTTTGTGGACATAATTTCTTTGTTTCCAGGGTCCTTCGGTTACTCCTATGTATATTTTACTTCATTATCTGCTGATTTTATCGTGGCTTGGTAGATTACGTTGTTTTGTAAACAAATACCGTTTAAGGGACATTCGTTTTTTATTCTGCAGTTGCACGTGGGTTTAATTTGTTCGTGTGGTTTGTTAATAATTTTTCTGTTGTGCTTTTTTATTATTTGTGCTATGTTCTCGGTGCAACTGTAGCTGATTTTTACTGTGTTTTTGTTGAATATTATCATATTTTGTGATTCCGTGTTTGTGTTAAAAGCTTGAAGAATATTTTTCCTATGTTTGTTTTTACGTTTTTGCTGTACGGTGGGTTGAACCATATGATATTTCTTTTCCTGTTGGCCTTTTTTGTGTTCTGTGGTGAGTATGTGAGTGTTGCATATCCGCATATATATATATATATATATATATATATATATATATATATATATATATATATAAATTTAATATCTGTCTATATTTCTGAGATGAGGTATTATGTACATTATTTACATTGCTCGGACTATCATCCTCATCTTTGTTGCCATATTTATCACAACGTTTCGGCCGTTGTACGCTCCGGCCTTCTCCAGGTGGTTTATTTCACTCGCTGGGGTAGACTAATCTACTTCCATGTCTAATGGATGTTAATTCCCCACTCCAAGTTCTACACCGCCTTAACCAGGTATTGAACTCACACTTTTTGGGTCCTGTCACTGGATCTAACTAACGCCTTTATCCACTGTGCCATGTGTCCTTGAGGACATCTGCGTATGAATTTATGGATATTATAAACCTAATGTCTTCAGCAATCATTTTTTACTAGTGTTCATATTGCAATTTTTGCTGTTATAATTTATGTTTTTTACCAGAGTCCATATTGCAATTTTCGTTCTTATTATTGATTTTCTCTGGAACTCCTTATTACTGGTTCCTATATTGTATTCATTTCCATGCTTGGTCAGCTCAAGAAATTTTTGTGGCCTAGCATATGTGCTGATTCCTTAAGTTTACGAATTTTCCAATGATGTTGCTGCAGTAATTAGGTTTATAATATCCAGAAATTCATACACAGATGTCCTCAAGGTCACATGGCACAGTGGATAGAGGCGTTAGTTAGATCCAGTGATAGGACCCAAAGAGTGTAAGTTCAATACCTGGTTAGGGTGGCGGAGAACTCGGAGAGGGGAATTAACAAGATATAACAGGATAACTGACATCCATTAGACATGTTACGTGAAACTAGAACAGTCTACCCCAGCGAGCGAAATAAAGGGTTCAGTTCGACATTCCAACCACCTGAAGAAGGCCGGAGCGTACTATGGACGAAACGTTATGATAAATATGGCAACAAAGATGAGGATGATAGTCCGAGCTACGTAAATAATGAATTTAATAAATAGGGGCTAAATGACTAAGTTTTAATGCATTGATCAGTATGGCGTTTAGTAAACATAATTTTAATTTTAATAAATAAATACAATTTATATGAAAAAAACTGATAATTTAATTTTAATAAATGTGGTTTGTTAATAATTTTCCTGTTGTGCTTTTTTATTATTTGTGCCATGTTCTCGGTGCAACTGTAGCTGATTTTACTGTGATTTTGTTGAATATTTTGTGTAGGGTGCTTGATTCCGGGAGGTGTTTGTGTAAAATACAATTTATAGGAAAAAAACTGATAATTTAATTTTATACAATTTATAGGAAAAAAACTGATATAATTTAATTTTAATAAATAAATACAATTTATATAAAAAAACTGATAATTTAATTTTAATAAATAAATACAATTTATATAAAAAACTGATAATTTAATTTTAATAAATAAATACAATTTATATAAAAAACTGATAATTTAATTTTAATAAATAAATACAATTTATATGAAAAAACTGATAATTTAATTTTAATAAATAAATACAATTTATATGAAAAAAACTGATAATTTAATTTTAATAAATAAATACAATTTATATGAAAAAACTGATAATTTAATTTTAATAAATAAATACAATTTATATGAAAAAAACTGATAATTTAATTTTAATAAATAAATACAATTTATATGAAAAAAAAAGATAATTTAATTTTAATAAATAAATACAATTTATATGAAAAAACTGATAATTTAATTTTAATAAATAAATACAATTTATATGAAAAAACTGATAATTTAATTTTAATAAATAAATACAATTTATATGAAAAAAAACTGATAATTTAATTTTAATAAATAAATACAATTTATATGAAAAAACTGATAATTTAATTTTAATAAATAAATACAATTTATATGAAAAAAACTGATAATTTAATTTTAATAAATACAATTTATCTAAAAACCTTGTTTCAAACTATTCATGGCGCTTAGTTGCTCAACACAAACCTGGAGAAATTATGTGTTACTTTAGCCAATTCGGGTCGATGTCGTGGCGCTTCAAGCAAGTGGATGATTGAACGTGGGGAGGAAGCAGAGGGAAGGTACTTGTTGAGAGCTGCATGGGATAGAGGGAGGTGGAGAGCCATGATCGCCTACGGCCTGAAAGGACATGGCACATAAAAAGAAAGAATGAAAGTGGCGCTTCTAGCAATCAATAAGTGGTGGGGAAGCTCTTGCGGTCAAGAATAATATATGTGGAAAGGTAGGTAAAATTCAAAGTGAATGGGAGGAGAATATTTATTTTTTATTTTTAAGCTACACCTTGCCGATTTATACTTTTTTTTAGAAATTATTTTTAAAAAAATTGTAATAATACTTTATTAAAATACTTTATTAAAATACTTTATTAAATACTTTATTAAATACTTTATTATAATACTTTATTAAAATTTATTAAATTCAAATGGTACTGAATGAGTTTGCTCAAAGTTTTTTGTAGTAGCCGCAATAACAAGGTAATACACAAATAATCTTCACATGTATTGAATAAACTTAACAGGAATCAACTATAGCTTGGGTGTGCTGCGTGATTTTTTTCTAAGTCGATGATTATTAGAAAATACTTAAATTTCACTTCTACGGTATAAAACCTTCAAATGTTTGATAAGCTGAAAAAAAATCAATCTATATTATAGAATATAAAATGGGGAGGAGACCGAGCTAGAGGCCGGACACAACCTGGAGGGTCATATCCAGCTTTCTTCACCCCATCAACTATTTTTAAAATTTTAACAATTTTTTAAAAAATATATTGTAATAATACTATATTAAATATAATGAAATACTACTAAATTAGTTTTTCCCCAAAGTGTAGTGGTAGTAGTAGTAATAGTATTAGTATAGTATAGTAGCAATGACAGTAACATTAGTATTAATAGTAGTAGTATACTATAGTAGGAATAGTAGTTGTATAGTAGCAATAGTAGTAGTAATCGCTGTAGTATAGTAATAGTAATATAGTATAGTAGCAATATTAGTAGTATTAATATTAGTAGTATTAATAGTAGCATGATAGTAGTAGTATAGTAGCAGTAAATAGTTGTAATATAATATAGTAGAAATTGTAGCAGTAATAGTAGTAGTATAGTATAGTAGCAATATTAGTAGTAGTAGTAGTAGTAATAATAATAATATAGTATAGTAGCAATATTAATAGTAGTAGTAGCAATAATAATAGTATAGTATAGCAGTAAAAGTAGGATAGTAGCAATTGTAGTAATGGCAAATAGTAGCAGTAGTAATAATTAGTAGTAGTAATAGTATAAGTAGTACTAGTAGTAGTATAGTAGAGTATTAATAGTAGTAGTATTAAATAGTAGCAGTATAGTATAATAGTAATAGTAGTAATAGTAGCTGTAGTATAGCAGCAATAGTAGTAGTAGTAAAAATGAGAAGGAAGTTTGCAAATAATCATCAGGGCGGCTACCAAATTCATCAAGAAACATTTAAGTCAGTTTCCTCAGCTCGCGAAATTTCTATTGACAAAAGTGCAATGTCACTTAGTCTAACATTGGTTACAGAATTTCTCAGAATATGTTAATGATGCATCGAAAAACATCATTTTTTTGGAAAAAGAAGTTGACCATTGAATTTGTTGCATGGTAATGCATATCCTCATGTTGTAAAAGTGATACAACAATCAATTATGAAGTAGGAGATATTTCAACGTGTAGCCGATTCTTCAGACATGTTAATTGAAGGCTACATGAAATATTCCATATCAGGTCAGAACTCCCAACAACATTGGCGTTTCTAGCCATCACAAACGGGGGAAGATGGACTTGGAGACAAGATTAACGGACGTATATTGAAAGGGAGGCAAAACTCAAAGTGAATATGAGAAGATTTTTTTTAATTCTTCACCTTGCTGATTTAAAAAATTTAAAGAAATGATTTTTTTGCGATGAATATTATGATCATTGTTGTTTAAAATTGTAAACTGTATTAGGTTCCTTAAATATGCAAGTACTTTCGACAGATTCTCCGGTCATCATCAGGCATGGAAACTGTTTTCATCGAGTGGCTAGTGGGTTAATGCATTTTAAAAATTTAATGAATTCACCATTTTATTCCATTAACTTTAATAATTTACTTTTTGTATAAATGATTCATTGTCATATAAATTAAACTGAAACACATAATTTATATATATATATATATATATATATATATATATATATATATATATATGAATGATAAAATATAGTTTTAAGGTATGCTATATTTATGGATTAAAGTGCACAACCAAATTGCCTTAAGCCAACGATTATATTCATGAAAGACGGTGTTTCTACATATTTAGAAAGGCTGATCATTGTCTACCGTAAACAAAATGGTTTCAAATACCTCAAATAAATAAAATGGTACTCAGTTTCACCAGATATTAATCTAACTGAAACATAGAGTCCTTCTTCAAAAAAGGTCTCTATAAGAAAGTAAAAAATACTCAATAAAAGATCTCTGGAGGTGTTGCACGTAATTGAAAGTTAAAACAATAGAAATATTAACAAAATAAGGTAATCCTTCAAATAAGCGGCGTAAAAATCTATTAAATTTTGCTTCACGTAAACGGCATAAACTGTTATTTTATATCTTTAATCGAGGAAATCAACCACGGGATATACTCTCATGGCGTAGTATTGTGTAGAACCTGATGATGTAATTATCAATACACAAAACGTGGAAAGTCTTTGGATGCGCGTCAAGCGTAAACTGCATGAAGAGCTTGGAACTTCAGAGTCTTGCTTCACGTCGCCTCAACAGAAATTTTTTTGGCGCTAACAATACAATACAAGAACAGTCCCATGTTTTCAGCATTAATTTGCTGCTTAAATTACCGTTGTTCGTTTTAATAATGTTTAATTGTAATAAATGTATATATCCTCTTATTGACTTAACGCCATTCAGGAAATTGCAGTTTATTTTACGCCGCTTAAGTGAAGGATTGCCTAAAATCAATGGCTGAAAGACACATAAAGGTTAAAGAATCCAATAGAAACTATATTATCATATGGGATATTGTCTTTATCAAATATGTATTTATAGCTGATATCTTTCAGATTTATTTATAAATAAAAAATTCGTTGCTCACTGTTGCTTTGCATAATATAACCGGACTTGTCCGAAACGATTTATCAATATTTTAATAAAATTACACACACACACACACACACACACACACACACACATATATATATATATATATATATATATATATATATATATATATATATATATATATATATATATATATATATATATATATATTAACATCTGATATATTTATCGGGGAAGAAGAAAGTGCAATATCGGGAATATAACGTTTGTCGAGAAAAAAGTGTAGGCATAGAAATCAACACGCCATTTTGTGGAAGTTTCACACTTTAAGGGATCGCTGGACCATACAATATCTATCTATCTATCTATCTATCTATCTATCTATCTGATCTCTCTCTCTCTCTCTCTCTCTCTCTCTATATATATATATATATATATATATATATATATATATATATATATATATATATATATATATATATATATATATATTAGGTTGTTCATTACCTATCTATCTATCTATCTATCTATCTATCTATCTATCTATGCTTGTGTCTATGTCTCAAAATTATGTTTATTCTTGTGTTATTAAATGCCGACTGCTACCTTTATATAACTACATGCACATAAACATTATTTTTAAATAAGTAGTTACACACACCCACAAACACACACACGCGGGCGCGCGCGCACACACGCACATACACACACACACATAAATAAATATGTATATATATATATATATATATATATATTTATATATATATATATATATATATATATATACGTTGATATTGATACGCCACTCATTTAAAATTGCCAATGGTGTGTTGCTATGTATGCATGCTTTAATATTAATAAGTGTTAACTTACGTGTCTATCAATCTTGCGTTTGCGCATTAATGTTTGTCTCTCGCAATTTTGTGTATATATGCATTAATATAATTACACATGCGTATATAGCACTTACGTAAACATATATATCTGTGTGAAGTTTTGCTTTTATTTGAACATCTGTATATATATATATGTGTGTGTGTGTTTGTGTGTGTGTGTGTGTTTCTCTGCGTGTGTGTGTACATGTGTATAAATACTCACTCGTCTACGTGTATAATTGTGCGTACGTTGTGCTTGCATCTCTGCGTATATGTGTGTGTGTGTCCTGTGTGCGTCTCCTTACGCGCCGTACAGATCTTATTTCCTACAACTTGCACTATTTACTGTTACCATAAATGCAGCTGACTCGTAATCAATACGGATTACGTTTGACCTTTGACCTGCATTCCCATCGGATCGATTGAAAATCCTTTCCACAGGCTTAAATCATTCATTATTATTTATCATTCCTTCTCATTTCATTCTCGCTTCCTTTCTTTCGTTTTTCGTTTTTTTTTTTTTCCTCTTTTTATTTATATTTTATTCTTTCTATTTTCCTTCATTTATTATTTTCATTAATTTTTTGTTGATTCTTCATCGTTTTTCTTGTTTTTTCTCCCCTCCCTCATCTTTTTCTTTTTCTTTTTCCCTTTAATTAATTCCATTCCTGGGCACTTTTCATACTCTATTTCTCTCCACATTTCTTTTTTCACTATTCAGTATTTATTCTATAATTACTGTTCCTGTAAATCTTTCTTCATGTTTTATTCGTTCTTTTACTCTTCCATTTTTTAATTATATTTTCGTCAATTTTTCCTTCTAGTATGATTCATTCCTTTAAATGATTTCCTGCTGTGTATTTATATCGCAACTTTACATTCACTCATTTGTTTCTTATATGTTCATTCAATTTTTGTATCTCTTTTTATCGCTCTTTTATCATAGCCTTTATTCAAAGTCTTCTTAAGGAATTTTTTTTCATTTTTTTTTTCTCTTTCCTTACTACCTTAACAATTTTAATTTCTCTTCTTTTGATTCCCAAATAAATTCTCTTCCTGTCCCCAATCATCATTCTATTCTTTTTGGCTGTTTTTATTGTCTTTAATCTTCCGCTGTTCTTTCTGCTAACTCTTCTTTCTTTAACCAAGATCATTCTCTTTCTTTCCACACCTACTTTAATTTATTTTCTTCTTCCTCTGATATTTTTCATCCTTCTATTTTTTTTTCTTAATATTTTTTATGTCCTTCTTGTTTTACTCAGACACTTTCTTTGCTCCCCGTTACTTTTATTTTTATTTTTTCAGCTTTCATTCACTTCTATTTCATTCCTCGATTTCACTCATTTTCATTCTTTCTACATTCTTTCTTGTAACCATTTTCCCTTGCCTTTTTTTTTCAACACTACATCCACTTCTTTTTTTGTTTTCTTTTTCATTCTGATCTGGGTGCCACGTTGTGATCTAAATATTTTCCCTAACGTCAATATTGATAGATTTCCCCGGAGGCTTTCCATCACAGACTGTCACAAAAAACACCATCAATAAAATAGCCAACAGCACTACGCCTACCACCATTACTAGCAACAGTCACCATTTTTATCTCTTTATTTTCCTTATTACTATTTTTATCACTTCTAATAGTGTAAGCTCCAATACCGGTGGAATATTACCGCTGACTTAACCAACAGTTCTATTTTACTAGCGTATATGCACAGCGTGCTATTATGCTACCATTTGTAACCCTTTTACACACACACGCACACACATACACACACACACACACACACACATATATATATATATATATATATATATATATATATATATATATATATATATATATACATACATACATACATATGTAATTATTTATTAGAAATTTATAAGATAAATATGTTATAAAATCACTACGAAAATAGCCATTTTGTTTCCATACTTCTGGTGTCTTATCAAGTGATGGTGTTGAAAGTACCAACACCATCACTTTACAAGATACCAGAAGTGTTGAAACAAAATAGCTATTTTTGTAGTGATTTTCTAACATATGTATGATATTAATTTCGAATAAATAATTATTTTTGCTCTACTCTGTATTGAGCACTCTTTTAAGAATAGTATTTTTTGGGTTATTGGAATATATTCTGTATACACCAATCCTATACTTGTGTATATATATATATATGCACAAGTATAGGATTGGTGTATACGGAATATATTCCAATATAGTTTTAAGGTGTACCATATTAATGGGATAAAGGGCTCAATATCAGAGAAAGACCGTATGTAAATATAAATATAAAAGTGAACATTGAAGTCAACAGTCAGAGGCGACAGGCTGTTTCATGCTGGACGCTATCGTCAGGCCGTCTCCAATGTTCCCTTTTATATATATATATATATATATATATATATATATATATATATATATATATATATATATATATATAGATATAGATATAGATATGAAGAGACTGGGATAGATAGATAGATAGATAGATAGATAGATAGATAGATAGATAGATAGATAGATAGATAGATAGATATGAACAGACTGAGATAGATAGATAGATATGAACAGACTGAGATAGATAGATAGATAGATAGATAGATAGATAGATAGATAGATAGATAGATAGATAGATAGATATGAACAGACTGAGATAGATAGATAGATAGATAGATAGATAGATAGATAGATAGATAGATAGATAGATAGATATGAACAGACTGAGATAGATAGATACATAGATAGATAGATAGATAGATAGATAGATAGATAGATAGATAGATAGATAGATAGATAGATATGAACAGACTGAGATAGATAGATAGATAGATAGATAGATAGATAGATAGATAGATAGATAGATAGATAGATAGATAGATAGATTCCAGTAATGCAATACAGCTGAAGGTGTTGACGCGAAGAAATGTCATTGGAATATGATACCAGTTTATGTTACTGACTAGAGACAATAACCGCTTTCAGTGGTCGTTCACAGAGTTTTAATCTTTTCGAAGATATAAAGCGCGTTAATACATTACCTTGGCTTGTTTTAATCACCGCCTAAACTATCCATGATAATATAATTTACTAATTCTACGATCGTTTCTTCACCGATTTAATCAGTTTTACTTCTAATATTACAGTTGAAAAATAAACATCAACATTATTATCACCTTATGCCATCGTTATCCTTAACAACCCACTTCTATTCAATTTATACAGTAACTATTATTCTATAATCTACTGTAGCTCACTAATTATCATTATTATAATTCGTATTCTACCTAATACTCTCAAATATTTCATTCATAGTTTTCTTCGATAAAAACATAGTTATCATTGCCAAGAACAGGACGTCCTGAGCATGACGATAAACTACATCTGACAGCAACACTTCTGATTAGGAGATTGGAAGTTCTGAAGTGTCTAAAACCAGTTCTTAATTACTACTCCTGGTTATGACGATAAACTACATCCGGCAGCAAGACCTCTGACCGAGATATTGGAGGTTTTGAGGAGCGAGGAAGCACCTCTTAATAACCAGTCCTGGTTATGACGATAAACTACATCCGGCAGCATGGACTCTGATCAGGAGATTGGAGGTTTTGAGGAGCATGGAAGCACCATTACTACTCCTGGTTATGACGATAAACTACATCCGGCAGCAAGGCCTCTGATCAGGAGATTGGTGGTTTTGAGGAGCGTGGAGATACCTCTTAATTGGTAGTCCTGGGTATGACATTAAACTACATCCGGCAGCAAGGCCCCTGATCGGGAGATTGGAGGTTTTGAGGAGCGTGGAAACACCTCTTAATTGCTCTTGTTCCTTTGCCCACCCAGAGCCAGGGTCCTAACACCTGTTAGGTTCCCAGCTATGATTAAATAGTTAACCATCCAAACTGGAGTCAAAACAATATGAAAGTATAAAAATACTTTTTGATAATAAAAATTCCATCAAATCATTTTCATAGTAAAAAAATTACTAGCAATACATTTTTGTAAAAAATAAAACAAATTAAAAATTTTTACCTGCAATACATTTTTGTAAAAAAAAAAATGCCCCAAGAAAATTAAATTTCATCATTAAATGACCCATAAGGTGTTGATATACCGCTAAACAAACAAACAACCACTAGGATTAGTAAAATAAAACCAGTAAAATAAAACGGGCACTATTTTCTTAACCAAGAACATAACCTAACGCAGCACTATTTATTTTGTTATTATTACAGTTAATAACGCTCCAGGAAAAATACTCATATCAAATTAATAATTATAATTAGTAATTTGACATTAGTGTCTATGAATTCCACTATTACCAATATCATTATCTTTGCTTTGTAGTCTCAATAATATTTATTTGTAGTGACCTTTCAGAGTGTGGATGTCAGGACTCTCCACAACTTCCAGTCTTTTAATCTTATAAGTAACTTTTGATAATATCCCTATTTGTTTTTCTTTCTATCAATTTTCGCACATTTATTAAGCAGGTTATACGTCTTTTATTTTGCACCTCTAGCTTTTTGTGTGTCCTTGTATGTGTTAAATTTTCCAGATCTTCTTTCTTCATTACGTGTCCCATAATTTTCAGCTATCTCTTTTGATTCTAAGTATCAGTTTCTTTACAGTTACTTTGCATAAAATTTTCTATATTAATTTTAATTAGCAGCAACAGTGTTGATAATATTATCATAGAAACCATGTAAATGCAACATTGCAATATCAATGATTAGCGTTATGAAAACAGCTATAAATAATATCAACATCGATAATACACAAAAAATGCCATCAAATCACAGTAGTGAAACGCCATTATTGTCAAGCTCATCATAAATACGAAGAAATCTGACATCATCATCACTAAAATAAAGGTACGCTCCATTATCTGAGAGTTTTATCTGTGTGTAAAGGGATTGTAAATAATGCAATATGACTACAAAATACTTTAATGACAGGTAGTAAAATATATATAAATGTCGGTAATAAAACAATGTTCGATGCAAAATGTGCACTTGTATAATAACAGTATAAGTATAAGTGTAATTATATATAAGTATAAAGTATACATATATATATATATATAAGTGAACAATGAAGGCGACAGACTGTTTCATGCTAAACGCAATCGTCAGTAGGTCTGATGATTGCGTCTAGCATGAAATAGTCTGTCGCTTCTGATTGTTGACTTCAATGTTCACTTTTATATTTACATACGCACTATCTATGATATTGAGCACTATCCCATAAACATAGCACACCTTAAAACTAAATTTCTTTATATATATATATATATATATATATATATATTTATATATTTTAGAATTGGACATAGCCCGACAATTTCTCGGACATTCAGGCCGGTAAATGTTATTTAATACTGTTTATTATAAAACAGAGCATTTGCTTAAATACATGTATCTATAAAAAGAACGTTAAACATAATATAAATGTCTTTAAATATATATATATATATATATATATATATATATATATATATATATATATATATATATATATATATATATATATATATAAAGAAATTTAGTTTTATATATATAAAGAAATTTAGTTTTATATATATATATATATATATTTTGTCATCCACAGACAGACTGCTTCGCAGCTCATCAGTGTGGATAGACGTCCGGAAACCCGACTGAATTGGCTCCAGTCGGAACTTCTACCACTAAGCCGTCGGCTCACGGCAGGGATGAAGGTGAATTTTAGCGTGTTTATTTTTAGATTTAGATAAACACACAGTGACTGACAGTGACTCAATTCTGCCGAAGAGTCATGCTATATTAGCTTAAATAGTCACTGTTTAGAAACTCACATCTCAAACCAAAGAGTTCAACCGAAATTAATTTTTCAGGAGCCAATATTTTTGTCATCCACAGACAGACATATCAATCTTTTTGTTCCGTCTGTTGTCAATTGAAAACACTTTGGGACAAGTCACTTTTGGATTACTACCAACCAGGTAGCTGTTATGCTGTAGGGTATCACTGGAAAATACGAAAAGTTAAGGAATCCGCACATATGCTAGGCCACAAAAATCTCCTAAGCCGGCCAAACATATGCATAAATAAAATATAGGAACCAGTAATGCGGAGAGGTAGAGAAAAGCAACAATAACAACAATTGTAATATGAGCTCTAATAAAAAAACTCGTATCACTTGTATATTCGCTTATCAAATTCCAACGCATATCACCTGAAGAAGTTTGGAGAGTATAATAGCCGAAACGTTGAGAATATGGCACTAAAGATTATGTAAATGCTGTAAATATATATGTGGGATAACTATATATTGAATTTTTATGAATCGAGAACAATTTTGGCGGAAAGATGTTTGACAGTGTGGAAAAGGTTTTCATGTGACGCGTTTCATCCATTTCGTCGGACAAGGTTTGTTTACGGTGATATGACTAGACGTGCGCACGAACGAGAGATGCTGGGAATTTTAAATTTAGAAAAAAATTACCTATGTTTTGGGTATGTAACCTTGTCAATTCATTTAGATTTTTCTTTTTCTTTTGTTTCCATCATCTTTGTTGTCAAATATCCCACATTGTGATAACAGTAAATACCTAAAAAATAGTGAAACTTACTGTGGATAAACTCGGAATTAAATGACTTTCTAAATATTTTCGTCTTAGTGAATTTCTTTTTTAATTAAAGTAATATTTTTGTATGATAAAATTGTGGCCAGTTTCGTTACGATGAGCAACTAATGCCTTCAATATGTTGTTTTTTAAAATGTCTCTTTTGAGTGCATATATTCCTATATTTAAGCTTTATGAGGTTTTTCTCTACAGGTGATAGAGAAAATTCCTCTTTCATGTTTTAGATTGATGTTTTGTTTCGTATTGATTAAGTCTTTTATTGTTTTAGGTGTAGGTTTATTTTGGTGGGGGGTTAAGCTTTTCACCCCAAGCAAGGCTGGAAGCCACTAGCATGCTAGGGGTTACAGAGGATTTGGAGCGAGAGCAGATAGGAGTGTTAGAGGAAAGGATGTGGAGAAGGATAGAGGATAGATCAAGGCAACTGGAGATGTCGATTGACGTTACACTTGAATAGTTGGAGATTATAGTTGTCAGGGAAACAGGAATGAGGAAGGGAGTTTCATAGGCGTGAGGTGCGAGATATGAAGCTATTGGAGTAGAAGAGACGTCTACATTTAACAGTTTCAACAGTAAAAGGATGGGAACGGGATGCCAGCGTCGTAGGACGCTTGAATTCATGGAGCCTGGGAACCAGCGATAGCAGCTCATCGGAGCAATTACCATGGAAGTATTTATAAAAGAGACAGAGAGAGGCGACGGTGCGTCTGTGAGAGTGACTGCAGACGAGACGCCAGATCAGGGCCAATTACATTGCATACCCGTCTCTGGATCTTATCAAGTACCTTGAGGCAAACAGAAGGGGCTCCAGACAACATATGGCAGCAATACTCCATGCAAGGTCGGATGGTTGATTTGTAAATGTGGAGGATCGATTCCGGGGAGAAGAATTTCCTGGCCCGACACAGGGAGCCAACTTTCCTTGCGGTGGATGAAGCAATCGACTCAATGTATTTGTTCCATCTCAGGTCAGCAGACAGCATGAGACCGGACGTAAACACATCAGCTGTGGATCGGGCAAAGCGGAATCCATATTGTTTGTCAGAGAGCAGATCATGTGATGTAAGGTGGTTAACCACTACGGTGTTGATAAGAGCTTCGAAGACTTTGTCGAAGAGGGGTAGGAGACTGATAGGATGGTAATTAGAAGGGTCGGCAGAGTTCTTAAAGACAGGAACAATGGATGAGGACTTCCAGCAGTCAGGAAAACAAGACTCTTTGAGGCAGTAGTTGTATAATTTAGAGAGGGCGGGCGTCAATTCAGGCGCGCATTTCTTCAAAACAATGGCTAGTATCCCATCTCCACCACTAGCCTTGTGGGGGTCTAAATTAGAGATAATGCCCAATAGCAATGACGGGGATATGTGTAACCCGCTCAAAAGGGCTTCAGTTCTGAGAGGGAAATCGGGTATGGAAGAGTCAAGCGTTGAATTGGAAGAAAATTTCCGAGCTAAGCATTCAGCCTTGTCTGGTTGAACAGAGGAGGTATAGAGGGTTTGCAATTGTTCAAAACGCATTGCAGAGACGCCAATAATCCTTGGAGCCGAATTTGCGAGATGCAATACGTTCCTTCATCCGAGCAGCGAATAGTGATTTAGCTTCGTTAAGGACACGCTTACACTCGTTACGGGCGGAGGCAAAGAGGCGTCTATTGCAGTCGGACATATCGCTACGAAATAGGTTGGAGAAGTGCTTCCTATAGGCAATGGCGGCTGAGCAAGCAGCGGAGAACCACGGGGAGGAGCGCGATTTGACCCTGAATTTCCTTGAGAGGATGAAAGCGTCAATTCCAGCTTTAACCCAAGAAGAGACCTCTGAAGCACATTCTTGAACGGGGAGCTTAAATACAACATCCCAAGGGACATCGCGGAGGAAATCACGGAACGAGTCCCAGTCAGCTCGTTGGTAGCAGAACGAGGTTCGGGTAGTAGCAGGCTCTTTGCAGGGGGTGCGGATGGAGGAGAAGTTAATAGACACTGCCGCATGATCAGAGTTACCAAGTGGGCAGAGCTGCGTGGGACTAAAAGACTCGGGGTTGGAGGTATAACACAGGTCGAGAAGAGAGGTCTTACCGCCCCGGTTGTATGCAAAACGCGTGGGGAAGTCAACTATCTGCGTGAGGGATTGAGAAACTGAAAAGTTAAATGTGTGTATGCCTGCAAGGTCAGTAGTAGCATTCTGAAGCCACTTGTTATGGTAGGCGTTGAAATCGCCAAACACAAATATGTGAGCGTACGGGTGGAGAGAGAGAGAGAGAGAGAGAGAGAGAGAGAGAGAGAGAGAGAGAGAGAGCCTTGTCTATGCTGTCAGAAACGACATCAAGTATTCCACAGTCCTGAGAGGATGGAGAGCGATAAAGAAAGAAGAGATAGCTTACAGCATTGAGAAGAGATAGCCGGAGACACATGTACGAATGGTCCGGCGATTCGAGTGAGAACTCTCTAGCCAGAGGGAGATGGCCCTTGACGTAGACACCAAGGCCATGCATGTGGGTTAGAGAGTCTTTTCTGATGAGAGGAAGGTAGCCAGGGATCGAGAGTTCAGAGGAGGGGATAGATGAGTCAAGATTGGTCTCACACAGAGCCAGTATATCCGGGCAGTTTGCAGTGAGGAAAGATTCC
>OZ038520.1:46861430-46883930 GCA_964036315.1 Acanthosepion esculentum
ACCTACTTGACTGACAGCTTTTCTCTACTCAACAGCAATTCCTGTGTCAGCAATACTTATCGAGATTTATCGATCGGCCCAAATTATGCATTAACACGATAAAATATTTAATTAGAATAAACCGTAGAACGCCCCTAGTAGCATACTAACTCTTAGGTCTTAAAGTCTTCACACTCGAATTTGACAAACTACTTTAGAAATGAGTACGATAGACTTTTTTTACCCACTGTTTGTACCATACACTCATGGATAATATTTGGAGATTTCTTCTGCGAGATGAGTAGTTTTATAATATCCTGGAGTTTAACACGTGAAATTACCACATATTGCGTTGATAATATTTTATACTTTATTTTTTCATTAGTAATATTAAAACATTTTGGATGAATTATTCTATAAACAAGTATAACTGGTTCCAATAAACTGAAACTTAAAATCGAATCTGAATTGACTCATATTAATAAATATATATAACTGATTATTTTTATCACATTTTCATTCTGATAATTTCTCTAATTTCAGTCAGTAGCATTTATATTTTTATGATAGCATACCTTTGGCTTTACACTAATGCTCTTATCCTTTTGAAATACTCATCTCACACTACATTTATTATTACCATAATGGAAGCTACAATATTTTGTTTAATCTCTGTTTTAAAAAGAGACATAACATATTTTTTTTAATTTTCAACGATAATTAGAACCTATAATTTTAACTTATTAATAATGTAATTAATACATTGTTAAACTAAAAGCTTTTCTTTCAGTTTCTTTCTTTCTTTTTTGTTTTTAGTTCTTACTTTTACATAATTTCTTTCTTTCTCGGTATTTCTATCTTTGTATTTAATACTTTTTCAGCATTTCTTTCTTTTTTTCTCTGTATTTCTTTATTTTTCAATATTTCTTTCTTTCTCAGTATTAATTTCTCATTATTTATTTCATTTAACTTTCTCGGTATTTCTTTCTTAGTATTTCTTTCACAGTGTTTCTTTCTTTCGTTATTTTTTTAGTTTTTCTTTCTTTCTCAGTATTTCTTTCTCAATATTTCTTTCTTTCTCAGTATTTCTTTATTTCATTCTTACGCATACATATACACAAATACATTAGGAACACGAATGAAATAAATATCTCTGCAAATATGTATGTGTATAACTTTTTTGTAGTTTGCATACGCATGAGAACAAGGTTTTTGCATTAAACATCTCGAAAGTGTTATGTGTATAAATACGTGTGTATCTGTATGTGTATTTGTATAGATATGTGTGCATGTGTATGTGTATAAATATGTGTGTATCTATGTGCACGGTTATGTATGTATACATATGTTTTTGTATATATTTTTGCAACTTTTGTTGAACTAAAGAATTCTTGAACAAAGCCAGGGTAACTGAATCGAATTTTGTTGTTTTTAAAAAAGGTTAAAAATGACAAAACTAAATCAAGAAGCAAGCCTGAAGCATTGTATGAAATTTTATTGGCAACATTTTTATTTTCTTATTTCCTGCACGTCTGTCAGTCACCTTAAATAACTTTTAAAAAGGGTTTCATCGATTCTTTCAGTCGATAAATACCATGATAAATAAACAAGTAAATGTAAAAATGTTGCTTGCAAATTTTTTTCTACAAATAAAACATGTTATTTCTGAAAACCATTGTAACTTACAACCTGTTTCGAATTTCTTTTTTTCCTATGGTTATCTTAAAACAGTTTGTATATGTTTTCTATTATGTTGGTGTCCGAGTGAGGTTTTTGTAACCTCTGCAAATATGACATGGAGCGATGAGATTCCATCTTTGCCATTAATTTGTGTTAGCATACCTGTGTATTACACAAAGTAACAATGATTCAAATCAAGTTACTTCCATTTAAACATTAATTATTCTTCAAAGATTTGTTCCTTTCTTAACAACTAATTCGCTTAATTGTACGATGATTTAATTGATGTCAAAATCAATTAATAAATTTGCTAAAAATGTTTTAAAATAGATGAATTTCAAAATGATTTGCAAACTTTATACATAGAATTCGTGCTATATCCATAGTATTATTTACGTGAATTCATTTAATAAAAATAGTGATATATATCCGTTAGAAACTAGGTTTAAGGTTATATCAAGCCATATATATATATATATATATATATATATATATATATATATATATATATATATATATATATATATATATATATATATATATAATGATGGGGATGATGAAAGCGGAGACATTAAAAATCCATGGTAATAATTTATTTCACGGGATCAGATAAACCCCATCTCTTCAGCCCAAACAATTTTACAACAATAGATGAATTTTAAATTTATCCACACACAAACAAAAAAAATATTTATTAATATTATATATACAGTTGTAACCCGGATATAAGAGAGTTGTCGGGACCGGATAATAAGTCTCTTATATCCGGGTTTCTCTTATATCCGGGTTTGGTCTATTATATATACATTAACACAGGCTCTAATTTGGGACCAGAGAAAATATATCTTATATCCGGGTTTCTCTTATATCAGGGTCTCTTATATCCGGGTTACACTATATATATATATATATATATATATATATATATATATATATATATATATATGTTGCATCGCTCTGCCTTTTCTACAAGTACTTCCACGGTAATTGCTCCGACGAGTTGCTTTCGCTTGTCCCTAAGCCTCGTGAATTTACGCGTCCTACGAGGCTGGCATCCCGTTCCCACCCCTTCACCGTTGAAACTGTTAGATGTAGACGTCTCTTCTACTCCAATAGCTTCATGTCTCGCACATCTCGCCTATGGAACTCCCTTCCCTATTACTGTTTCCCTGACAAATACAATCTCCAACGGTTTAAGTGTAGCGTCAATCGTCATCTCCAATTGCCTTGATCTATCCACTTCCTGACATCTTTCATTCCTATCTGCTCTCGCTCTATATCTCCCGTAACCCCCCTACCTCGATCGACCCTCCGTCCTTCTCTTTCTCCACATCCCTTCCTTTACCACTCCTATCTGCTCTTCCTCCAACCCTTCTGTAACCCCATGCGTGATAGTGGCCACCGGCCTTGCTTGGGGTGATACGTTTAAAATATATATATATATATATATATATATATATATATATATATATATATATATATTTGTGTATTTAGGCAGCAATCCTTCTTTCAAGCACATTTCATTAAAAACGACTGACTATTTTTTTATATAATTTCTCGTGCGATCTAATAAAGTTTTTCTTTTCAGAGGATAAATTATATAAAAATTGTCCGAATGTTCTTTTCCGAGCGCTTTCGGCTATACATTTAGCCATTATCAAGGATTATATTTCAACTGTTAGAATTAGAAATAGTTTGTGTGTGTTTTATAAAGTGATTCATTTTTTTTGTTTCAAAACACGGTCAAGATATTATGTCCATGTTCAAAGTTAATATTATTAAGGGTTGGTTTGTTTAATTTTATAAGTAAGGCTTCCATTATTTTTAGCCTTTTTTTGCAAGTGGATGATGCTATTATATTAGTGTTGTCGACAAGTATATTCCGAATAGTGTCCGCTAGGTCTCCATGAATATTTAAATGAGATCTAATTGAGCTATTGTCAGAAAGGTGTAGGGTTAATCTGCGTGTTAAACGATTTGTAGTGTGGCCTATATAATTATTTACGAAAGTTGATTCTTGAGGAATACAATTCCTTAATGGACATTTGAATTCATAAATAATAATAATTTTTAATGAAAATATATATATATGTATATATACACGTTAGAAACTAGGCTTAAAACCATATCACGTTGAAACACCGATTCCCATACGATCACCGAAGCAACGTCGAGTGTGGTCAGTACCTAGATATTGGAACAGATGATTTATTTTCTGGATATAAAGTGTATAAAAACTGTCCAAATAGTGTGCGGATCTGAGTGTTTTCTACTAATCTATTAGCCATTATCAAGTACATTTTCTTTTAAAAATATTTTGAAGCAACAGAAACAAGGAAAAGAGTACTGAACTCTCATGTGATATCTGTCCTCCTATGTGGTAGTGAATGCTGGACAATCTCCTCAAAGATGAAGTACAGATTTGAAGCAACAGAAACAAGGAAAAGAGTACTGAACTCTCATGTGATATCTGTCCTCCTATGTGGTAGTGAATGCTGGACAATCTCCTCAAAGTTGAAGAACAGATTTGAAGCAACAGAAACAAGGAAAAGAGTACTGAACTCTTATGTGATATCTGTCCTCCTATGTGGTAGTGAATGCTGGACAATCTCCTCAAAGATGAAGAACAGATTTGAAGCAACAGAAACAAAGAAAAGAGTACTGAACTCTTATGTGATATATGTCCTCCTATGTGGTAGTGAATGCTGGACAATCTCCTCAAAGTTGAAGAACAGGTTTGAAGCAACAGAAACAAGGAAAAGAGTACTGAACTCTTATGTGATATATGTCCTCCTATGTGGTAGTGAATGCTGGACAATCTCCTCAAAGTTGAAGAACAGGTTTGAAGCAACAGAAACAAGGAAAAGAGTACTGAACTCTTATGTGATATATGTCCTCCTATGTGGTAGTGAATGCTGGACAATCTCCTCAAAGTTGAAGAACAGATTTGAAGCAACAGAAACAAGGAAAAGAGTACTGAACTCTTATGTGATATATGTCCTCCTATGTGGTAGTGAATGCTGGACAATCTCCTCACAAATGAAGAAGAGACTTGAAGTGGTTCTACAGAAAATTTCTGAGGATACCATGGAAAGAACATGTGAAGAACGACGATTTTTTTAGAGAAAATGAAGACAAAAAAAGGCTGTTGAAATTTCTGGGTCCTGAGGATGTGGGACTTTGAAAATGTGATACAGGATAGATTGAAGGACAGGGGAAAACATCGCGTGACATACTTGATGAATGAATGGTTGAATATGGTTTGGGAGAAATAACAAAAAGACAAAACTTGTTAAGGGCTACAAGGGACAGGAAAATGTTGAGGTCCGTGATTCCTACGTCCTGAAGGGACACCGCACATAAAGAGGAAGATTTATTTTTACATATCTTTATAGGAATAGGAAGGTTTTCAATTTCCGAATACGGTCAGCAGGTTCTTGATATCATTGAGAGTCGAATGCTTATGTTTTATTATTAACGTTAATCATTAAATTCATGAATAATAATTTGATGGGACATACAATTACAGGCTTGTCAAGAAAACTTACTTTCACGTAGAAAAACCTACGGTCACCAAAGTTAAGCAATGTCGATCCTGGTCAGTACCTGAATTAGTGACAACCCAGGAATATTAGGTGCTGTAAGCTTGGATGTGTGGGTGGTGTAACGGATGATAACTCGGAATTGATAATCGAAGAACTGAGTTCCATTTTCATTTGAGTTTTTTATATTCACTTGCAATTCAATTCAATTCAATTAGGAATTAGTGGAGTAACGGTTAGCGACTCGGATTAAGGAATCGGAGAGTCGAGTTCGAATTCCAGTTGAATTCATCACATTCACTTATGTGATAATACCCTTGGGAAAGGTATGAATCCTTCCCATGGTTATCTTAGATAGCAACTGGTCTATCGCAGAATGAAGTGCCAACCTACTGCGGGAAAAAATCTGCCTCGTCAGTCATGTATCTTCCACATGATTACCTAAGAAGCGTGTATCGCGCATAACTGATATTCACTTACGCGCGAATACCCTTGGGAGAGGTATAAATACACCTCTTCTCCCCTCCTGGTATTTAGTAAAACTTGTACCACTAAATCATTATTATTCCCCGCCACCAAACAATTCTTACAATTTAAATAACCTGCAATGGAATGGTAATCCGTAAGCGAATCATTCAAACCAAACGTGAGAAACTAGCTTTTTGAATTGACTAATTTTGTTTTTATTGGTATGCCCACTTTCGGTGAATAATAATCAAAAGATTCTTGATTCTTACCTCTCTCTCTCTCTCTCTCTGCCCCTCTCTCTCTCTCTCTCTCTCTCTTTCTCCGCATTTATCAACTGTAGAAACTCAAACAGTATCGAAAATATAGTGTTTAGTTACTGTAATGGAATTGGCGCATAAATAGAATCGTCAGGTTGCGTTCAAATTCCACACAAAACTATTGCATACACTTAGCTCTAAGTTAAAAATTTGTAAAGAATTATTAAAATTAACTTACCTTTGAAAGGTAAATATGATATTAATTTGTAAAAATATATTAAGATTAATTTCTTTTCCTTTTATGTGCCATGTCCTTTCAGGATGTAGGTGATCATGGCTCTCCACCTCTTCCTATCACTTGCAGCTCTTAACAATTTCCTTCCCTCTGTTTCCTCTCACACACCACGTTCTATCATCCACTTGCTTAAGTTCACCAGATATGTCACGCGTTGTTTTCCCTTCTCTCTCTTTCCCTCTATTCGACCCGTGAGTATCAAATTCTCCAATCCCTCTTCCTCATTATGTGTTCCAGTAACTTCAGCTGCCTCTTCCTGATGTTAAGTACAAGCCACCACCTTGTTTGCATCCTCTCTAAGACCTCATCGTTGCTCACACGCTCGATCCATAATATCCTTAGCATTCTTCTGTAGAATCACATCTCACAAAGAGTAAATATTTCGAAAGAAAATGAATGAAAACAATATACAAACTTGCTCTCAATTTCAATTCTCCCTTAATGCTTTTATTTTCTGTTTTTTAGGTGATTTTCCAAACACACCCATTACTACATGAATTAGATCTACATTGTATTAGTTCTCTAGCTCCCAGGTTAGATCCTGGTATTTTTCAATTATTATTATCATTCAATCTTCCTTTATTTCGTTCAGTTTTTTGCTTCTTTCTACATTCATGTCCTTTTTCTGTCTTAATTTTATACACTATTCCCAGATATTTTCAGCTGCGTTGTATATTGTACCTCTAAGTGCTAGACTTAACTTTTTCTGTATTTTTAATTAACCTTATCTATTTTTCAAATCATTTATATCTTTTATGTTTCCTCAATGATTTTAATTTAATATGTTTTAATTTTCCCAACAAATTTAATTATTCTTATGTTTCATTTCTGCTTACTGAAGTATTTTTATTTCTTTATTATATACTCAGTATTTTCTTTATTTCCCACTTTCTTTTCTCTGTGTATTCCTTTTCAGTTTTTCTTAGAATATTTCTTCTTTACCATCAAATTATTTCTCGCTCTTTTCTCTGCCTCACAGTTGTTTTCTCTTCCCTCGACCTATTCTGTCATCTATCATTCAGTTTTTTTCTTTTTCGCCTGCCATTTTCCACTCTCGCTATCTTCCCAATTTTATTGCCAATATAAAAAAGTCGTAATGTTTTTGTCTCACCAATAATATTTCTGATTATTGCAGAAATATCAAAACAGACAGCCAGCGCGTCTAGATTTCATTTTGCCCAACCTTTGGCGCTCACCGCCCCACTACTGGAAGAAGTCATTGAAAGTGTCAACGTTGGCAACCATTTTAAATAACCTCGTTACTTTCAATCATGGCGACGGTTCTTTCAGGTTCTTTCATTCGAGTGCACCATTGCTAAAAGCCTTTCCTCTGCTCACTTTCAAATTCTGACATCGGTTATTTGAACGTCCTTTATCTGAAAATGGTTTTAGATGCTTCTAAGCGACATTTTTCCGTCTAACGTTCTACCATTCCTTCTAAGGAACACTTTCGAAATATTTTATTTATTTTCTTTTCATTTATTTATTATTTTGCGCAGAAGGGAAGGTGTGGAGGTAAAAGACTTGACTAAAATGATTAATATTCTATTTTCTCCTTCCCCGCTCCGCCCATTACCCGAAAAGTATGGATTTTTCAAAAATGCTATTATTCCATTTGGATTTTTGTTTTTTTTGTTTTGTTTGTTATTGTTTTTATATGACTACATTACAAGTGACAGTTTTTTTCTCTATTTTTTCATTTCAGTTTTAACGTCACACAATAACAGCTAAAAATTTCCCGATGCATTTGTTTGAGGAAATATAAAAGTCACATATGTTCATGCTTCTTTTGTTTTTCCAAATATTTAGCAAAATTTCTTTTGTTTTAATTTTTTCCTTAAAAATCTTTTTATTTGAATTCTCCCTTCCTGCTGCCTTTTTAAAATTAAAACCACTTCTCGGATTTATTCATTGCTAGATTTGCCAAGGGGGCAGCGAGTTTTCTCCCTTGCTCTCGAGCTATTCCCTTGCCACCATTTTATTTCACTTAAGTCCGTTTTTGAATGAGTGCATCTGAAAAAGTTAGGAAAAAAAAAAACAATTCGCAAATTATATTTGAAATTACAACTACCGTAAAATAAGAGTGTAAAACGAAATTCACTCATCTTATATTACAAACATTTAAATATAGACGGATGTTTTCAAAACGTTCTAGAACAAGTCAAATTCTTCTTCTTCTTCTTCTTCTTCTTCTTCTTCTTCTTCTTCTTCTTCTTCTTCTTCTTCTTCTTCTTCTTCTTCTTCTTCTTCTAATAATAATAATAATAATAATAATAATAATAATAATAATAATAATGATAATTGTTCTGACAAGTACATCCCACACTTTACGAAGGGCTTTATCTATTTATTTATTTATTTTTTTTTTGTCAGTGGAAAGAGTCATGATGCCATTTCTGACCTTAGGTCTCTGGGCGGGACCTGGAAAGAAATGTGTACATACCAGAGATCAAAGGAAATAAAAATAATAATAATAATAAAGAAATTAAAGAAATGCAAAAAATGTACTCACAAGTACAGCTCCACCTTACGAAGAGATGTGATCTGAATTTTTATTTACTTTTTTTTTACAAAAATGAAGACATTTCTGACCTTAGGTCCTTGACTGTGAGACTAAGGAAATATATATATAACAGGAATCAAAGGAAATAATAATAATAATAATAATAATAATAATAATAATAATAATAATAATAATAACAACAACAACAACAACAACAACAACAATAATAATAATAATAATAATAATAATAATAATAATAGTAGTAATAAAGGAAGCGAATATAATCTACGCCAAACGAATAAAACAGAATGTAAAACAACCTGGCTAAACGTAATTACAAAAAGATTTTTTTTTAAATGGGAGGACAAGGCGTTGCATGGCAAAAACCTAAAAAGACTGAAATAAGCAGGTGTGGACCAGCAGAAAACACATCAGTGGCTGAGGAGCACTGGGTTGAAAGCTGAGACAGGAGGTTTAATTATTGGGGATCAGGACCAAAGCCTCGCAACCAGATCCTAACACTGTCACATAATCAATGGTGGAACTAACCCGAAATGCAGGATCTGCAGAAAATATGATGGAACAGTCGACCATATTATCTCAGGATGTCCGGAACTGGCAAAAAATGAATAAACCCACAGACATAAGAAGCTAGAGGCATATGCTCAATGGAAGATATGCAAGCACAAAATCGAAACCACCGAGATATGGTATGAGCACCAACCAGACAAAGTTAAATAACGATGGAACTATCCTCTGGGACATGCTAATTCAAACTGTCAGGGAAATAAAAGCCAACAGATCCTATATAATCATAAAAGACAAGAAATTCAGGAATTGTATGTTAATTGACATAGCATTACCATCTTAGAGAAACACCACCAGAAGAATTATCGGAAAATGATCCAAATACAAGGACGTGGAGATCGAGGTTAACGGAATGTGAGGGATGAAGACTAAGACTACGCCAGTAGTAATCGGAGTTCTGAGTCTCATGAGAAAAGGAATGGAATATTTTACAAAGTTGCCCAGAAGATCGCCCTACTAGGAACATCCCATATACTATGAAAAGTGCTATCAATTAAATGACAGTTCTCCTATAGGGCTTAAGGACCATAGTTTGGACCCGGATCTACAGGATACAAAGCAGGATACATAACATACACAAATAATAATAATAATAATAATAATAATAATAATAATAAGAAGAAGAAGAAGAAGAAGAAGAAGAAGAAGAAGAAGAGAATGAGAGAGAAGCATACCAACAGAATGACGAAGCCCAATATACCGATCGTGACACCAAATATTATAAGTGTATACCACACACATGCATCACAGCCAAATATGCGCAATAGGGTGACAATGTTTGCTAAAAGCACCGCATAACCTTGCAGAAGAGTCCAATTAGAAAAATCTTCAGGTTGGATAACCGAGTCCTCTTTGACGGTCTCCGATTTAGGGTGTTTCTAATTATCTAGATGTTCCACAAACTTAAAAAAAAAAACTTTCATAGAGCCTACTACTTATTCCCGTGGTCGAGCCCAACTTTATGCCAAACTTAGACAAGTAAGAAGCAAATTTGTGGTACCGATCGGGATATTTAGTGTAGTCGATCTTAATTCCTCAAGTCAAAAGATATGCATGTTAAAACCTTCAGTTCATTAAGATAATTATCTATGGTAGACATGTCATATGTAGCACCAATCTTTTACTATTATTGTTATTATTATTATCATTAATAGTGGTGGTGGTTGTATTAATTATAGTAGCAGTATTCAGTATTGAGTGCTCATATTAGTGGCAACTGTTAGCTTTCAACATTCACTAAATGACAAAAACATTTTTTCAGTACTTCTTCACATACCTTAGAATTCTAGATGGTATCAATCCTTCGCCTGAGTTTTAGTTCTTCCAAACCTTTTCCATGCGCTTGCGTAATGATCTATGCGACTCCTAAGATCTAGATAATTATCCAGGGTTTCACGTTCTTACTGTCTAGTCTAGAACACAAAACAAAAACACTTTGACATTTTTTCTCCTTAATTTTGGTAATTACATTTGGTGTTTTGGGACTTGACTGATTTATTTGAATATCAATCTCGGAGGATTTCATACTCCATGACAATTTTTGGTTTCTTATCGGTTTGCCTTGACAAATAAGTCATTTGTACACTTCCCAATTATGTCCATTCTCTACTCTTACTAAGTTACTATCTATTCATTATTTTTTGCATCCTGTACCTATTGGACAAAATATAATTGGTATTGGACTCGGATATTAATAAGTATTCAGTTTATGTATCTAAATATTATCTGAGCAGCCAAGTGGTTTAAAGTAAAATATTTTCTATGTATTTTCCCACCTGTGCTGTTTTTCCTTTCCGATAGCAGAACCAAGACAAAACTAACGACGCCTATTCGTCGATTTTTCATTTCCATATAAACTTTACCGACGCTATATTGTCCATCATTTTCCTTAGTTTATTATAAAATCATTTCAATCCGTTTTCTTGGCCAGTTTAGAAAACCTAAAGTATCTCACAATGTTTACTACCAAAATATTTTTATACTAATGTTTACCCAATACAAGGGCAAAGAGCCACTCAAAGTAGAGGGTTACTGTGTTGTGTTGCATGAGCGTAAGAAGGGGCAAGAAGTGAAGTTCTTGGGACTACGCAGGAAAGATAACGGTTAACCCTTGCCTTGGTGTTAATTATATAATCTAAATGTAGGGTATGCATAAATGAGAAACGTTTATCAATCTAATATGTTTCACTTTTATTAAAGCTTTATTAAAGATTGAGGCCCTAATTACTGTGTGTACCTGTATATGTATATGATTATTAATAGTATTCAACTGTACCTTTGTTTTCAGGTATTATAAATCAAATACGGTTACTGTGTTTATGTCTGTTGGTTTACATATATACATATATATATATATATATATATATATATATATATATATATAAGTGAACATAGAAGTCAACACTTAGAGGCGACAGTCTGTTTCATGCTAGATGCAATCGTCGGGCCACGATTGCATCTAGCATGAAACAGACTGTCGCCTCTAAGTATTGACTTCTATGTTCACTTTTATATTTCCACACGTTCTATCTCTGATATTGAGCACTTTATCCCATAAATATAGCACACTTTAAGACTATATTTCTTCATATATATATATATATATATATATATATATATAGATAGATAGATAGATAGATAGATAGATAGATAGATAGATAGATGTTAGGGAAAATGTATGACAAAGTGGAAGAAGTTTCCTTGTGACGAGTTTCAACCTTCAAGTCTTCATCGGAATAAATTGGTTATGTCGGTAAAAATCCCCTTTCTCCACTTTGTGCACAGACAGACTCCGACTGTCCAAATTTTCCAAATATTTTATGCATTCATTTTGAAATGCTGTTAATCTCTGCAAAACCCTTCTACAAATGAACACATGGGAATCTTTTTCACTATTCAGACAGATTATTTGTGTTCATTTTCTCTCTTTTTATTTATTTATTTTATTTTTTATTTATTTATTTATTTTTTGCAGATGATTAAAATTATCCATTTAAAATTGTAAGAAAGATACCAGGTTTCGTTTTTTATATCTTACCTTCTTCAATGTATTTTAATACACTTTCCCTATTTAAACAAGTACAAAAATTTAAATATCCGGGGAATGTTCTAACAGAGGACGGAGAGAGTAACACTGTGATCAGAAGACGCATTGGGATGGCCAAAGATACATTCCAAAGATAAGATGAGTAATAAGAGACAGAAAAATTTTGTTAGACACAAAGTAAAAAGTACTGAACTGTTATGTGATATCTGTCCTCCTATGTGGTAGTGAATGCTGGACAATCTCCTCAAAGATGAAGAACAGACTTGAATCAATAGAAACAAAGAAA
The DNA here is from genome assembly GCA_964036315.1 of Acanthosepion esculentum. Classification (NCBI taxonomy): domain Eukaryota; kingdom Metazoa; phylum Mollusca; class Cephalopoda; order Sepiida; family Sepiidae; genus Acanthosepion; species Acanthosepion esculentum. The sequence continues at coordinate 46,874,075 of OZ038520.1, forward strand.
AGAGTACTGAACTCTTATGTGATATCTGTCCTCCTATGTGGTAGTGAATGCTGGACAATCTCCTCAAAGATGACGAACAGACTTGAAGCAACAGAAACAATGAAAAGAGTACTGAACTCTTATGTGATATCTGTCCTCCTATGTGGTAGTGAATGCTGGACAATCTCCTCAAAGTTGAAGAACAGATTTGAAGCAACAGAAACAAAGAAAAGAGTACTGAACTCTTATGTGATATATGTCCTCCTATGTGGTAGTGAATGCTGGACAATCTCCTCACAAATGAAGAAGAGACTTGAAGTGGTTCTACAGAAAATTTCTGAGGATACCATGGAAAGAACATGTGAAGAACGACGATTTGTTTAGAGAAAATGAAGACAAAAAAAGGCTGTTGAAATTTCTGGGTCCTGTTATGAGGAAGTGGGACTTTGAAAATGTGATACAAGATAGATTGAAGGACAGGGGAAAACATCGCGTGACATACTTGATGAATGAATGGTTGAATATGGTTTAGGAGAAATAACAAAAAGACAAAACTTGTTAAGGGCTACAAGGGACAGGAAAATGTTGAGGTCCGTGATTCCTACGTCCTGAAGGGATACCGCACATAAAAAAGAAGAATTCATGTATCCGGAAATAATGTTCATATATTCGGAAAATAATGTTATTTACTTATTTGTATAATTTTTCCCTTCACAAGAAATAAAAATATTTTGAATGATACAAATGATAGTAAAATCATTGTTCTACATTTTTTACAACTTTCAAAAAATGTTTGCCTGTTATTCACACCAAAAAAGCCTTGATTTTTTTTGCATAGGGGGATGTTCTGAAATCTCCTCAGATCTGATCAAATGGACAAACTTTTTTTTTATGTGGGAGTAATTTTTGGTCGGTTCAAGAAATTTTCAACCCCGTTCATCTATATAATAAATGCGAATGTAAGTGTGTCACTGTATCGCACTTTTTCAACTTTACTCCTAGATGTCGTAGCCCAACATATCATAACATTTTGGAATCAGGCTGATTCCGTGAGCAAATTAAAAACATTCCGGACCAGATCTGCACCCACGCTCCTGAAATTTTAGATTCCCAAGTTTTCATTACTGCAATTGTTTTCGGTGATTTTTTTTTACCTGATTTTTCTGTACAATAACACTTTTTATAACTTGGAAATAAATTTGGGAATAATAGAAATTAATTGCGAAATCCAGCGAAAGTCACCCATGAAATAAAAATAATTGTTTGTACGGGAAGTAAGGACCTATGCACATCAAATTGTCTTTAAATTAAGTGGCAGCAGAAGGATTTTCGTTGAACTTTTAAAAGTTAAGCTTAAATATTAATGCAATACTTAAATGCAGTAATCAGTTTTGACTTCTGTAGTTTATTGTTGCCTATCGCATCTACTCATCCCCTACCTATTGAGATGAAAGCCCAATTAAGAGTCCTTCGCAGGAGCCAGCTTACATGCCACCCGATAGGGTGGATTTTAAGCTAGTATATAAAAGCAGATGACTACAATGAGTTTAATGACTAGGAATATTTTAAGGTCTATGTAATAAATTTGGCTCAATGTAAACATAAATACCAACATATCTGTTACTATACGATCATAAAATTAGAATAAGTAAATGGGGAAAAAAAACTGACCGGTATCATCCTGCTGAAGGTACATCTAGCTATTCTTGGGGGATTGAAAAAGGAAAAGATGTCTAAAATATAATTGTCCATACAGTGATCAAAAAATGACAGTTTTGCGAAATTTCGTAAAGCACTTTTGTGAAATATATGAACAAGACGTTTACAGTAAAAAGAAATGTATGCAAAGCAACAAATCTCCGGAAAAGAGCAATGAAATTAACAAATCTTTTTCTGAAAGACGTGAGCAGGGCGGCGGATCACAGATGCTTTTTATCAATAGCCAGACAGATTTGTTTCTATTCTATTTCAGGAAACCAAATTAAGTAATTTGATGGCCAAAGATAAATGAAAAGAAGAAAAAAGATATACACAAAATATCCTTAAGAAACGAAGATGATAAAAAATTGTATCAGAAACCATCTATTTAAGACAGTAAACAGCGTGTAATTTTCTTTTCTTAATCTGACATTATCTTTTTGCATCTCTAAAAATTTTAACAGAGGACGGAAAATGTGACACTGAGATCCAAAGGTACATTGGGATAGAGAAAGGTGAATTAAAAAAGATAATTTTCGTTATAAACAAAGAAAAGACTACTGAAGTGTTATGTAATATTAGTCCTCCTATATTGCAGTGAATGTTGGACAATCTCCTCCCAGATGAAGAACAGACTTGAAGCAAGAGAAACAAAGTAAAGAGTACTGAACAGTTATGTAAAATGAGTCCTCCTATATGGCAGTGAATGCTGGACAATCTCCACACAGATGAAGATGAGACTTGCAGCAAGAGAAACTGAAAAAATGAGTAGTGAACTATTACGTAATATCAGTCCTCCAGTATGGCTATGAATGCTGAATTATCTCCTCACAGATGAAAAAGAAACTTGAAGCAACCGAAACAAAGAAAAGAATACTGAACTGTTATGTAATATCAGTTATCCTATATGGCAGTGAATGCTAGACAATCTCCTCACAGATAAAGAAGAGACTTGAAGCAAGAGAAACAAAGAAAAGAGTACTGTAATGCTATGTAATATCAGTCCTCCAATATGGCAGTGAATGCTAGACAATCTCCTCACAGATAAAGAAGAGACTTGAAGCAAGAAAAACAAAGAAAAGAGTACTGAACTGTTATGTAATATCAGTTCTACTATCTGGCAGTGAATGCTGGACAATCTCCTCACAGATGAAGAAGAGACTTGAAGCAACAGAAACAAAGAAAAGAGTACTGAACTGTTACGTAATATCAGTCCTCCTATATGGTTCTACAGAAGGATGCTGATAATATCAAGAATCGAATATGTGAGCAACGACACAATTTTAAATAAAATGGAAAAAAGGCACTTATACTTAACGTCACTGAAATGTTTAAGATATATAATGAGGAAAGAGGGATTAGAAAATGTGATACTCACAGGATAAATTGAAATCTTGAGGGGGATCTTAAACTGCTGAGCATATGTTCTGTATTCTACGTAGTGTTATTTTCCGATAGGCAGTATCAGGTATACTTCATTGCCTTCAAAATATAAAATTCATCGAAGAAACAGAAATTTTGTATTAGAAACAAAGAGTTCTGAAGTGCTACGTAATATCAGTTATTTTATATCGCAGTCAATCTGAACAATCTCTTCAAAGATGAAGAAGGGAATTCAAGCAGCATAAATTTGGTTCTACAGAAAGATGCTGAGAATACCATGGACCGAACATATGTGCAACGAGTATTTAATACTTACAGGACAAATTAAAGGCAAAAGGAACGTATGGTAACAAGGTATAATTTGTCTAGCGAACTCGTGTAAGTTGAGGGTAGCTATATTAGGAGATATAGCAAAAAGACAATATTTACTAAGTGCTACAAAGCACAGGAAATTGTGAAGTGCCATTATCACCAACGTCCTGAACAGCCACAGAACATAGCAGAAGTCGTCACGGTGTTTTCTGCGTATTATCTGTTACTTTTAATGCCATGCTATACTAACCCTTTTTCTAGATTTTAAACTGATTTTTTTAATCGATTTCGCCCCAAACAAGGCAGTAAACCCTCTAACATACAATGAGTTATTTGGTGTGGAATAATTAGGAATAGAAACATCAATAATGAGCGGGAAGAGAATAATCAAGGGGACAGTAGATAGCGATTGACCTTATATTTACATTTTTGCAGATTAAAGTTAGCTGGAAAGCATAGATCCAGAAGGGAGTTCTAAAAGCGAGAAGTGCGAGAAAAGAAACAGTTAGCATAGAATTTACGGCTGCATCTAGCCAGCTCAACTGTAAATTGATGAGATCTCGACGCCAGTCAAATACTTCGCTTAAATTCAAAGAGTTTAGGTACCATATTAAAGAAATCATCCAAACAATTACCATGAAAGTACTTATGAAAAAGACATGGCGGTGGGAATGTGACTGAAACCGAGCTGCTGGATCAGGACCAATAATACTGCTGATTCTTCTTTGGATTTTATCAAGGATCTCTGGATATATAGCAGGGGCACCAGACCCTATGTGGCAGTAAAATTCTCAGCATGGATGAATAGTAGACTTATAGATATATATGATATATTCTGGAGAGAAATAATTGTCTCGCACAAAAGAGTGAACCAACTTCGTTGTTACATTTTCGTCATTGTCCTTACTTGAATAATGACGTTTTCTTTAATTGTTTGTAGCCTGTCAATAAATTCAATATCGATCGTCTTATAGTATAATCGATAGCGGTGTATCAGAGATTTTTTCTCTTCTTATTCTCTATAGATTTTGTTAAGAGGAGTTATTTTTCTTCCATTCGATTTTTAATATATTTTTACTCAAACGTTAACGTTCTAAATTTCTTTATTCAGATAGTAATATTATTACACCGTTATAAGAAGAAAGAACATTGCTTTAATCAATAGTATCTACAAGTATTTTTAACACTTTTCCCATATCTTTTTTCACTCTAATTCACACATTCCTACTAATTTCTCTGTTTTTCCTCTTAGTTTTCTCTTTTTGTAGGATTAGATTTTAACAAATAGTCCCGTCCTGGGTATGATGATAAACTATATCCGGCAGCAAAGACTCTGATTGGGAGATTTTGGGGGGTGTGGAACCCCTTCTTAATTGCTGTTTTTTTTTTTCAGTAAACCCTCACCCGAGGTGATATCACCTGTTAGGGTCCCAACTATAGATCAATAGCTAACCTTCAAATGGGGTCAAAACACTATGAAAGTATAAAAAAAATAAATTTTTATAATAAAAAATACCAGCAATACATTTTTGTAAAAATTACCATTAATACATTTTTGAAAAAAAAATTATCCGCAATACATTTTTGTAAATGAAAGTACTAATGATCGCATGAAAATCTGGAGTTGATATACCGCTAAACAAACAAACACACAAATAGTTATTTCGCATGAAATACAAGATCATTCATTTCTTCAAGTGTTTAGCATCTATAAGCTGATATTTTAAAAATAATAATTTAAAAATACCTATAACATATAATAATCTACAATATATCCCGTTCAAAATAGATTAGAAGAATGGCTTAGAAAATTTAACACGTACAGAGCATATTAAATGATTCGTTTTCTACAGCTTATCAACCCTTAGCAGATTATTAAAAGCTACAAAATATTTTTAGATTGTAAGACTTTTTTTGGGGGGGGGGATAATGGTTTAGTGAAATAAGTCGTACTAATTAACCCATAGCTGTGTAGGGAATTGAGACGTGGCACTCTGATTAACAATTCTGAGCCATTATCCATTACACCAAACGCACATCAAGCCTTGCAGCAACTGGTATTCCCAAGTAGTCACCCATTTAGATACTCACCAGACTTGACGTTGCTTAACTGGGGGGACGTACGGGAACTGGTGTTTCAACGTGATGTGGTCGTAAATCTCAGCATATTGAAGGCAAGAGGAGCAGAGGAAAGCGGTGCATAATCTATCATCATTAGCTTATGTGAATGGATTAGGATATATAGCAAAAACACAAACTTTACTAAGGGCTACAAAAGACAAGAAGCTATGGAGAGCCATGATCACCCACGTCCTGAAAGTGCACGGCACCTAGTACAGGGTGAATGGTTGGCAGAACAGGAATTACGAGATATAGCGAAAAGACAAACTTTACTAAGGGCTACAAAGGACAGGAAGTTATGGAGAGCCATGATCACCCACGACCTGAAGGTGCACGGCACCTAGAAAAAGAAGAACGGGCTTGTGTAAATGGTTGACAGAAAGAGATTAGGAGATATAGCAAAAAGACAAACTTTACTAAGGGCTACAAAGGACAGGAAGTTATGGAGAGTCATGATCTCCTACGGCCTGAAGGTGTACGGCACCTAGAAGAAGAAGAACGGGCTAGTGTAAATGGTCGGCAGAACAGGGATTAGGAGATATAGCAAAAAGACGAACTTTGCTAAGGGCTACAAAGGACAGAAAGTTATGGAGAGCCATGATCATCCACGTCCTGAAGGTGCACGACACCTAGAAGAAGAACAGGCTTGTGTAAATGGTTGACAGAAAGAGATTAGGAGATAGCAAAAAGACAAACTTTACTAAGGGTTACGAAGGAGAGGAAGTTATGGAGAGCCATGATCACTCACATCCTAAAGGGACGTGACACACACAAAAAAGAAGAACGGGCTTGTGTGAATGGTTGGCAGAACAGGGATTAGGAGATATAACAAAGAGACAAACTTTACTAAGGTCTACAAAGGAGAGGAAGTTATGGAGAGCCATGATCATCCACGTCCTGAAGGTGCACGACACCTAGAAGAAGAAGAACGGGCTTATGTGAATGGTTGACAGAAAGAGATTAGGTGATATAGCAAAAAGACAAACTTTACTAAGGTCTACAAAGGAGAGGAAGTTATGGAGAGCCATGATCTCCTAAGGCCTGAAGGTGTACGGCACCTAGAAGAAGAAGAACGGGCTAGTGTAAATGGTCGGCAGAACAGGGATAAGGAGATATAGCAAAAAGACGAACTTTGCTAAGGGCTACAAAGGACAGAAAGTTATGGAGAGCCATGATCATCCACGCCTTGAAGGGACGAGGCACAAAGAAAAAGAAGAACGGGCTTGTGTGAATGGTTGACAGAACAGAGATTAGGCGATATAGCAAAATGACAAACTTTGCTAAGGGCTACAAAGGACAGGAAGTTATGGAGAGCCATTATCTCCCACAGCCTGAAAGTGCACGGCACCTAGTACGGGCTTGTCTGAATGGTTGGCAGAACAGGGATTAGGAGATATAGCAAAAAGACAAACTTTACTAAGGGCTACAAAGGACAGGAAGTTATGGAGAGCTATGATCACCCACGTCCTGAAGGTGCACGGCACCTAGAAGAAGAACAGGCTTGGGTGAATGGTTGGCAGAATAGGGATTAGGAGATATAGTAAAGAGACAAACTTTACTAAGAAGAAGAAGAAGAAGGAGCTTGTGTAAATGATTGGCTGAACATAGATTAGGAGAGATAGCAAAAAGACAAAATTTACTAAGAACTGCAAGAAATTGTGGAGAGCCATGATCACCCACGACCTGAAAGGACGCGGCACACAGAAGAATTAAATCTATTTAATATTCTATAATTTTTTTGCTATTTTGAAGAGTTTACTCGTTAGTGAAATATTAATGGAAAAATTGTCCTCTGTGGTAGATACTATTATTTTATACAATAAACGAGCTGTCCATCATTTTTTTCTCAAGATACACGTTTAGACTGGTCGTAACTCTTCTGGTTTTATATCAAACACTTCAACACTTCTAAAAAAAATTCCTCTTTTTTTTTTTTTCTTTTGTTTTGTTTTGAGTAACAATAACACTACTGTATCAGCATGACATACAGACGCAGCAAAACAAGAGACCAGGTAACTTGTATCGGATTATAGAAATCAAAATTCTTAGATTTCTTCTGTAAATATAAAAATAATGACTAGCAACAATCTTCGTTTATTCCTTAAACTTTTAATAAAATATCTTCAATATTTTAAATGCCTAAATAATTACCCAAAGAAGAATAGGAATTTGTTTTATATAGATTTTATTAACACGGGTCATAACCTGAAAAATGAAGATATTCCTTCTGTGTGCGTATCTCGAAGCCTTCTTGACTAATCTTAAAAACATGCATTAGTACACACGTACAAAATATGCATATGTGCACTAATGTACTAGTAAAAATACAAGTAAAATAAGTGCATATTCATAGAGATAAACATGGGAGTATATTTTAAAAGAAACGTATTTTTGTAATTTTCGTTATAATTTGTGAAAAGCATGCTTAAGTTGATGTTCAAGCATTACAATACGAATTGTAGAAGAGAAAATTTCCTCTCCAAGCGCAGTACTAGATTAGCAGCTAGGTCTTATCATTTTACAACTGAAATTGTTAGATGTAATCGTAAGTTCTATACTAACAGTTTCTTCTTTTGTACTTCTCTCTTTTGAAATACTCTTCCAGATTCTTATTTTCCAATCAAGTGTAAATGCAAAGTCAATCGATACCTTCTGTCTTCTTAATTCTTGTTTTTTATTGTTTTCTCTCTTTAATAGTGTTTTTCTAATATTTTCTGGCCCTTGCATCTTAGTGGCTTTATTGTCTTTCTTTGGGTGAAATGATTAAAAATGAACCAATTTATGTCATTCCATAAGCAGTAATTTCATATATATTTTATGGTGCTTGTTCTAGAGTCCTGTTAATAAGTTGTCAACCAAGCATGTCTGTATTATTAGATAATATAGATTTAACTAATAATAAACAATAACGTTTCTGGAATATTGTTATCTTGGTTAAAAAAAATGAAGTGATTCTTCACTTGAGGGAACCTCGAAACAATTGGGGTATTATTCTAACCACTAAGACAAAGCTGAAAAGAGAAAAACTTGATGGTGTTTTTATTGTCTGATACACTGCTGTTCAGTGTCATCATTTGCCGCGCTTTTCAAAATATTTTCAGAACAACAAGAAGACGCCGCGTCTATTCCGGCTATTGAAAGTACAGACGAAGCAGGTTTTGGCTTGATTGATTGCCTCTCTGTGTCATCTCTTTGCTGCTGTAAGTGCGTCGTCCAGTAATCTTTCGTAAAGTCTCCTGCCCATCAAATTACAGTAGCTTCATGCCCCACACTGATTCATTATATTAATTAAGTGGTCGGGAATGTTACTGAAAGAATTGGACAAAAAAAAAGATAAATAAAAATAAAAGTAAGAAACAGTTGATAAAAAATGCTACTGAAGAATATACTAAAAATAGTTTGTTTTTTTCATTGAATATTAGTCTACTGTATTATAACGTCAACAAACGCCTATCATTAATCAAATACCAAAAATATTAATCATATTTTTATAAAGCTGTCTTTCCATGTGGTAGCAGGATATAATTTGTAATTATGCATGAATTGTTTAAAAAAAATGAAAGCTAACTCCTATTAATGTACGAAACCAGATAGATTAAAATATTTGGTCAAAGGGTATTTTGGTGAAGTAAAAACTAAATATATACAATTACTTCCACCCCACCAAAAAATAAATGTTCGACAAAATTATCTCATTGACCGACTCCAGAGTTTTGCGTCAAATTTCTCGTCAGATTTTCAATAAATTTGTTGAAATTATTATATCAGATTTCAGCTAAATCAGATTTAATATGTACTTTCTTGCCTGTGAGTAAGTAGATGATAGCGTTCAGTGTTGAACGCGGTAATGAATTTTGTCATTATTGCAATTTTCCCAACGAATCACATAATACGGAAAACAGAAGCATTCGTAATGTCCAAACTTATCGTAGTATCCAAACTAAAATTACATGTAAATATTTAACCTGAAACAACTTGAATTAATACCTGTTCTTACGAGATGTATGACAGTTGATCGCCGATGCCTCTTGATTGAAGTTAAGTAAGTATTAAACCCTTATTGACTTCAATAGACAGGCATTGGCGATCAACTTAACTTAAGATTTGACTCGGAAATTCAAAACCTTGGTATCAATAATTATTGTCAATCTTTTGTATACTTGATAAATTGTATGACAAAGTGGAAAAAGTTACTTGTGACGCGTTTCGTCCTTCAGGACTTCATCGGACTAAATTTGTTATTTTTTAAAAATTGTTATTTGTAACAAATTTAGTCCGATGAAGAACTGAAGGGCGAAACGTGTCACAAGTAAACTTTTTCCACTTTGTCATACATCCTCCCCAGTACTGTTCTTGATATATT
>OZ038520.1:46888930-46891430 GCA_964036315.1 Acanthosepion esculentum
GTGAAGATGTTGATTCATATTTCCCTAAGAATATTTGTGGGTAAATGAATATAACAAACCAAACGGGAATTAGAACTCGGCTCTCCGATTAACGATTCCGAGCCATTATCCATTACACCACCCACACATCCAAGCTTACAGCATCTATTATTTCCAATTATTTCCAAGTGGTCACCCATCTAGGTATTGACCAGGCTTCACGTTACTTAACTTCGGTGATAGTACTGGTGTTTCAACGTGATATGGTCTTAACATGGCGTACCCTGGATAAGTAGACCGGAAGTAGTGGGGCTAAAGGATGAAAGCTTCCCTTCCATTGACTAGCAGCCATCTATTTTTTTTTTTTTTTTTTTAAGCGTATCACCCCAAGCAAGGCTGGAGGCCACTATCACGCAAGAGGTTATAGAAGGGATGGAGGAAGAGCAGATAGGAGTGGTAAAGGAGAGGATGTGGAGAAAGAGAAAGACAGTGGGTCGATCAAGGCAAGGGGGTTACAGAAGATTTGGAGCGAGAGCAGATAGGAATGAAAGGTGAAAGGATGTGGAGAAGGGAAGTGGATAGATCAAGGCAACTGGAGATGTCGATTGACGCTACACTTAAACCGTTTGAGATTGTATTTGTCAGGGAAACAGTAATAGGGAAGGGAGTTCCACAGGCGAGATGTGCGAGACATGAAGCTATTGGAGTAGAAGAGACGTCTACATCTAACAGTTTCAATGGTGAAGGGGTGGGAACGGGATGCCAGCCTCGTAGGACGTTTAAATTCATGAGGCCTAGGGACAAGCGAAAGCAGCTCCTCGGAGCAATTACCGTGAAAGTACTTGTAAAAAAGACAGAGCGAGGCAACATCGCGTCTGTGAGAGAGCGACTGCAGACGAGGTGACAGATCAGGGCCAATTACATTGCATATCCGTCTCTGGATCTTATCAAGAACCCTGAGGCAAACAGCAGGGGCCCCAGACCATATATGGCAGCAATACTCCATGCAAGGGCGAATGGTCGATTTATAGACTTGGAGGATCGATTCCGGGGAGAAAAATTCCCTGGCTCGGCACAGGGAGCCAACCTTCTTTGCGGTGGATGATGCAATTGACTCGATGTATTTGTTCCATCTCAGATCAGCGGACAGCGTGAGACCGAGCAGCCACAGAGCTCTCGAGAAGTTGGTCTTCAGACATTCTAATGGGATGCAGGGATGGTTCCTTGTGGTGGTTAATAGAGAGCAGTTTTGTTTTAGAGGCGTTAAAGTTAACCATCCATTTCTCGCCCCAGTTCACAACCGATTGGAGGTCCTTTTCAATTTGAGCTGCCAGGTTAACTTTGTCAGCATCACTAGATTTGTGTTTGAGGCAGAAAGGTGAAATGGAGTTCTGACATTCTCTCTATGCTACCCTCAGTTTTCTCTTATTCATGGTTTCGCCTTTTCCCAACCTTCATGACACCTCCATCAACAACATGGTGGCTGCGGCTGTGATCGTCTGCTAGCTATTCTCAGTCACCAGCGTCGATGCCCGTACGTTTCAGGTTCCTCTTGCAAACCCCCTTGAAACGTAATGTGAGGCGGCCTACCGTGTCCCGTGATCAGATCACCGCATATGTCGTTTGGCATACAGCCGTCGTTCACCATAATGTACATAACCCAACCATCGAAGACGACTTGGACAAAAGAGATGATGAATGCGCCAAGAGTTTGCTTGCTCCGGCATAACAGTATTGGTAACTGTATCTCTCTATGTGATGATGATCTTCAAAAATTTAAATGCCACCTCAATCGCCATCTTCTTTCTGCCTACTCCTTTATTGTCATTTATCCTTTCTTCTTCATACATTTTCTCATTCTCTTTCGCTCCCTGTAACCCCGAGCATCCTAGTGGTATTATCGCCTTGATTGGGGTGTAATGATTAAAAAAACACAAAATACTGACAATCTACTTTTCTTTAGTTTTTATTATATTTTTTAAATATGCGTAAAATGTTTTCATTTTTGGAGTTTAGAAAGTGTTCAAAAGTTTATTGGTTCCGAGCGCTTTACATTAATCTATTAGTCATTGATTTTTGTACTAGTATAATAATTGGTGTGTAAGAGAGCCGAAAGTAATTTAAAAGTAGGCATATTTCTTAATTCTCAGTACATTATGTTCGTTTGTTGTTTTTGTTGTTCTTTTATAGTAAGAACTTCTTTATTTTGAAAAGGTCTCTGCAGTTGGATATGCACATTACATTCGTGTTTTCGACAAATACGTTGCGTATCGAGTTTGATAAAATCCCCATCACATATGTATCAATATATAATTCCGGTAAGAATAAAGCTTAGAACATCTCAGACGTCATGTATAAACATAAGCTATTGCATGAATAACAGAAAGAATTGAAGTAAAAATCTGATCATGTTCACTGGAGGTCATAAAAGAGCATAGAAAAATATTTGCAGATAATTGAAGCCACTTATAACACGATGGGCTGTAATATTGAAATAGTCTGTAAAGTATAAAAAATAATC
>OZ038520.1:46893930-46926430 GCA_964036315.1 Acanthosepion esculentum
GCAATAAATAAATTAATGAAATTCTATGAAAATAGACTTCGTTTGTAATATTCAAAATACACAAAATATCGCGTGAATTTAAGCGTACTACTAGATTGGCAATTAGGTCTCATTGTTTTTCCTGTTGGAATAGCCAGATGTAACCACAAATTCTATTTTAATAGTTTCTTTTCTCGCTTGTGGAAATATATTTCGGTTTGCGATCTGCAAAAATTTAAATGCAACCTCAATCGCTATCTTCTGTTTTCCTGATCCTGTTCTTTTATTTGCTGTCTCCTCATTAATGACTTCACATTTGTTTTGTTTTTTTACTCTCAGTAATCTTTTGCGTTTTAGTTTGGGGTGAAATGTTTAAAAAAAGAAAAAAAAACAGTGACAAAAGAGAAAAGAAAACAATAGAACAAATCTACACAATTTGTGAGTCATCACAAATGGACACAGCGTTTTTTGTTGTTTTTTTTTTTTTTGGTGGGGGAGGGCGTTTGTTATTTCTATTTTTTTTTTCATTTAAACTTAATAATTCAAATTCATGATCACTGGATAAAAACTTGTTATCGGTCATTCATTTAATGAAATAAGCTATTACATTAATACCGTTATCAATTAACCTCATAAAACTTAATATTTTAATCCTGTGTAATCTCTGTTGACTAATGTGTAGTAATTAATTAAATATCTATATAATTCTATCTTGTTTTGCTTACCGAAGACACTTGAAATTTTTTGAATGAACATAACATGTTTTCTATGTTTATTGCAAGTTCTAATGAAAATATGTTGGTAGTATAACGGATATCAGCGCGTATGTGGAATAGGCGAACCGAGTATACATTGAATCCGAATCTCTTTCCCCCATCTCTCAGTTATAGTTAAATAACATAATAAATTAAGTTCGAGCTTTATGTAGTAAATTGTCTAAGGGAAAGAAAACTGTGAATTCCAAGTTGTGGAGAAGGTACCTGGAAATCACTACTAACAATAAGTCATATGATAAAGAAAAATCTGTAGACAGTAATGATCGCCGACGTCATTGTATTAAAAATAAAATGAATACTAATTCAAAACTATATGGACTTGTATATACTTACTAGATGTTTATATATCCACTTAGATAGAAAAAAACAAGTAAGGTGTCCAAGATTATTATTATTATTATTAATCAGCGTGCCATAACTAGAGTCATCGGCACTTTTCACTGTAGCCATATTCCTTGTATTAAGAAACAGACCAAAATGTGAACTACGAATTGGGGAAACAAAAAACATATGGAGGAAGCGTTTTAACAGGGAATGGTAAAGGCCTTCCCAACGTTAAGCAAAGTTTTAAGAAAAAGCAAAAGATCGTTAGAAACGAAGAAAAGAGTACTGGATTGTTAAGTAATATCGCTCTTCCTACATGGCAGTGAATACTGAACAATTTCTTCACAGATGTAGAAGAAACTTGATGTGTGAAGTCAATCACATCATAGCAGTAGAAAATATACTCTTATTTACGGAGATAAAAGTATACTTGACAGGGAATAAAACATACAGAAATAAAAGGAAATCATGGTAAACTGTATATTAATTTCATAGAATTTATTTATATATTTTATGTGTATTGATGTAATTTTTAGGTTATAATTGTTTTATGATACATGTGGTAAAAGGGAGAAGTCATTTCGTTACACAAACCATATCACAGAGAGAGGTTGGACACGTGTTGCTCGTACCAAAGTCCTTGGCGAAGAGATTGAAGTTAACGTCTTTTGGCGGGATGTCCGTATTTCCTGCAGATACAGTTTCTGTTGAGAGAGCTTTATTTTTTTAAATTTATTTTAAAAAGAGCTTAAATATTATTGTTTTATTTCCTTTTATTTACAATTATTATTATTATTATTATTATTATTATTATATATTTTATTTTTATTTATTTATAATAATAACGCTCCTATATTACATCCTCACCATATTAGCGAAGCTAGTTGGTAGTGATGGATCCCTATTTAAAGTAATTAAAGTATTCATTGCTTTTATTTTAAAATGAAGTCTCCTTCCGGGGAATGTAGTGGTCGTTGTGTTTGGGGGGTTAGGGGTAGGGAGTGTATTTGTTGAAGTGGTTGTTTTGAAGAGTTTTCAGCATTTTGTTTTAGTTTGTTCAGGGTTATTTTTTTATGTTTCTTGCTGTTTTGTGGTATCACTGTTTTTTTATCTCTTAGTAACGGCTGTGATGTGTTTTTGTTTCTTTTTAATGAATTTTCTGTTATTAGGTATTTTCATGTCTAGTATAGTGTCCAGAGTACGAAGATTTCTTAGCTGAGTGTAATGGTCCTTCATAAAGGAATGATATTTTCAGCTTAGTCGTCTTTAAGAGAAGTGTTTAATTTTATTTTTATTTTTTTTTTTGTAGCTGTAGAACTGCTAGGTTCTACGTGGTTTCTACGTGGTTTTGGAGAGTTGCATTTGGATTTCAGTGAGAGCGATAGGTATATTTCTCATTTCTTTGTAGAGCATTTATCCTGTTCAATTTTGTCTGTTTTATCCAAGTAGTTGTTTTTTTTTTACGCTGGCGCTCTTTTACTCCGTTTGTTTGGGTGAGTTATAAGGTTATACAGATTGGCAAACATTTCACATTTTGCGAACCAGCCACTTGAAGGTAATTTCATAAGTTATGGAATTTTAACGGAAACTATATTGTCTCATTACATGTCGAGAATGTATGCAAATAAAAAACGCGGATAAAGAGAAATGCTTAGTTGTTTTTGCTCCTTCGCTTGTTTTTTTAATGTCGACACTTGGTACAGTTTCTTCTCACGTCGGTTTTTTTTTTAAATAGTGTCGTGAATAAGATGATTTCTTTCTTTTTGTACATCGTTGAACATCAGACATAGCAAATAGTAAGGGTTTGGACGTCGGGTATCACCAAAATATAGTTGTTTTTATACACGTTGAAGTTATCAAAATGATGTGAGTTTTTTTTTATGCACGTCAGAGTCACCAACTGATTCGGAGTCACTCACATCATATCAGCAGAAATTTACCCTGTGTTCAAAAGTGTACTTGACAGGAAGTAAAACGTACAGAAATAACAGGAAAGTATGGAAAATTGTATGTTAATTTCAAACAATTTATTCATATTTATGTGTGTATTGGCGTGTGTATTATTTCATATTATAAATGTTTCATGGTACATGTAATGACAGGAAGAACTTATTCGTATTATTGCACGCCATATTACAGAGAGAATTCGGACACGTGTTGCCCGTACGATGGTTCGGGATGAAGAGATTGAATTTAACGTCTTTTGACTGGATGTCTGTATTTCCGACAGAAATAGTTTTTGTTGCATGCTGACAGAGTTTTTATTCTTTTTCTTTTATATTTAATTTATTCTAAACAAAGTTTAAATATTATTGTTTTATTTTATTTCATCTATAATTTTCATTGTTATTATTATTATTTCATTTTTATTTATTTATAATAATAATCTCCCTACAAATGCAAAAGAAAGAAAGAAAAGAGTAGTGAACTGTTATGTAATATCAGTCCTCCTATATGGCAGTGAATACTGGATAATCTCCTCACAGATGAAGAAGAGACTTGAAGCAACAGAAATAAAGAAATTAGTACTGAACTGTTATGTAATATCAGTCCTCCTATATGGCAGGGAATGCTGAACAATCTCCTCACATATGAAGAAAAAAGGGGGTGTTAGAAATGTTCTACAGATGGATGCTGGGAATACAATGGATTGAACATGTGAGCAGCGACGGAGTTTTAAGGAAAGTTGAAACAAAAAGTACACTTCTACTTAACATCAGAAAGATACTGTTGAAATTTCTAAGGTACGGAATGAGAGAAGTCTTGAAAAAATTATTTCACAGGACATGTTGAAAGAATGAGTTATAGCAGGAAGGGAAGCAGCAAATAACCTACATAACAAACTTGATGGAAGGATAGAGATTTGGAAATATAGCAACAAGATTAACATTGTTAAGGTCTATAAGGGACAGGTAGTTCTGGAGAACCATGATAACCGACGTATTGAATAGACACGCACATAGAAGAAGAAGAAGAAGAAGAAGAAGAAGAAGAAGAAGAAGAAGAAGAAGAAGATGATGATGATGATGATGATGATGATGAAGAAGAAGAAGATGATGAAGAAGAAGAAGATGATGAAGAAGAAGAAGAAAAGAAGAAGATGAAGAAGAAGAAGAAGAAAAGAAGAAGATGAAGAAGAAGAAGAAGAAGATGATGAAGAATAAGATTAAGAAGAAGAAGATAAGAAGATGATGAAGAAGAAGAAGAAGATGATGAAGAAGAAGAAGAAGAAGAAGAAGAAGAAGAAGAAGAAGAAGAAGAAGAAGAAGAAGAAGAAGAAGAAGAAGAAGAAGAAGAAAGTATGACAGTCGTAGAATTACCGCTCTACAATTGACATCATGGTAGTTTTTCTTGAGACTCAAACTATAGCTAGCAGGCCCTTTAACAGGCCTTTATTTCCTGCTGCGTTGCTAGTGACACTCCTCCTCTTCACTTATGTGATATAGGGAAGCCAGTTGACCGTCCGATTATGAATTAGATTTTAATTGGTTACATAGTATCACTAATAGTCGGAACCTGACTTGACAATCTGTCACATATAGCTACTTGCATAAAATTCACAAGTTTCCTGGCGATGATTTTTTTCTTTTCTTTTTTTTTTTTTGACCAAAAGAAATATATAAATCACTGCACTTAATTTTAATATTCTCAATGGAGTCTTAAATTCATTCTATTACGGTAGAACTGGCGGTCGTTAACTTGTATTCGTATAAGACGCTAAACGGTTGGACTGTGGGAGATGAAAATTAATATATAAAGGTAAATTGATTCGAGGATGAACATGGAACTGGTGTCACTGACCTCTGAGGTTAACACAGGTCAACACAGGTCAACTTAAGGTTAAAACTATTTTCGTTCAAACTACAAAAACATTTTTTCGTGATACCGTTTAACCGGAAGTACCATAATTATAGGCGCCTATGTAAATATTTATTTATAAAGATATAACAGAAGAGAGATACTACTGGGCAATCGGTTTCGTATCATAAGAAATCGAATTGGCCAGACGAGTTCGATCCATGGGTGGGATAATTTGTAATGAACTTGTACTTGTTCTTTGGAAAAATATAAACTTTAGGGAAAACTATGACAAAGTGATTAAAGTTTTTGTGCGAGGCGTTTCGTCCTTTAGGACTACTTTAGACGAATGTTATGTTTACGTTGATTCGGCTACACATGGATAAGAAGGAAACCCGGGCACTGAGAATTTTAAATTGTTTTTTTTATTGGTTTTCGATATATTGTTTAACCGATTTAATTTAGATTCTTTTTCTTTTTATTCGTGTTTCCATAGTTTTACTTAAAAAGTGTAATTGGTAGAAATGTATTGTTCGTTTTCCCAAATATATGAATCGATATAGACGATGTATGTGACAATTTTAACTTGATTCATTTTCTATGGTTTATCAACACATTTTTTAAAGTCCAAAATATTTTTAGATTATAAGAATTATAACAAACAAACTTATAACAATAATTTGAGTTCAAGAATTCATACAGAGTAATTATTTTCCTATAATTTATTTATTTTTATTTGTAAGAACAGAATTTCATTTTAGGACTGTTATACTTACGCATACACATATATACACATATACACACACACACACACACATATATATATATATATATATATATATATATATATATATATATATATATATATCCTCTGGGGAGGATGTGTGGGTTTGTAAACAGTGACTATTACGGCTAATAATGCAAGACTCTTCGGTAAATCGAATCGAGTTCTCTCAGTCACTGTGTGTTTATCTAAAAATAAATACGCTTAAATTCACCTTCTTCTCTGCCGTTTCGCCAACGGCTTCAGGGTAAAATTTCCAACTGACGCGAATTCAGCCGGTTTTCGATTCTAGCCAGAGGCAACCGGACGTCTAGCCACACTGATGAGCTGTGATACAGCGAAACAGTTTGTCTGTGGATGACCAATATATATATATATATATATATATATATATATATATATATATTGCGTATTTAGAAGCAATCCAGCATTTATACATGTTTCACTAAAGACGACGACATAGTAGGGACGGCGATTTTTATTTAATTTTTCTTGTGTTCGAACAAGTGTTTTCCTTTCTGGACATAGAAACTGTTCAAATATACTGTCATTCTGAGTACTTTCGGCTGTACTTTTAGTCATTATCAAAGATGATTGATTTTATTTTTTCAGTCTAATTGGCTGTTTACGCTCTGTGTATGTTGTTAGTGTTACAGAGATGCTTTATTATCCAAACAAAGTACATTGTAGTTAATATTATTAAGTGTTGGCTTTTTCTTTTTTACTATTAAGGCTCCCATTATTTTTAATCATTTTTTACATGTGGATGAGGTTATTATGTTTGCATTTTCTACTAGTATATTTCAGATGGAGTCTGATAAGTTTGTGTGTGTGTTTAAATGGGTTCTAATGGAGCTATGGTCGGATAGGTGTAACATAACGGACTGGCATGTAGTAGTGTGACCGATGTAATTATTTATAAATTCCGTTTATTCCTGATCAAACACAGGAAAAATTAAATAAAATGCTTAATCGCAGTACCTTGTCGGTTGTCTTTACTGAAACACACACACACATATACACACACACACACACACACACATATATATATATATATATATATATATATACTAGCGGGACCCGTGGAATTCCACGGACCGACAAACAGAATTTTGAGTAAACAATAATTTTTTCTACATGCTTAAAAATCACGCATTAAGAAGGAGAAATTAAAATCTCTACATATAAAATAGAATTAGATGCATAGGCAGCAAATAGTAAAATTGCATATATTTGTACAGGTATATTTACAAATACATAAAGTTTATCTACTAAATATATCCTTTTTAACATACAATACTCATAGGCTGGGAAAATAAACAACACATAGAGGTACTTGGGAGTGTTCATCATGTGTGCAAAGATTACCAATACCAATCAGTCCATGGTACTACCTCCTCTCAACATAGAACCATACCAGTTTCCTCCAGTATAAATACAGAAAACAATAGACCTATGTACAAAACTATGTAATACACGCCACATATAGTTTCCTCTTTTGAAAGATATTCATTAACATATATATATATATGTGTGTGTGTGTGTGTGTGTGTGTGTGTGTGTGTGTGTGTGTGTGTGTGTGTGTGTGTGTGTGTGTGTGTACCTATAAACCAAGGACACATACTTAATGCAATCAAGTGTCTCCAGAATTTCTGAAGAAACTCCACTCCTTCAAGTCAGTACATCTCGGCAGACAATGTTCGCACCTTCTCCTTTCTTTTTTTTCTCTTTGTTTTTCTGTCTCCATCACCTTAACCCATACATATGAGAATTTGTGAGCTCTTGAGTACGTCACAAACAATTGTCCACGACTGAACACTGGCTGAGTTAATAACATCCCACCTCATCAAATGCCTGCCCCTGTGACTTGTTAATAGTCATAGCATGTAACAAACAGACAGGAAACTGAGTTCTCTCTAAGGTGAATGGTAAGTTAAAGTCGTTGGGAGGCAGTTTTTGGGATGAGGACAAGTCTGCCAATTAGTGAGCCACTAATCAAGGACGCCTCAACTGAATGTTGATGCATGACCACCACTTTCAGTCTTGTACTATTGCAGAGTCCATTCTGGATAGAAATGTTACGAAGAAGCATTACTATTGAGCCGGATTTTAAACTCAGTTTATGAAGATGCATTTCTGATGGTGTCAAAGAGTTTAGAAATTCAAGTGGGTAGCGCTCAGCGTCAAGCAGGATCATCTTTCAAAACTTTATCTGTACTCTAATAGGTCTAACAGTCACCTGGAAGTTGTCTCAAACTTCTTCATTGATCAGGAGCCAGTCTAAGTTCTTTGTCGAAAGAATTACTCTGCTCCTTCTCTCTTCAGATGTATTGTTGAAGATATCATCCACCAAAGAGCCATCAATGCATGAATCTGAGGCACTTTTATGTCATCAACAGCAAGATTAGGGTCTTGTGAAGCTGCTGATGATCCATTGCCAAGATGCAAGAGCCATGCTGCAAATTCCCTTTAATCTGATGATTTGGCTTAATCTATATTGGATGAAAATCAGCAATAGAGGAGAACTTTTAATACAGATTCGAATTATTTCCTCACGGCTTCCTCTTGGCAATATGGGTGGGTCTTGCCTAAAGCCCCTTCCCTTGAGAGCACAATTCTACTACCAAAACAGCAGCAATGCTAGTGGTATAACACGACTTTATCAATAAAATGAAGAGCAAGTGAAGGGACCATAGAAGCCTCGTCGAAGATGATCAAATCCAGGTTTCGTAAATAATTTACATGGTCTGAAGTGGCTGGTACATTGCAACCGCTGTCCCCCGTGAGTGGGACAGGCAATTTGAACAATTATGGATAGTCTTTCCATCTGACAATAGAGAAGATGCAATGCCTGTCCAAGGACCACTGCACGTTGCAGTTGTTCCTTCGCAGATAAGAAATTATGGTATTAAACATATTTTTAGTTTTACCACAACCCCCTAGTACATCTACATAGAAACAGGAGTTTTAGGGGGCACCTCACCCCCTCCTCTACTTATCTACAGATTCAACCACAGCATTAGCAATCAGTCTCTGTTCATCAGTAAGTGTTTCAATGTCTGGGTGATCGATGTTTCATGATGATCAAGCTTCGATACTCCATTAGGTTCAGGCAACCCAATTGCTAAACATTTAATGTCATTCTCTATCAGAGTGCATCAATTAAGTGCAGTGCCATGTTTTCTGCACAGACTGCATTAAAACCTTCGTGCGAGAAACCTTCAATCATAGATTCCTTGTGAGTGGTCCATGGGTGAATAGCATTTACAGGGTTCATATACGTTCACGGGACAGAGAACATAACATGCAACTGTAAGGGCATCCGACAGGCAGCAGCTTCTATCAATACATGTTCCAGTGTGCCATCGTTTGAGAGAAGACTATATCTCAGGCATACTGCCTTAAATGTTGGCAAGACCTCTCCTCCTACAATGCGCAAATCCTAGAAGCTCTGAAATATGCAGCAGTAACATTTGCAAATGAAATTTTTGTGTCTAGGGCTCACTGTATACATTCTACTGATGATATTCGTATTCCTTTGCATTTGTGTCCATCTTCTAGAGCGCTTGTTAAACACAGAATGCATCGGAATGTCAGGGTACAAGTGCTCATGCTCATTCAGATTAAACCATGCAGTGAGGGTAGTATGACGGTCCCTCTGTACCTGAGCAGCTTACTGAGCGTTGCCGCTGTGGAAGTAAACGCTTTACTGGTCTTCAAGATGTACAGCAAGTCTGTAGATATTGTTAGATGTGTTATGTAACTTGATCTCTGACTGTCTCCACATAGCTTCCAGAGAAGAAACATACCGGCAAATAATTAGTAATTCCATTGTGAGCTTGATTCTGCTCACGATCTGCCATTGGGTTGTTTCTTACTTCAACAGAGGCATTGGGCACTTCGACGTGGTGTAATGGTTAGAAAGCTTGTCTTGCTAGATCGATTACGACTGAGTTGTGAGTTCGATCCTCACTGGGTGCTCCATACTTTCGGCCTTGTGCCACATCTAGGCCGGGCTTAGAAAATCACTACTTCAACAGAAGCGCAGTCTTGTCCCTTGAACACGTACTTGAAGATATATTTAATTTTTTTCACTGATGAACACATTTTTACATTAATGAGATCTTTGTACTTTTTCAGCAGTTAGGCATTGTACGGCACAACGTTCCTATTGTCAACAGAGTGACGTCCAACTTGAACTGTGACTCCAGTATTGCGTCTTCTGTATTCTGCATAGCCATTAAAATTCAGAAACTTTTCATCTCAGTAGTTCTTTGACATTTTCCATAGATGAAAGCTTATCTGCTCCGTAAGAAACATGTATCATAAAATCATGCAAGACTGGAACATCATTGGCATCAGGAATTTCAGCTGTTAAAATCAGATCTATGTCATCACTGACTTATCCTCTGTCTGTAGAACCTCTATTCTCACACGAACAGTTCCAGTTTTTGTTGCCGGTTCATGATGAATACCCAAAAGTAGGTTTCAAAACAACAAAAATTTAAAATTTCAATTTAAAATTTCAAAAATTTATAACTAATTTGAAAGGAAATTGCAAAAGGACATGCAAATTATATATATATATAAATTATATATACATATATATACAAATATATATATATATATATATATATATATATATATATATATATATATATATATATATATATATATATATATATAAGCGCAGTCGCCAAAAAACAAGCAGATAACCGGCTTTAAAATAATAAGAAAACAGCATTAAAAAATTAAAAATAATAACAATTTTTACTACTGCAGACCCCATCTTAAGATAATAAAAAAAAACAACGGATAGAAGGTGTGTGAACGCGCGTTAATACGTATATATGTGTGTGCTAGGAAACATTATTCCGCGAACAAAATAAACGAACGATCTGTGTGTTGACACTGCGGCTTGCGAAACAAGTTCGCTATACAACCCAACATTGAATACAGCAACCAATTGCGTACGTATGTACGCAACAACACATGGATGCGCATATAAGTCCAGTCCCACACTGATCATATGTTTTTGCGAGCTGCAATGCATGAACGTGCATATATACACACGTTACTTTTAATGGATGCTCGTATTTGAGTAGACACTCCGTTTATTTATTAAACAGTATATTTATTTTCGTCTACCGGCCTGAATATTCGAGAAATCTTATAAAAGAAAAATTTATACTCGCTGGCAGCATTCTAGCTTGTGCCACACGGGGCAAAGGGAGGTACCGTTAAATCCAGTACGCTCTAACCAACTGACCTACAAAGTACCAATCAGTTAGTTAGTCAAGTTCAAAATTTTACCTTTAAAAAAATTTAACAGAAATTTTTCATATCTGCACAATTTTGTATCCAAACGTAAAGAAAGAGAATGAATGTCATGGATTTTTACTAATAAGTGAGATCTATAACGATAGATGTCTTCGCTTAAAGATACAATTTAATGCTTGAATAATTGGCATGTTGTAGCTCCTTTGATTAATGGTAGCTCCATCTGCCCAGAAGGACGTAGGATCAAAAAATTTTCTTTAATAAGATTTCTAGAACATTCAGGGCGGTAGACAAAGATAAATAACTATAGCGTTTAATAAATAAACGAAGCGTCTATTCAAATACGAGCATCCACTAAAAATATCGTTTAAAGTTATATAAAATATGTTGTATTAATAAAAAAATTAGAAAATCTTCTTTGTTTCTGTTTGGATACGAAAGTGTATAGATATGAAAAATTTCGGGAGATCTGTAACGAGTACAATTTTGAACATAACTAAATGATTGGCTCTTTGTTGATTAATATATATATATATATACATATATACATATATATATATATATATATATGTATATACGTGTATGCGTATGTCACTTATATATATATATATATATATATATATGTATATATATATATATATATATATATATATATCAGTCGGTTATATGCCATGCGTGATACACGCCTAGGCGATCATGTATGTTCGATACATAACTGACGAGGCAGATTTTTCTCCGCAGTAGGTTGCCATTTCTTTCTGCGGTAGACCAGTTACCATTCCAAGGCTATAGAACCAAGTCTGTCCTGCTATTTACCCATAGCTGGCGGGGGGAGAAGAAGAGGATTCATGCCTCCTATATATATATATATATATATATATATATATATATATATATATATATATATATATATATATATATATATACTTGGTTGGCCAGAAAGTCCTGACTCATTTAAGATGCAGAAAGAAAACAACAACCTTGCTCTCTATCTGGTAGGAGTACTGCATTTCGATCTTGTTCCACATGGTTGCATCATCAACTATAAACCGTATTGCCAGCAGCTAGACCGCGTATACGACAAACTGAACATGTAACATTGCTTTGGTCAATTGAGATCGGGCTTTGTTTCAGCAAGGCAATGCAAGTCCACACACTACCAGCTTGACTAAGGAGAAGTTTAAACAAATGGACAGTGTTGAGATTCGTACACATTCACCATTCAGTCCCGATGCTGCTCCGATTGAATATGGCTTATTCCTCCTAAACGGTACACTTCATCCGCGATTCAACACCTTTCATGAAGTGAAGGAAGCATTTTAGTTTTTTGATTCAAAACCTGCTGACTGGTATGTGGGACACATTTGAATGCTAGCTGATTTTTTTTTCTAAATATCCTTACACATATATATATATATATATTTAGTTTACGAAAAACTAGGTAATCCGTATGGGTAGACCCAAGGAGGATAAAATCCAGAGAGCTCAATGTAAATCAAATCTAATAATTTAAAAGGGCTGTGGTGAAATAATTTATTACATGGAGCCTTAAAATGGTCTGTTTTTATTTTTATTTAATATTTATGAACAAGGATCACACCATTCATTAACAGATTTGAAGTTGATTGTATTTTATTAGTAAATATTGTTTGTGAGAGTGATTCTCGCCGTATAATTAGCTTCAGTATTTGTTTTTCGTTTGAATGATTTACGTTACATAAATTGATTACGCACTACAAAATTGACATTAAAATAAGCTGATCCTAAGTGCGAAATTCCTGATAATAACTGTGACATTTACTCTTATTATTGAACAATTTAGTTCATGCCACTTTTCTCCAGTACAAGAACGCACATTTTTCAAATTTAAAAAATTCAACCACAGCGTTGCGTTTGCACGCTCCAAAATTATTCTAACATTTAACATTATCTCATTGCTAAAAAAGCACTCTTTCGGACCGTACTACCTTTCGATGTCGCATTACTATTCGGAATTTAATAAAAACACACTAAATTGTCTACCTGAGGATGGTCGTTTGGTACGACTGAAAGCCCGGCTCGTAGAAAAAATAACACCTGATAAACCCGGAATTTATGAACAAGGATCACACCATTCATTAACGGATTCGAAGTTGATTGTATTTTATTAGTAAATATTGTTTGTGAGAGTGATTCTCGCCGTATAATTAGCTTCAGTATTTGTTTTTCGTTTGAATGATTTACGTTACATAAATTGATTACGCACTACAAAATTGACATTAAAATAACCTGATCCTAAGTGCGAAATTCCTGATAATAACTGTGACATTTACTCTTATTATTGAACAATTTAGTTCATGCCACTTTTCTCCAGTACAAGAACGCACATTTTTCAAATTTAAAAAATTCAACCACAGCGTTGCGTTTGCACGCTCCAAAATTATTCTAACATTTAACATTATCTCATTGCTAAAAAAGCACTCTTTCGGACCGTACTACCTTTCGATGTCGCATTACTATTCGGAATTTAATAAAAACACACTAAATTGTCTACCTGAGGATGGTCGTTTGGTACGACTGAAAGCCCGGCTCGTAGAAAAAATAACACCTGATAAACCCGGAATTTATGAACAAGGATCACACCATTCATTAACAGATTTGAAGTTGATTGTATTTTATTAGTAAATATTGTTTGTGAGAGTGATTCTCGCCGTATAATTAGCTTCAGTATTTGTTTTTCGTTTGAATGATTTACGTTACATAAATTGATTACGCACTACAAAATTGACATATATATATATATATATATATATATATATATATATATATATATATATATATATACTGTAAGGATTTATTTAAGTGATTGATACAAAGTGCAATGAATTCATGTGATTTTATTTTTTTAGATGGAAATACTTTTCAAGATATTTAGAAATCTGGGCAAGGCTGGGTACTTCGATCTTTGCTTAATTAACGCGATTAACGATTTATTAATTATTAATTACACTTCATAATGAATTCAGCTTACAGAGTTCAAGAGACTTGTATTTCAATTTTTTTTCTCTTTTCTTTTTTAGACACGGAAATAATTTTACATAGAAAACAGACGGAATTAAAAGAAGATAAGATTATAGGAGGGCATTAAGACAAAATATTTAAGATAAATATAGAGCAAAAACAAAAAATGTCTCCAAGAGAAAGGGACGGGAAATATACATCGTAATAATAATTTAATCTATAATATAAAAAAAAATCTGACGATATATTTATCAGTGACACAGCCTCATATATATTCAATAGACAAAGCTAATTAATAAAGATACATGTTACAATAACAGTATAAACTAATTAGTATTTAAGTGAGATTAGACTGCTAGCAAATTGCTTTTTTTCTTTTGTTTTAGTAACATTTGAATATTCTCTTACTTTTAATGATTTTAAAAGTAATTTTTTACCTGTAACAATGTAGTTAAATATATAAATAAAAACTTCCTACAATTACTCATGCAGAAAATACGACCAATTCAATCACAAAATTAAATTCAGTTGTCCGTTTCTTTTTATGGTATGTATAAAATTGTTTGCCAGTATATCATAAAAGTCGCCGTGTGATGTGTATTTTGTACGAAATTATTTGCATATTCACGCCCTTTTATCTTCTCTCTTTTTTACCTTCTCTTACTATATTGATATGTTAATCTCACGTTGAATAGATTTGCCTCCATGCCCATTCAACAGAGACTGCTCGAAAACCACATCCGGTGTTGGCAATATTAAATACGCTGAAGTGGCGCAAACAGCTTTATCGGCAGATTTTGAACTATTATCGGTTAGTGTCTTGATGTTTGTTGCTGTAATCACACATTCTAGCAACCAGATTTTTAATCTGTCGAAACAATAAAAGAGAGTGAAAAAAAGGAAATGTGTAATATTGTATTTGTTATTTAATGATACTTTAAATATTTTTAAATAAATTTAAGCGTGTTGGTTATTGATAACATTACGAATATCTTTATTTTATTTTTAATAAATAGTAAAGAGGTGGACAGAGAAAAATTTCGATAGAAACAAAGAAAATAGTACCGAAATATTATGTATCAATCCTCCTATATGGCAATGAATGCTGGGCCATCTCTGCACAGATGAAGAAGAAACTTGATACAAAAAATGTAGTCCTGCAGAAGGATGCTGAGAATTCTATGACCCAAACATGTAAACAACGGTTATAGAGACAATGGAAAGAAAAATATAGTTAACATCAGGAAGAGACCGTCAAAATTTCAAAGGCACATGATGTCCATAGTACCGCTGGAAGGCAAGAAGACTACATGGCGGGCTTGAGTTAATGGATGGCGGAGCAGGAGAGATGGTGAAACAAAATTTATTAATAATTAAAAATGAGAGAAATAAACGCTTAGATAGATAGATAGATAGATAGATAGATAGATAGATAGATAGATAGATAGATAGATAGATAGATATGAACAAAGAGAAATAGATAGATAGATAGATAGATAGATAGATAGATAGATAGATAATAAACTAATATAGATAGATAGATAGATAGATAGATAGATAGATAGATATGAACAAAGAGCAATAGATAGATAGATAGATAGATAGATAGATAGATAGATAGATAGATAGATAGATAATAAACTAATATAGATAGATAGATAGATAGATAGATAGATAGATAGATAGATAGATAGATAGATAGTCAAGAAAATTAAGTCTGTGAATAAAAGACAAAGAAAAATTAATTTCCTATCATGAGCTCAAAATTTATTACCAAAGAAATTAAGAAAAGCTTAAAGAATCCAATATAATATATTAAACTTAATAGAACTCGATTCGCAATTTTCCTTTGAGCGAAGTGTCTTTGTAGACAGTAAACGAAGGCAAGTGAACGAGAAAAGACGACCGATAGAAAGAAAAGAAACGTGAATGTCATTAAAGAAAAAGAGAAGGAAAAATCAACAAAAATAGAATATAATGAAAGAGAAATGCATTTGTATGACATAAAGACTTCCATACTCGCTAGTGTGATGACCTCGCTCCTATTTGGGTGTTTCACTGTTGTGGCACTATGTCGGACTAAATTAAGCTTAGTCAGTCTTTGGTGTTCAACGCTCTGGAGCAACGGGTTTCGAAATATTACAATAAGCAATGATTTCGATCCTCACTTATCCCTTCAAATTTCTAACCTTGTTCTGGTCTAAGCTAAATTTGATAAATGCCTGTAAGGTGGTAGAAAATGACGAAGAAATAAAGAGAGAAATTAATGGTAAAATCAAAGAAAGAAAGAATTGGAATTAAGTAAAAAAAGTAGGAAAATAAGAAAGAAAGAAAAAGAAAAAAGAAGGAAGTAGAAATATGAAATATACAGAAAGAAAGAAAAAAATTAGAAAGAAAAAGAAAGAAAAAATTGAAAAAAAGAACGAAAGAATTGGAAATAAGAAAACAAAAGAAAGAAATAAATAAAGAAAGAAAGAAAGAATTGGAAATAAGTAAACGAAAGAAAGAAGTGGAAATTAGAAAAAAAACAGAAAAGGAAGGAATTGGATATAAAAAAACGAAGAAAAAAGAAAGGAAAGTAATAATAAGAAAAAGATAGAAAGAAAAATGGAAAGAAAACGAAAGAAAAAAAGAAAAAAATAGAAATAAAAAAGAAAGAACGAAAGAATTGAAAATAAGATAACGAAAAAAGAAAGAAGTAAGAATAATAAAAAACAAAGAAAGAATTGAAAATAAGAAAACAAAAGAATGAAAGTAGAAATAAGAAAAAAGACAAAAAAGAAATAAGAAGAGGAAAGAAAGAATTGTCAAGAATAATAAGAAAGAAAGCAAACAGTAAAAATAAAGAAATGACAATAAAATGTGTATGGCCTAAAACTGATTCGTATCCTTATAAATCAAGTTCATACACGCAGAGCCAAGTTTGATGTGAGTTGAAATGTTAATTATTGTATCCACTTCTAGAATTGTTAGAGATTTCTGTCAGACGTATTCTCTTCAATGTCATGACATAGTCAAGTGCTGACAAAGATTAAAATGTCGTCTTCTAACTTGCAACTCTCTCAAAAGAAATAACCCCGAAAAGTATTTCTCATCTTTTAATGACTTTTTTATCCTAGATTGTTGAAAAAATACTATATTATTCATAAATTCAGTATGCAGTTAAAGACATTTTGTTCATTAAAAACATGAAAAATTTCATATCATCTCGTTTTTTTTAAGGAAAAATTAAAGTTTTTTTTTCAAGAAGCTTAATTGACATTCAATATGAATACTGAATTACAGCTTTAGTCTGTCTCAACCGTATCACTTTGAAAATATTACTTTTATATTAATTATTTCTAAATTACTATTTACATTGTTTGAACAGCTTTCCTCATCTTTATTGTCATATATTAACGACGATTCGGCCGTTATATGCTGCGGCCATCTTCAGGCGATAAATTATTCTAGTTCCACGTGTCATGCTTCTTCTGGATATATCAGTTTCAGTTATCTCCCTTTAGTAACCCAATTCTCCAAGTTTTTTTTCGTCCCTGATGGTGCCAGATATTGAACTCACAACTATTTGCGCCAAGTCACTGGATTCCTTCAACCAACGCTTTTATCCACAGGACATCATTTATCATTTAGGAATCACTGTTTGAATTTTGGGGAATTATGAGCCTAGTATCTCAATAATCCAATGAGTTGTGAGTTCAATACCTGGCTACAGCAGGGGTGTACATCTTGAAGAGTTGCTTTAATGGAAAATGAAGCAAAACAATCTACCCTAGTGGACGAAATAAAGGATTCTGTTCGAAATTTCTGAAGAAGGTCGGAGAATATAACGACCGAAACGTCGTAAATATGGCAACAAAAATGAGGAGAACAGTCTGAACCATGTAACTCGTGCAAATTCTTATAATAACACATCCCAGAAATATAGAAAGATTTTATATTATTTACAATATTTTATTAAACAAATATAACACACGTTTAATCAAATGATTGAAAACACTTCATTCTGAAAAAGAAAAGGTAAGTAATTTAATTATATTGGCCTCCTTACCCTGATATTATTAAAACAGAAGAAATATTTTATATTAAAAAACGTTTGCATAATTATACAATTTTGTGTAACAGAGAAGTCGAAAGAAAGCTGTTAAATCGAAGGAAATTAATTTTTTATACAAATTCGATCAGTAACACGGGCTATTTTATAAAAATGTCCATGCAAGTTCAAAAAGTGATTTAAATGTACCCCAGGTAACTTAAATCAGTACATTAGTTACACCACGTATTTATTTGTAATAACATGACTTTTAATGTTCTCTAGGTATACCTTTCATTTATTATCTATGAATTGAGAAAGAAAAAAAAGAGTACTGAAATGTTATGTAATATCAGTCCACCTATATGGCAGTGAATGCTGGACAATTTCCTCACAGATGAAGAAGAGACTTGAAGCAAGTGAAACAAAGAAAAGAGTACTGAACGGTTATGTAACATCAGTCCTCCTATATGGCAGTGAATGCTGGACAATCTCATCACAGATGAAGAAGGAACATGAATGCAAGAGAAACAAAGAAAAGAATACTGAACTGTTATGTAATATCAGTCCTCCTATATGGCAGTGAATGCTGGTCAATCTCCTCACAGATGAAGAAGAGACTTGAAGCAACCGAAACAAAGAAAAGAGTACTGAACGGTTATGTAATATCAGTCCTCCTATATGGCAGTGAATGCTGGACAATCTCCTCACAGATGAAGAAGGGACTTGAAGCAAGAGAAACAAAGAAAAGAGTCCTGGACTGTTATGTAATATCAGTCCTCCTATATGGCAGTGAATACTGGATAATCTCCTCACAGATGAAGAAGAGACTTGAAGCAAGAGAAACAAAGGAAAGAGTACTGAACTGTTATGTAATATCGGTCCTTCTATACGGAAGTGAATGCTGGGCAATCTCCTCATGGATGAAAAAGAAACTTGAAGCAAGAGAAACAACGAAAAGAGTACTGAACTGGTATGTAATAACAGTCCTCCTATATGGCTGTGAATGCCGGACAATCTTCTTACAGATGAAGAAGAGACTTGAAGCAAGAGAAACAAAGAAGAGTACTGAACTTTTATGTAATAACAGTCCTCCTGTATGATAGTGAATGCTGGGCAGTCTCCACACAGACGAAGAAGAGATTTAAAGCAACCGAAAGAATGAAAAGGGTTCTGAACTGTTACGTAATATCAGTGCTTTGATGTCATTAAATGCTGTACAATCTGCTCTCAGATGAAGAGACTTGGAGCAAATGTAATATCAGTTCTTCGATATGGCAGTGAATGCGGAACAATCTCCAAACAGACGAAGAAGAGACTTGAAGCAAAGAAAAGAGTACTTAAGTGTTATGTAATATCAGTCCTCTCATATAGAAGTGTATGCTGGATAATCACCTAGCAGATGAAGCAACAGAAACAAAGAAAAGTGTACTGAACTTTTATGCAATATCATTCTTCTGTTATGAAAGTGAATGCTAGACAATCTCTTCACAGATAAATAAGAGACTTGAATCAAAAAAAGATTACTGAAATAGTAGGTAGCATCAGTCCTCCTATACGGCAGTGAATGCTAGACAATCTCATCACAGAAGAAGAAGAGACGTGAAGCAAACAAAGAAAATTGCCCTGAAATGTTATGTAATATCAGTCCTTCGATATGGCAGTGAATGCTGGACAATCTCTTCAAAGATGAAGATGAGGCTTGAAGCAGCAGAAATGTCGTTTTTCAGTAAGATGCTAAGGATACTGTGCACTGAACATGTGAGCAACGACGACATTTTAAAGAAAATGTAAACAAAAAGGGCGCTTATACTTAATATCAGTAAGAAGCAGTTGAAAATTTCTAGGCCATATAATGAGGAAAGAGAGCATGGAAAATTTGATACTCACAGGACAGTTTGAAGACAACTGGGACATAAGATAACAGCGCAAATCCTACCTATTGATCTTGAGTAAATGAATGGCGGAATAGGGTTTAGGAGAGATAGCAAAAAGACACTTTATTATGGCAGGAAATTGTAAGAAATTGTAAGCAGTAATGGTACAGCGTTAGTATTTGAATAAATGAATAAGTATTAAACTTTTATCAAATAATTCTTTTTGTTATGCTTTGATTATGTTATTTTAAATACTCTGTTTTAATATTCATGTTTTAAAAAGTATTTTTTTTATTTAACTTTTTAAAATTTTCCTTTATTTGAATAAATGAATATTAACTTTTATCATATAACTCTATTCAATATTCTTCGTTTAATTTATTTTTTTTGTAAAAAGTTAGATTAAATTATGAATTGATATTGTCGCAGTTTCCGATGTGCAGCATTTAAAATTTGATTTAATTATTTTCCATTTTTTTAAAAGTATATTACTCTGAAATTTGTAGAGAATGAAAATGACATTAATTGTATTGAAATTGTTATTTCTTTCATACTAATATTTTATTGCATTTTCGCGCATACGTAATTTGAAATGGTGCGCAGATAAATAAAAAAATTTATAAGTGTGCCGTAATATTTTTATTTACGCCAAGGAATGCCGTTGTTTAAAAATTTTGAGAAACACTGCCGTAAATCATTATTTTTATTGATGGAGGATTTTTTTTTCATTTTACTAATTTTTATGTAACAGACTAAGCCGGAGTTTGAACTTGGTTCTCTCATTTCACTATTCTCGCCGATTATGCCACCTTCACATCTTTTCGTAATATTAAAGATATATTATTTAATTGCATCCAAATTGACAATAATCATTTTAAATATACAGAGAAATTGTAAGTTATATGAGTTAAATATGAAATGATTCATTGTCTTTAAAATAACATCACACAGAAAATTACCATTAAAAATAAACAAAATTAATATTTAATATATTATATGTACCTGAAAAATTTATTTTGTGAAATATAGTGTATTTAGAAAATTTTCTTTTAATTTTCAGTAATGATAATCTTAATTCAGTAATGATAATCTTAATTCTCATTATTTTATTAATTCTTGATTTTTTTAATGGCTGCTGTAGTTTTCCTACACATCTAGAACTTATATTAAAAAGTCAGATTTACATTAGCAAAACATATGTAACCATGACAAACGAAAGCAGCGCACCATAGCGAGATCGTTATAACATTTCCATACTTACTTGAATACTAAAACAGTTTTCAGTCCAATTCACTATTTATTAACAGTGTGCAATCTACATAGTGTTCACTCTGATAATATTGACCCAATTTTTGCATATTTGCTGCAAAATCACATCAATATTAAAAGTCAATATCGTTTGCTAATTACTACCTAAAATAATAATCACTAACTCTACCGTTCTGTAAAAATGCATTTTGCATATATTTTTATAGAAATTAAATTTTATAAAGTACCTGGATGTGACGAATTTTTGTACGGAAATTTATTTGCAAACCGCTGCGACTTCTAACCAGATACCTTCGTTTATTTATTTATCTAAAAATAATCATGATATAAATCATAATTATTTTTAAAATTTTCATGATAATTAGAGCTTGACTGAAAGTTTCGTCATTATGCACTCTTCAGAACCCAGATAATAATACTAGGCCCTAAGGAGTAATCACGAAACTGATAACTTTTACTAATTAATGCTCTAGATAACTATTGAGTTTTTTTTATTCGCAGAATGTGTTTGCCTCGATAGACGTTGACTTATATAATTTTCCGTATATCTATAGGTGTCATCATTATTAATGTTTTCATTGTTATCTTATTCTAGTTTAATATAAATTATATAAACTTTATGTTGATCTTAGCTGTCGCCTTTGGTCGTATTTAACGTGTATTTAGTAAGAATATATACATGTTAGCAAAAATACGTGAACCTTAGAAAGACACCAGCAAAAATAATGTTAATAGCATTCTTAAAGATAATTTCCTATCAGAAACATAAAGATTCCTCACTATAAAAAGCTTTTGTCAAGAAGTCTATAAATAAACAAATCGATTGGATACTATTTTTTCTTGTGACTTGATTTAACGAGGTCTTCCTAGAATTTGGCATGTTGACAGCTGATCTCAAATGCATACAAATTATAATCTGTAAATTATAATCTGCACTAAGAAAATATTGATATCCGATATCAGCCTGTATTAGGATTAATAACAATTTATCATAATGTGATATCGCATATATAAAGAAGTAATTATAAAGACCGCGACTACTAAATATTATAATGTCTAAGAAGTCTAGCTCACATATTATTGCTACTAAAGCAAATTCAATTCTTACTAGTTCTGTTTAATGGTAATGGTAATATTAGCTGAAACAGCTAATATTACCATTACCATTAAACAAGGAAACATACAGTATTCATTGATGATCAGCCAGTTCTGTACGTTACGCTTTTATTCATTCCCTAGCCATCAGGATTGTAGCAATCAGAAAGATTTTTTATTACATTGATCGTTATTTTTAGTGGATACTCGTATTTGAATAGACGCTCCGTTTACTTATTAAATATTATATTTATTTATTTTCGTCTACCGACCTGAACGTTCAAGAAATCTCATTAAAAAAACTCAAACATTCAGGCCGATAGGCGGAAATAAATAAATATACTGCTTAATAAATAAACGGAGCGTGTGGGTCCTGTCACTGGATCTAACCAACCCCTTTATCCACTGTGCCATGGTTAGATCCAGTGTCAGGACCCAAAGAGTGTGAGTTTGATACCCGGTTAAGGCAGTGGAGAACTTGCAAAGGGGAATTAACAAGAGATAACTGATAACTGGCATCCATTAAACAAGGCACATGGACCTAGAACAGTCTACCCCAGTGAGCGAAATAAAGGGTTCATTCCAACGACCTGAAGACGGCTGGAGCGTACAACGGCCGAAACGTTGCAACAAAGATGAGGACAATAGTCCGAATAATTGATTGATTGGTGTTTTTTTATTGCTTATCAACCTTCTGCACGTTATTTAAAGCCAGAAAAATATTTTTTTAGAATGTAAGAATTTTTTAATGAACCCGATAGAAATTGGAATTCAGTTCTCTGATTCCCATTTCCGATTCATTGTTTATTATAGCACCCACAAGCTTAGGGTACCTGATATTCCAAAACGTCTAGACGTCACTTAATTTCGGTGATCGCATGGGAAGCAGTGTTTGAACCTTCAGCTTTATGGCATGAGGTTTCATCCCCATAGAAGGAAGTTTCTCTATATCATATTTTTATATAAACTTGTCTTAATATTTAATGTTGATGGGTGACATTCTAATTAACTTATATTTATTAGTAAAATGGTGTTTGAGAATTTGTACAAATAAGTACATACAAGGTGTTTCACAAGTTTTGAAACAAAATGATCAGACACAAATCAAGGACCAGACATGATAAGGTAATGGAAATAACATTTATTGAAAGGTAAAAGGATAACATTTTAGAATCTGCAACCATTTAGTCTCGAACATTAACCAAGAATGTCAAGAGGAACCGTAGAGTACATGCTCCAGATGTTTGCCGTTCAGCTGAAGGCAACGTTGAATGCAAAGTTATTGATAACGTGTGATAACTGGCTGATCACTTGAATCTTCTCAGTGATGACTGCTTTCAATAGTGCGAGGGTTGCCCAGAGGAAGAAATCGGGTGTGGGGATTCAGGTCAGTCGAGTGAGGTGCCGATTCCACTTCAGCTTTGCTGCTGAGGAGACACTCCCCAAACTTTTTACGGAGCCATACCATGATAACATTAGGAGTGTAAAGAGGAGCACCATCCTGATGGAACCACCGTTCCTCCTCATCAAGGTCCTCACACTCCTCGAGCTCTCCCCATCTGAGACGCCGCTGCTGTGTTTCAACAATTGTGAAACACCCTGTATGTTTTACGATGTATGTCAATAAGACATGTTAAGTAGATATATATATATATATATATATATATATATCAAGTATGTGGTGCAGTTCAATTTACATTACATGAATCATTCATGCATTGTTTTTGGAGCGTGCGGTCGCAACGCTGAGGTTGAATTTTTTTTAAATTTTGAATTGTGCGTTTTTGTACTAATATAGTAATATAAGAATTCTTTTGTAGAGGTAGGTTTGTTTCCAGTCAATATGGCATGAGCTAAATTGTTCAATAAATTTTTCACAGTTAACAATAATACATTTCCCAAAAAACATATTTTTGAATACATCATAACTTTCGTTGTCCTGTTATTACCTGGATGTAAAAAAGACATATCTATTTCTATACCTGAGGATGATTGTACGAACAATCGAAAGCTTATAGTAAAAAAGACCATATACAACTGGAATTCATAAACGGGGATCATAACATTCATCAACGGGTTCGAGGTTAATGTATTTTATTAAAAATTGTTTCTTGCCATTTATATCATTAACTTCCCTATCTGTTTTTTGTATGAATGATTCATGTAATATATATATATATATATATATGTGTGTGTGTGTGTGTGTGTGTGTGTGTGTGTGTGTGTGTCAGTGTGTGTCAAAAATGTATGCAACCAAATATTTCTGTCCAGAGAGGGATCTGCATACGCTGGGGTAAATTTTTTCAAAGCTTAGTTTTAATTTAAGTCATATGAGTGGGGCAGCAGAAATTTAACTTACTAAACATATACTATTAGTATCTGTCAAGGACACATGCCACAGTGGGTAAAGGCGTTAGTTAGATTCAGTGACAGGATTTCAATACCTGGCTAAGGCAGTAGAGAACTTGGAGAGGGGAATTAACAGGAGATAACTGACATCCATTAGACATGGTACGTGGAACTAGAACAGTCTACCCCAGCGAGTGAAATATAGGGTTCAGTTCGACATTCCAACCAGCTGAAGAAGGTCGGAACTTACAACGGCCGAAACGTTGTGATAAATATAGCAACAAAGATGAGGACAATAGTCCGAATAATGTAAATAGTTAAACATATACAAGGTCAAATGTTATACAAGCCAATGTTTTCAGAATACAATTAGTATTAACCCAATTAATTTCGGTAAAAATATTCAGGATATAATTAAGAATATAACATAATGGTGATTTTCTAAGCGTACCCTAAATGTGACACAAGGACGAAAGTGTCGAACACGCAGTGAGGATCGAACTCACTATTCATTCATAATTGATCTAGCGAGACAAGCTTGCTAACCATTATACCACATCGAAATAACATTGATTTTCTAGAAGTAGCTTAGATGTAAGACAAAAGGCCGAATGTATGGCGCACGCAGTAACTATCGAAGTCACCAATCAAAGGTATTTGATCTAGCAAAACAAACTTGCTACCCATTACACCATGTTGAAGTGCTCAAATATAAATTATATTTAGTTTACAATATCTGTTTTTAT
Organism: Acanthosepion esculentum; assembly: GCA_964036315.1. Classification (NCBI taxonomy): domain Eukaryota; kingdom Metazoa; phylum Mollusca; class Cephalopoda; order Sepiida; family Sepiidae; genus Acanthosepion; species Acanthosepion esculentum. The sequence goes on from OZ038520.1 coordinate 46,919,241, forward strand.
TTATGCAGTATTAACAGTAGCTTATTTGATCGTATAATGATGCTCTAGGTTTGTCCATTATATTGTAAAGTTAAATGTTAAAATATATGGCCTTTCTCTGGCCTATATAATTAGCAGGCATTTATGATGAAAAACTTACATTGCAATTAGTTTGCATAATAAAACCTTACAACTCCAAAATATGTTATTATTAATATTTTAATAAGGATAGATATTATAGGCTAAAACCCATACAGCATGTTGTTCCTATAAAAATATCTTGTAAACGTTGTCTTGCATGATAAAATCTACCATGGTATAAATGCTCACACATACGTTCATACAAATACACCTATTTATATTAATTTATAACTAAATTTTATGTACTTTTATATACAACTATGTATTTTATATACGTTATAGGTATACGTGTGTAAGTGCACATCTGAAAACAAATAAATGTTGGTAAGTACTTTCATAGAAGCGTATGCGTATGCATTTTTGTGTTTAGCTTTCAAGAGTTTGTTAGCATATGTATGAATTATTTTATATGCGTGTTTTGTTAATATACATCTAAATATGTTCTTCTTCCTTCTATATATGTATGTATGCGTGTGTCTGTGTATGCATGTATGTGAGTGTACGTACATACATATATCTATGTTTGTGCAAGTGTGCGTATATTTTTCGGGTCCTGTTTACAGACTTGCACCCATGTGCAGCTATCCTTTTAAACACACGCACGCACACACACTCAACTATTTGCATAGTCATATATAAAATAGTGTGGTATATGTGTATGTGTGTGTGTGTAGGTTTCTGAGACATTGTGTGGGAATGAAGGGAAGGGACAGGGGATAAGGAATGGAAGTGAAGAGTCTCAGAAAATGAAAATAAAGAACCAAAACACACAGTATTAAGAAGATTATGTTGTAGAGATTAAAAATTCTATTTCAAAGACAATTGTAGTAGATATTTATACCACGGCGGTATTTTAGATTTTGCAAGTGCAACAACAAACAAAATTATAGAAATGCAAAAAGAAATGGTTGACCAGTTTTTTTTATCTATATTCGAAGGTTCGAATTTGAAACAACATATTTTAAAATCTTTATTTGAACAGTCATAGTTAAGAAAATTACTTCAATGCCATTTAACCAAAGTTCTCATCAAAGAGTAATTCTTGAATTATAATCAAGTTTTGCTCTTATTATTTAGGGACAAGAAGTAGTGAGGTATGTCTTAGCGTAGACTTCTGTAGCGTTATCCTAAGTTATAGGGAGAAAGTTATTATACCGTCACTTTTGAGAAGTGAGTGAGGAGTGTGTACACTGGAAAAGTCAGGTTATAGATAAAAATGGGTGGAACGGGAATAAAGAGGTTAGCCAGGGAAAAGAGGAAAGTATGCGAACGCTTTTCTATAGAAGCTACCAATATTAGTATTAAAGATCATTGTATTGAGCGACATAATATGGTTTGATGGAGGTGGTGGCATCAGAGGTGATAGTGTCAAAGGAAATGAGAGGCAGGATTTTTAGACGGAAGGGATAAAGAAGAAAAAGAGAAATGATGAGAAAGAAATTTAAGACAAGCATATAAAAAACAGCCAAAATGAAAAATACACACACACACACACACTCACACAGATATACACACACACATATATATATATATATATATATATATATATATATATATATATATATATATATATATATATATATAATTTGATGATTAGATTAGAATAATACGGAGAAACAAACAAGTGAACAACGAAACATTTCTGAGACATGTTTTAAAATGAAATGCAAAAGAAAGAAAAATGAAAGTTTGAAAATGAATTCGGCGCATGCATACAAATTTGAAAGCGTAGGCATGAAATAAAAGGTATTTGTTTTTCACTTCTGAAGAAATTGACGCGAGCCAAAGGTCCGGGTTCTCCCAGAAGACATAAAAGGGTTAGCGAAGTTTTCAGATTTACTTTTTCAAAAACTCATTCAATTTTACTTCCACTTTGTCTACTTCTCTCTCTCTCTCTTCTCTCTCTCTCTCTCTCTCTCTCATATTTTTTACTCTTTCTCTCAGTCTCTACTCGTAATTGAATTCTTTCTTTTCTCTTATCCCCTAACATGTAAACATCGGTATTCTCAGATCCACATTCGCACATATGCACGCATATGTAAATAGTTATATTAAATATGTTTCACTCTGTTTTCTCTTTCATTTTTTCTGTTCCCTTCTCTCCTTACTCTCCTTATATTTGGCTTGTTTTCAAATTTCCGTTTCTCGCTCATAGTTTCTGTTCCCTTCTCTCCTTACTCTCCTTATAGTGTACTTGTCTTCAAAATATCTTATGTTACTCTTTCGTTCTTTCAGTTCCCATCTCTCCTTTTATTTACTAGTCTTCAAAGTGTCCTCTATTTTCTTTCGTCCTTTTTATCCCCCTCTCTCCATACTTTCCTTGTAGGGAACATGTGTTCAATGTATCACTCGTTTTTCTTTCATTCTTTATGTTCCCTTCTCCTTTAGGATGTGTGGATGGTGCAATGAATAGGAGCTCAGAATTAGAACTCGGAGAACAGAGTTCAAATTCCAGTCTGGTTCATTACATTCACTTACACGCCTTGGAACGGTTCGAATTCATCTCCTCTCTCTAAATATAGTCAGTCAGTTATGTGCCAAGTACAGAAATTTAATTACCAGGAAAGTATTTCAATAACCGACGGAAATTGTGACACCGAAATCTGGAGGTGCACTGGAATTTCAAAAGATACCTTCCAAAAGATAAACGAAATATACTTCTTTGTTCAGCGTGTCATTTAAGGACAATGGCGATCATGGCTCTCCACAATAAATTTTGTATTTTTGTTATCACTCATAAAAATAGATAGATAGATAGATAACTAGATAAAGAATTACTTACATAGATAAAAAGATAGATAGATAGATAGATAGATAGATAAAGACTAAAATAGATAATTAGATACAAAATTACTTACATAGATAAAAAGATAGATAAAGAAGAGTTTAAAATAGATATATAGATAGATAAAGAAAAGACTAAAATATATAGATAATGGTAATGATTTAGATAGATAGATAGATAGATAGATAGATAGATAGATAGATAGATAAAGAAAAGACTACGATATACATTTTGTAGAGAGTTTGTTTTCATTGTCGTATTCTTTTCAGATATACAGTTTGTAGAGAAGTTGGTTTTATCGACATTCTCATTTGGTTTATATTTTTTGGTATAGGCCCACTGTTTTAAGAAATAATATTATGTCACCCTTTTTTGCTTTATCAAAGCGTTCATACATGTTTGTTTTTATATGTATTGATTTTGGTTTTATTGTTAACCATCGATAAAAGTGTTATTTAGTTTAAAGAAGTCTTTACAAAGCACGAAACGCGTAACAGATTTTTCCATTTTTCATTCATTTACACACTATTAGCTCGACATATAGTTTGTATATCACACACACACACACACACACACACACACACACACACACACACACACACATATATATATATATATATATATATATATATATATATATATATATATATATATATATGAATTGGACAAGTCCGACAATTTATTTAAAGACATTTATGATATGTTTAACGTTCTTTTTATAGATACAAGTATCATAAATGTCTTTAAATAAATTGTCGGACTTGTCCAATTCAAAAATATATGACGTCATTTGTTTTCATTTGATACGCTAGAGCAGATATGAATAGAAGAGATTCATGGAAGATTTAAGTTTAAAGATAGTAAAATCGACCTTGCTAACCAGACGCTGCTCTGTGGCCGAACGTTTAAGGCACGTCACGCGAAATTTTGGAGAACGAAAATTTTCTATGAAAATTTCTCGGACATTCAGGCCGGTAAATGTTATTTAATACAGTTTATTATAAAACAGAGCATTTGCTTAAATACTTGTATCTATAAAAAGAACGTTAAACATATCATAAATGTCTTTAAATATATATATATATATATATATATATATATATATATATATATATATATATATATATATATATATATATGACGTATTATATTTAAGGATTATTTAGACATCCGCATTACTTAAATCTACACACATAGACACAAACACACACACACATATATATATATATATATATATATATATATATATATATATATATATATATATATATATATATATTATCATTTAAACGTTATTTTTACTGGATGCTTACTTGAGTAGATGCTCCGTTTCTTTATTGACCAATATATTTATTGGCATCTACCGTTCTGAATATTAGTTAATTTCTTATTTTAAAAAAATTACGTTCTCTGGCAGGATTCGAACCTGTGCCCCCTGCAAGGAGAAACGGTCGTTAGATCCGATGTGCTTTAGACTAACTCGGTCACGAAGAGTGCAAATTGTCCTTTTCGATTACTTTCATATGTTAATGTAAACAAATAGATATACTGGTACAAATTATAGCACATACTTAACCTTATGCATACACATGCATGTTCGAAAGTATCAATACAAATATATATATATATATATATATATATATATATATATATATATATATATATATATATATAATAATGACTAATGATGACTAATAATAACTAATAATGAATAATGATGGCTAATAATAACTAATGATGACTAATAATAACTAAGGATGACTAATGATTACTAATAATAACAAATAATGACTAATGATGACTAATGATGGCTAATAATGGCTAATGATGACTAATGATGACTGATGATGACTAATAATGATGCATAAAATGAGTAACTCTTTCTCTTCATAAAAAGTAAAAGTGAGATCAATATATAGATATATAGAAACCAATAGAAATATGTAAAGAGATTGATAGAGAAATACTGAGATATAAAAAGAATCCGAGAAAGAAATAGAGACAGAATGAGATATAGACTGAGAGACAAAGATATAAAGAATTTGTTTTCATTTCTTTATCAATCTCCTTTTAAGTAGACAGATATAGAGAGTCACATCGAAAAAGTGAAATAGAAAATTCAGATAGAACAAGGGAGACGGAAAAATATAGCCAAGGAGAAGCAGACAAAGGGAAGATAGAGAGAGAGTCAGAGAAAACGCAGATGCAAAGGGAGAATATAGAAAGACAGAGAATTGGATATATATGATAAGTACAAAGAAGCTGAGAGAAAAAGGAGCTAATATAAGTGAGGAAGACATTAAAATAAAGAGACAACGAACATACAATCATTATTGTAGCCGAAATCGCTGCAAGGTAGGGGTTAAAGGGTGTATTTTTCTATCCCGCAGGGTGGATCGCAGTAGAAAAAACTTGACCATAAAGCATCGGTCAAGTACCTAGAATTGACTGCTGAGACAGAAAAACGGTGTCAAAGGTCATAATTCATTGTGAATTTGAAAGCATTTTAAATGATCTGCGATTATAACTCTCCGTTAAAATTATATATATATATATATATATATATATATATATATATATATATATATATATATATATATATATGTATGTATGTATTATATATATATATATATATATATATATATATATATATATATATATATATATATATATATACATCAATATAAAGTGTGAATATGTACGATTGCGTATCTATATAAATATATTTCTAGAAGTAGACACATGTGTGCGTTTGTGCATCTGTATTCGTTTCTGTGCATGAATGTATATGTAAACGCATGTTAACAGCCAATTCTGGTTTTGCTTCATTTAACCAAAACAAAAGAAAGAAAAATAAAAAAAATGATGTGGGCAGGTGCGAATTATATCTAAAAGATCACATGAACATTGTAAGGCGAGTGACCCGGCATCACCTATTTGTCACGTGTGTCTAAATTATAACGTTTGCCTTTTCTGTGACTAAGCTGAACCTTGTAATTGAATAAGGGTTGTAATAAAAGATTTAATACATTGACCTGACGGCACTCAGACGAACGCTAATCAACACACAAACACGCGCTAAATCAGAGATATATATTTGAGACGAAAGCAGAGTGCCAAATTAGGGCTAACAGCCTTCTGATACTGTTGCCCGGGCATGTCTGGCAGTGAAACGGAGAGTGGTTTATTCAGATACTCAGTAAACAATTTTCTGTGTAAACTACTGTGGCATGTCAAGATGTAGCGCAGTAAGAAGTGGATTTTATCATCTTAACCATCAACGTGAAGATAACATATAAATAATCAGTCTGTAATCTAAGAATGTTTGAGTACACCATCACGCACTCCTCTCCACCATGCACATATGGGAGAATAAGTATAAACAATATGTACATGAGATTGTTCTTCTTTGTCCGTGTCCCATCAAAACGTTGACGATCATGGCTCTCCACAATTCCTTGCCCTTTGTGGCTCTTATTAAATTTTGTCTTTTTGTTCTCTCTCCTAAACCTTGTTCCGTCATCCATTTACTCAAGCTCATTCTTCTTCTTCTATGTATCGTGTGCCATCAGGACGTAAGCGATCATGGCTCTCCACAATTTCTTGTCCTTTGTAGCTGTTAATAAATTTTGTCTTTTTGTTATCTCTTCTGAACATTGATCTGCCATCCATTTACACAAGCTCATTCTTCTTCGATGTATCGTGTGCCATCAGGACGTAAGCAATCATGGCTTTCCACAATTTCCTCTCCTTCTTAGTTTTTAATAAATTTTGTCTTTTTGTTATCTCTTCTGAACATTGATCTGCCATCCATTAAACACAAGCTCATTCTTCTTCGATGTACTGTGTCCCTTCAGGTCGTAAGCGATCATGGCTCACCACGATGTCCTGCCATTTGTAGTTCTTATTAAATTTTGTCTTTTTGCTATCTCTCCTAAACGTTTTTCTGTCATCCATTTACACAAGCTTATTCTTCTTCTTCTATGTATCGTGTGCCATTCAGGACGTAAGCGATCATGGCTCTCCACAATTTCCCATCCTTTGTAGCTCTTAATAAATTTTGTCTTTTTGTTCTCTCTCCTAAACCTTGTTCTGCCAACCATTTACTCAAGCTCATTCTTCTTCTTCTTCTATGTATCGTGTGCCATCAGGACGTAAGCGATCATGGCTCTCCACAATTTCCTGCTCTTTGTAACTCTTAATAAATGTTGTCTTTTTGTTGTCTGTCCTCAACCTTTCACCGCCAGACATTTATTCAAACTTGCTAGATAGGTTACGCGTTGAT
>OZ038520.1:46928930-47061430 GCA_964036315.1 Acanthosepion esculentum
ATATATATATATATATATATATATATATATATATATATATATATATATATATATATATATATATATATATATATATATATAACATTAGGCAGCATGTATTTTATATATAAAGAAACAATCACGCATAGAATATTGCTGATTGATTCTATGCGTGATTGTTTCTTTGTATATATATATATATATATATATATATATATATATATATATATATATATACTACTGGACTCTCCCATAGTTTCGACATATGAGATATCAAGCAGCTGAGTTCTTAGACCCAACAGCCAGACTACCCGAACATATCATTTGATTATAGCGGTGATGGCTTGTGCAGGACCGACCACACTTTTTGGAATAGTCGAATATAGAGAACTTGTGCTCAGTATTTCACAAAGTCCCCAAATGATCCTATGCAGGTTTTGATTTCAGATTTGTCCTTCTCCTAGACCTGTCGCCACCCAAAGCTAGAGGAACCATTCTCTCCTGCTACTTATCCATAGCTGAGGGGAGAAGAGGTGGATTCATACCTTTCCTATGGGTATTAGCACGTAAGTAAATATAATGAATTCGAACTCAAAATTAATTAGCTTAAATTTTCATAAGATGTTTAAAGGATTCGTGAATATATTTATCGTACATCACAGTCCTGAATGACCACTGATACTACTATCAGTGGTCATTCAGGACTGTGATGTACCTTGTGGTATTTATATGGTAATTCTCTAAGCGTAGTTTAGACGTGGCACATGATCGAATGTATGGAGAACCCAGCGAGAATTGAACTCACTATTCAGTTGTAATTGATCTACCGAGACCAGCTTGCCAACTAGTGTCGAAGTGCTCATGTTGCTGTATTCATATAAACAGAATACAAGCTGATATGTCGATATGAATGCATTGTGATAATGAAAATAAGGCATACAAAAATTATGAACCACTTTACACCACTCAAGATTAACAGCATCCCAAATAAAGATATACCGATAAATTTATTATGTACAAATGTTGTCTTTTAGTGTAGAGGATTTAAGTTTCAAAATCGGAATAGTAAGTTTGAGGAAGAGTATGAAAATTATTGAAATTTCAATGATAAATATTTAGCTTGAAATCGATAAGGATTTCGGAATATCAAAGCTTGCCATCCACGTCACGCAGACGTTTGGTGCATTTGGAATATGAAAATGACTGGTAAATTAGTCAAAAGAAGATCAAATAAAGATAATGAAGTTAACAGTAATAAACACAAAATTAACACCTTTTCAAGCAAGGGATGAAAGCAAAATTATTGTTGTAATGTCATTTCATACAGTAAGAAGTAAAAGTAATGTAAATGGATCCATTGCATCAGAAAAACCATCATTAACCAAAACACATCGGATAAGGCAAAAACAATAGACGAAAACATCTGCTATAGTGATGGTAATGGTAGTATTAACAGTTTCTTTCTAATGAAACATTTGGCATTCATTGACCGGGCAGCCAGTTTAGCTGACTTTTGAAATTTATAAAATCTTTCTCAATTGTTTAAGAAAAGTCTACTAACTGTTTTTTCTCTTTCCAATATTGATGGGAGTTTCCTTCCTAACCTTTTCTATAGTAGTGCAGAATGTCTTGGTTATATTATTGTTTTCTCTTCGAGTTACATGTACATACTATCCATTTTAGTTGTTTATGTTGTTGAAAGTCCTCAAGTGATATGGTTTGTGTTATCTCATGCATTTCTTTGCTTGTGATTCTATATAGACGGTCCACAGAGTTCGAATAATTTCGAATAAGTTCGATCTCCGTCATCATCCACAGGCTTAAATAATTCAAAGCGGTTTTTTTCTATTAATCTTGGAATGCCGTTGTATAGAGGTGACTGTTTATATATTTTGAATAGGTTTGGCACAATGCACAACATCCATATGAAAGTTTTGATCTGATTTGATTATATAAGAACAAGAACCAAATGTTGAAGTTAAAGTTTTAGATTTGTAGCAATTTGAATTGTTGGGCGAAACTAACACTAGTAAAATATATTCTATGTTTAATTTATCACCTATAGTAAATTTGTTATAACTAAACCATATCCTAATGTCATTGAGATAATATTTACTAATTTTATATCTTGAATATTTGTGATAAATTCAGCGTAGATGCCATCACTGTTTTAATTCATATTCCAGGTTATTGTTTCTATTTTGGACAGGGTTATCTTTAGTCCTATTCCTTGGAACACTTGATAAAGGATTATTGATTTCAGCAAAAAGAACAGCCCAAAATGCGAATTATAAATTGAAGATGCCAAAATCGAGCAAGTACAAAATTTTAAATATCTAGGAAGTTTTTTAACTGAGAACGGAAAATTCGACACAGAAATCCGTAGGCGCATAAAATGCTTTCCAAAAGCTCAACAATTATTCAGAAACAGGAAAATCTCGTTAGAAACAAAGAAAATAGTACTTAACTTTTACGCAATATCGGTCATCCTATATGGCAGTGGATACTGAACAATCTCCTCACAGATGAGGAAGAGACTTAAAGCGACAAAAATAAAGAAAAGAGTATTAATTAAACCATTATGTGATATCAATCCTACTCCAGTGAATGATGAACAATGTCCTCACAGATGAAGAAACGAGGCAACAGAAATGTGATTCTATAGAAGTATGCTAAGAATACCATGGACTGAACATGTGCGCAATAGCAAAGTTTTACTGAAAATGTAAACAAAAAGGACACTTGTTTTTACTATTAGGTAGAAACCTGTTTGGAATGATGAGCTGAAATGATTAAAAATAAATGTACAAACACACACGTATACACACACACACACACACACACACACACATATATATATATATATATATGTATGTATGTATATATATATGTATATATATATATATATATGTATATATATATATGTATACATATATATATATATATATATATATATATATATATATATATATATATATATATATATATATATATTGAGAAGATTTAGATGCAATAAATTTTTATCCTCAACAACTGAAATAATTACATCAAAATGGCACTTCTAAAAAATTATTTATTTGAAATTCATAATTCCGTTTTTTAAAAATATTGATAAAATATACAATTGATGAAAGTTTTTATCAAATTATGAGTTAAATCTATAATGACTAATTAAATGTTGTAATCTTTTTATAAGCAATTTAAACTAGTACACATTTTTAAATAAATTGAATGTTTTTAAATATATTCTTTAACGACAGATTCTACGCATCTTAGACTTTACAGTAGGAAAAAGTTCAGATATATTGTTTTGCTCCTAATTTTGCTACACGAATTTCATATTTTCTATAAATATATGTGTGTGTGTTTATGTATTTGTCTGTGTGTGTGAAAAATTCAGATAAAAATAAAAATATCTGTAAAGATAATGAAAGAAGTGAAAAGCAGAAAACCTTTTATGCCACCGCGTTTCTTTCCTCGAGGACCATTATCAAAGAAAGCATAGAAATTTTATTTAGTAACTTATGTGTATAAATACAGTTACTAAATAAAAATTCTTCACTTGCCTTGAAAAAGTACCTCGAGGAACGAAACGCGTTGGCATAAAAAGGTATTCCTTTTTTATTTCTTTAATATACATACACACACATATATATATATATATATATATATATATATATATATATATATACATACATATATATATATATCTGTATATATATCTATATATCTATATATATATATATACATGTATATATACATATATATATATATATACATGTACATATACATACATATATATATATATATACATATATATATATATATATATATATATATATATATATATATATATATATATATATATATATATATATATATACAGGGTGTTTATAAAATCACTTTACAATTTGAAAGATATTTTACAAAGGTTTAGTTAAAAATAACTGTTATAGATACATTTTCATGTTGGCGTGTATAGATGTTCACTCAAGTGTATGACTTGAAAGTGTCACTTAAAAAGCAGAAACTGAAACTTCTTTTAATTGGTGCCAGTCTTATGTACATACGGACATTCTACTGATTTGTCACTTGATGTGTGAAAAAAAGAAGAAAAACGAAAACCTAGAAGACAACATCGAACCATTTTCATTGGCGTTTATCAGATTATCCCAAGATTAAATGATCTCGGATTTAATCCTCTCTTTCCGGTCTTGATTACTTTTCTTTTTTTAACAGGATGTCAAGTGTATAAGTACATATGTTATGGGGTAAAGAAATTTCATAGTGCTATATAGTAGAGTATGCATCACCTTTGACCTAAGTACTTGACTCTTACAGGGAAGATTAACGTTTTTAATTTAATTTTTTATCATGTAAATGTAAAGGCGGACCTAATACAGTCTGTCAAAAGTGAAAGCAATAATTGGCTTGACTCAACAAAAATGAAATCCAGCTAATTAATGAAGAAGAAAAATCTTTTTATTTACACTGCGAGCAGAGCTATAACTAATTCTTTCATTTTTATTGGTCTGTTACTGACCACCCATGGGACGAATGTGTCACTTAGATCTACAAAAGACTATTGGCTGATTAATTGTGTAAGTCAGAGTTAGTAGTTGGACATGGGTATTCTGATCAAAATTATAAGCATAAATATTACATTAACAATATTCTAGAATTAGGGAATTTCCTAATGTTCCAATATTTTTGCATTTTGGATAGATGGATAAGTGCCAGAGTCGGGATAAAAGAAAGAGCAGACAGTTGACACAGTCGAAAAACTTGAAGATGCCATTGGTCATTTCCGGAGAAATATGTAAAAAAGGAAATTTTGTTACTGTACGTACTCTAATAACTTCAATTCAAATTGGTGTAAATTGAATGTCTTACTAGGGGAATATATCACCAAGATCCAAAGGTAAACGGCTTGTGTCTTGGAGATTGGAAGAAAAAAAATGTACAGTATATACTCGTGTAATGCTTGATCTCGCGTATCGTGCGACCACAAAATTTTCACTAATAAAAAATAATTTTATCATGTATCTTGTGTATCATGCGAGTTCCTTTTTCAAGAGACCAAATTAAAATAGACTATCCTCTTTTCTTCTATATCTATATTAGACAAAAACTTACGTAAACATGAATCTATTTTTTCAAAACAACAAGAAAGTTTTAAATTAACACAAAAGAATATATACGTGCTGGTGCACTATTTTTAGAATTCACAATGATAAATTTCCTTTCTCACAGGTCAGCTGACCCATCCCAGTATTTTAATTATCGCTACCGCAATGTCAGGAGAATAATAATTATTTTCAAATACTTAACTCGAGGTTTGGTTTGGTTTTGTTTGGTTTGGTTTATTTTACAGTATATAAACTGTAATTTTTAGGATAAGTTCGTACGAATAGAATATGTATTCTTTGTAAGAAATCATCTTGTAAACCAGGTTTCATTAATATAGTTTTGGAAAGTGTTTTTTTTGTTGAGAGTCAAATGTATTGCTGGTATTTTTTTCAAAAATATATTGCTGGTATTTATACTATAAAAATTTATTTTTATCCTTTCATAGTGTTTTGACCCCAGTTTGTGGATTAACTATTTGCCCATAGATGGAACCCTAACAGGTACTACCACCCGGACTAGAGTGAACATGGTAACGACAGCAATTAAGTGACGGTTCTACGACACCCAAAACCTCCCGATCAGAAGCCTTGCTGCCGGATGTAGTTTATCGTAATACACAGGACTACGTTTTTATTGCAATTCGTCGCACTGTATATAATATAATATGAAGTCGTTCCTATTCTAATGTAATATTTTATTTTTAGAAAACGTATAATGCAGCTGCGTAGATCTTTTATATCACTCTATAAAAATATTATAAATTTTTGTAATAACTTCTATTTTATTATCAATTCTTACATTCGAATGTAGTTTATCGTTATACCTAAGACGACTTAAAATGTACAGATACGCGCATTAAACAACGTAAAAACGTTGGCAAATTCATTATACAAAAGCTCAATGTATAAAAATATAATCTACAACAATACAGAGAAGTTCTTGATCAGTTTGAATAAAATGGCGAATAGAATAATTCGATAAAATTAGCCGGTTGCTTAATTTATACAAAGTGATATAGAAACAATTTAAATTAACTAATTTTCAGCTTTATATAAAGATCTGAAATAAAAATCAGATATCCTCAAAGGTTTATTCTTTTATTCACCGTGTTCCTTCAGGACGTGAACAATCAATTCACACAAATTCGTCACGTAGCTTATTCACTGTTCCCCCTGTTATTCTTAACTACAATATCTCCTGTGTGTGTACATTTCTCTCTTCCCTCATTATGTATCGTAGGAATATATACAATCTCTTCCTGATTCTAAGTATGTGTCCTTTTTGCTTCCATTTTCCTTAAAGCTTATTGTTTGCTCGCATGTTCCGTCCATAGAATTCTCAGCATCCTTCAGAAGAACCACATCTCCGTTTCCTCAAGTAACTTCTTTATCTGTATAGAAATTGTCCGACATTTACTGCTATGCAGAAAGATTGATTTTACATAACATTCTTTTTATTGCTTAAACTACAAACAAAGAAGACGGTCATATTTTTAAAATATTTTATGAGTAAGAGGCAATTAGAAAAGTACTATCTCTTTAACTGTGATTTTAAAATAAGTTATAACTAAAATAATTCAAGTAATAAATAAATTATGAAGTTTTACTTGTCAAGCTAAAAATAACGAAAATTCTATTTCGGTTATGTCATTGGAAGAGTCCAATACATAGAGATAGTCAATAGATCAATTTCTATATATATTCTTGTAACACATAAAATATATACATTGATATGTATAGAAATAGATACGTATATATATTTGGATATATATATTGCACTTTATATTATTATCAGCATCACATACATCATCATCATTATATATATATATATATACATATACATATATATATATATGTATATGATTAGTATATCATGATTATGTACATCATCACTGTCGCAGTTATTGACAGTATTACAATCATTGCGATAATGTTAATAATGATTAGAACTGGCAATAAGTGTACTATCAATTATACATATACATATATATACAGATGCATATATATAGCATAATGAGAAGCCACGTATACTTTCTTGATATGTATATAATATATGGATAATATAAATGAAAAAAAATTGGGTGTTTTTTTTGCGAAAGTATTTATTTCTATGTTTTTATATATATTTAATATTTCAGACCACCTCGGTTTAATTATTTGAATTCAATTTCTGAGGAAGGACCGAGGTGGTCCGAAATATTAAATATATATAAAAACATAGAAATAAATACTTTCGCAAAAAAACACCCAATTTTTTTCAGTTATTTTATTCATATATTATATACAGATGCATATATATATATATTATATGTATAATATATATATATATGTATAATATATATGCATATGTATATATATGTATATGTATAATTGATAGCTCACTTATATATATATATATATATATATATATGTGTGTGTGTGTGTGTGTGTGTGTGTGTGTGTGTGTGAATGAATGTATAATTCCTCGGGCTGATAGAATTCTCCTTTTGGGGGATTTTAATGCGAGGGTGGGTACAAATTCTTAAACGTATGACCCTGTTGGTCGTTTTGGACTTGGTAAGCACTAGTTTTCATCTTCTCCAGCTCTGCACGAACCTCAATCTTGCTATATGCAATATTTTCTTTTGACAAAAAGACATCCATAAGGTGACCTGGATTCACCCAATGTCTAGCTATAGTCACATCATTAATTACATAATTTGTCGTCAACGTGACCTTCAAGATGTTTGCAGTGTACGAGTAATGAGGGGACAGAATGTGGTTCTGATCACTATCTTGTAAGGAGGAAACAAAAACGGGTTGATGTGAATAAGTTGAAGGATCCAGTGGTACGGGAAGAGCTTAAAAAATCTGCGAAACACTATCAGTGTAATGGTTCCTGGGAAGATTTTTAAAAGACCATATACAACATCAGTGTTAATGTCTTGGGTTTAAGAAAAAAAACATCAAGATTGGTTCGATGAAAATAATCTCGAAATCAGCCAGCTTCTTAAAACCAAAAATGATCTTTATCAGAAGATGTTGAGTGCAACTGACAGTGAACATCAATCATTTTGCCACTCCTTTAAGGCCTGTAGGTACTCTCTTCAACGTAGATTACGCCAATTAAAGAATCAATGGTGGCATGATATTTCCAAACAAATTCTGGATGCCTACAATCGTGAAAAAAAAAATCCAAAGTAATGTATGGCCTTATAAGAAAGGCCTTTGATCCTCAGTCAATATCTGTAACTCCACTGAAAACTAAGGACGAAACTAATCTCCTTAAGGATTCCAAAAACATATCACAGCGTTGGACTGAACATTTCTCAGATTTGTTTGATAATCCTTCAGTTGTTGAATTGAACATAATCAACAATCTGACTCAGTCTGATGTTGTACATGAAATGGCAAGAAGAATACACCATCTAATTTCATATGTTTGGAATGACACACATATCTATCAAAAGAATTGATGCCATTCTTTTGTCTCTGTATAAAGGGAAAGGTCAAAATCAGAATGCAGCAACTACAGGGTAATAAGCTTGCTTGAAGCTGTTGGTAAAGTTTTTGCCAAAATTCTGCTCAGTTGTCTCCAAAGTCATCTATTCTGAAGTGTTACCAGAGAGTCAATGGGTATCACTGGACATGATCTTCAGAGCTCGACAACTGGTAGAAAAGTCCATTGAACACTGTGTCCCGCTCTACCAAGTCTTCGTTGACCTAACTAAGGTTTTTGACACTGTGAATAGGAACGCCCTGTGGACAATTCTGAAAAAACTAGGTTGCCCATCTGAATTTGTCAGGCTGCTTAAAGAATTGCACAGCAACATGAAAGCCAGGTTGAACTCCAATGGTACTCTGTTCGAGCCAATTTCTGCTGAGAATGGTGTGAAGCAGGGCGATATACCTGCACCTATTATATTTTCCATCTGTTTTGAAGTGATGCTCACACAAGCCTTTAGAAACTATAGCATTGGTGCTTATTTGCGTTTCCAAACTGCCGGTAAAGTTTTTGACCTGCGACGATTTAGTGCTTCTACTAAAGGTGTTTCAGAAAGTTATTCGTGAGCTTCTTTATGCTGATGATGCTAACCTCGTGGCTCATACCGAAGAAGATATGCAAACCATCATGAATCTTTTTTGCTGATGCTTGTAAGTCTTTTAGACTTACTATCAGAAAACCAATGTAATGTTCACACCACCTCCTGGCCAACAGTACCGTAAACTAAAACTACTTGTGGATAGCAGGAGGCTGGAGGAGGTGGATACCTTTGTATACATTGGAAGCACACTCTCACAAGATGGGACACTAGATGGCGAAATACTTCACTGCATCGAGAAAGCTACTAAATCTTTTGAATGCTTGGAGAAACGGGTGTGATCTGACAGAAATATTACACTTAAAATCAAGATAAAGGTTTATGAGTCATGTATCTTGATTGCCCTTTTGTACTATACAGAAACATGGACAACATATAGAGTTCATATTACCACCGTTGAAGGAGTACGCCAAAAGTCCCTAATAAGAATTCTGAATATTTCATGGTAGTCTTTTGTACCTGACACAGAAATTCTGAAGAATGTTAATATGCCCAGTATTGAGAAGCTAATTATTCTCAATAAAATGCGCTGGGCAGGTCACTTTGTGCGCATAGATGACTCAAGGTTGCCTAAATGTGCCCTTTATGGTGAACTATCTGCAGGCAAGCTTCCCAGACACAAACCTAGAAAGCGCCTTAAAGATTACATCAAAACCAATCTCAAAGCTCTTGGGATATCAGTTGATACGTGGGAACTGGAGGCTGAATGTCGACCTTCGTGGAAAATGACGGTTCATCAAGGTTGTAACCAGTTTGAAGAGGACAAGGTGGAACATGCTAAGCTTAAGCACAATCTTCGTAAAGGTAATCTTGAGGTGTTAACTTCCACCCTGACCTTACAGCATGTATGCAGTTTATGAGTTAATTTTGCTCTTTCAAATGCAAGTATTGAATGTCCCCTTAGGTCTCATCAGGCTCGATCTATTGAAAGTAGCAGGCAATCAATCCTTGTGCCTTCTTGTACACTCTGCCAAAAATATGCAATTCAGCTTCTGGATTAACAAGACATATGAAACTTCACGTTGATGTCATGCCTGTTGGGCTTGGGGTCTCCTTTACAGGTGCAACATTTGTGCAAATGATTGTAAAAGTAAAGCTGATTTCAAGAATCATCTGTACTCTCATGATCGGTGAGTCTGAAAGTTATATAACAAAAACAAAAAACAAAAGAAATTTGTTGTGGAGATGGTCTTCTTGCATATATATATATATATATATATATATATATATATATATATATATATATATATACATATTAGGAATTGATTTTACATTTATTAATCCGAGATATTTTATCACTTTAAATATTATTTTAGTGGATACCTATATTTGAGTAGACGCTCTTTTTTATTCATTAAACAGGATATTGATTTATTTTCAACTACCACTCTGAATATTCAGGACGGTAGATGAAAATAAATCAATATACAGATCAATAAATAAACAGGAACTCTTCTCAAATTTGGGTATCCAACATTTAAGTTATAATAATAATAATAATAATAATAATAATAATAATAATAATAATAATAATAATAATAATAATAATAATTTTTTTCAAAACTGCTCAGTGGAAAATGTAATGATGCCATTTCTGATCTTAGGTCTCCGGTCGGGACACGGAAAGTAATGAATATACACCAGAAACCAAAGGAAATAAAACAATAATAATCATAATCATAATAAAATATATATAATATATATATATGTGTATGTGTGTGTGTGTATTATATATATAACCTTATATATATTAAACATATATATAAAGTTTCAATAGGTGCCAAAGTCACAATAGTCTATAAATTATTTAGAAAAGGGCTAATCTTATTAAGCAATTCCAAAAAATCGTCAAGATTGCATCGAAAAAGTTTTATCTAAATACATGTTAAACTGTCTACCACTAATGAGCGTTTTTGCATGAAACGTTAAAGTTGATCAATAAGATAAGTTCTCTGAACATTAACTAATAAATTCATAGTCTATATATAGACTATATATATATGTATATATATATATATATATATATATATATATATATATATATATATATATACAGAGAGAGAGAGAGAGAGAATGACAGAGAGCTTTCGTTAAAATATACAACTAGAAAAACCCTTGTGTAATACTGCAGTTTGATAGCATCGAATGATGTTGACTCATTCTACTTCTTGGGTACATGCTGTTCTTGTTTTGAGAGTGGTATTGAGCATATGTAACGTTTTTCTGCACCTTAAACATCTAGTGCACATGTATAGCTTTATAACGTATGTCACAACTAAGTCTTGCAATGATATCTCATTATGCATATATATAACGTTTTCATCATCCTCAACATATTAAATTTCTTCATAAATCTCTTAACTATATCTGTCAGAGGCAAGCTATCTGGTAGATTAAACTTGAGGAGTTCCAAAAAGTGCAAATGAACAGTAATTCAAGTACATATAATCACAGAGGTTTGCATAGTGATTTTCATGGTAAGTATGGCCTCTCTCCTTGGAAGATTGACTCAATTTTGTTTTGGAAGTACTAGTAGCATTAATATGAAACTAGCAGATAACTTTAAACCGTGCAAAGGATAAAAAGAATGAGAAAGAAAGAAAGAAAAAAGAAAGAAAGAAGGGTAACAAGAAGTCGACGAATGAGTAAAAGAAAAATAGAAAGAATTTTTAAAAGGAGGAAGAAAGAAGTGGTTTAAATGCCTATAAAGAAAATGAAAAAGAACGACACTTTAGTTGAGATATAAAGAACAATAAAAAAAAGACACGGTAACAGAAAGAAAAAATAATTTTAAAAAATCGACGTAATTAGAAAGATGTCTACTTTTGATTTGGTTACGATAGATTTAAACTGGCAATAGTAATTGCCTGGTCAGTAAGTTTGAGCAGACGCCATTTAGTTTTTTTTTTAATAAGAGCAAATAAGTTGCCATGTTATATTCGGCGGGAACCTTGACAGTGAGTTTATTGTTATAGTTGGCACAGCCAATATCTTACAACGTCTTGACTGTTATTGTTTGAGGCGAAATGCCAATGTTATGCCAGTCAGACAAGGATACTAATAGCCAAAAACACACTTGGAAATAAAATAAACACGCCAAAACGTTGTCTTCGGAACTTGGACAAATTCTTAATTGAATGCAATCATTTACAAAAGTTTATTAAGAATAAAAATAAAAGTTTTAAATTTTCCTTCACTTTCTTGTTCTTACTTAGTGTTACATTCATTTCTTTCCTTCCTTATAAACTGGGTTATCTCTCTTTCTTGTCTTCATTTTATATTTTCTATCCTTGTTCTATTAGTCTATTTAGAATCTACATATATTTCTTAATTTGTGATTTAACTCCCTGGCTCTCATTTAATATAACTATATCAGTTTATTCGTTTCTTTCCTTTTCTCGCTCTCATCTACGTACATAGATGTACATAAACCTAACTACCACTATATATCCGAATACGTTCCTGTATATAGAATGCTTCAAGTAACCTATTTTACTTAGTATTTTTCTTTTTTCTTTCTCCTTCCTATTCTTTCCTTTGTATTTTCGCCATTTGAATAACTTTGTTTCTTTCTTTGTTGTTTTATTTGTTAGTTTTTGTTTCCTTCTTTATTTCTGTCATTCTTTCATTGTTTCTGTCTTTCTTCCTTTCTATCTATTCATCTCTTTTTAAAAATCCTCTCCAGTTTTCTTTTATTTACCCACCAGTAACTAATTTCCACTCCCTTTCTTTTTCTTTCTTTCTTTCTTTCTTTCTTTCTTTCTTTCATTCATTCATTCATTCGTTCTTTCTTTCTTCTTTCTTTCTTTCTTTCTTTCTTAGTTCATTATCAAATTATCTATCTTTCTCAGGTTGTTCATAAATATCAATCTCTTTCCGTTCATATCTATCTATCTATCTATCTATCTATCTATCTATCTATCAAATTATATATCTTTCTCATTTTGTTCATTTACCTTTCTTTCTCTATCTGTTCACATGTTTAACTGTTTTCTTGCATAGTTAGAAAGTTCCTCTTTATTTTCCTTTATATTATCTTTCTTTCTTTTCTATCTATCTATCTATCTATCTATCTATATGTCTGTCTGTCTGTCTGTCCTTCTGTCTGTCTATCTATACTCTGTTCTTTCTTTCTCAGTCTGTTATTATCTGTCTGTCTTATTCATTCTGGTCATTTTCTTTCTTTCTTTTTCCTTCTTTCTGTATTTCTTTCTTTCTTTCTATCTATCTATCTATCTATCTATCTTGCTTTCTTTCTTTGTCAGTTTGTTTATTGTCTGACTGTATCTATGTCTTGTTTATTTTCTTGCTTTAATTTTTCTTTCTTTCCTTCTTCATTTTTTGTCACTTTAGCTCCAGCTATATATATATATTTTTATTCTTCATTGAATCAATGCCAAGTTACTATAAGTTCTCAAATTAATGTAATCTTGATCTGCCTGTTGACACTACATTATTCCTTTTCAAAAAGAAACTCGACAAATTCAGTTCACTCTTATCATTTCCTCTTTCCGTTATTCGTATTTTTATTTACTTCGGACCGGCTAAAACATCTGCCATTGGCGGCTCTGAGATTAATATTGTCTTCCTTTACAGCGTTCAATTTCACTGGTGGTTGTGATTTACTGTGACGGCGTATCCAGCAGTCATCGGATAAAGAAATTCGTCAAAGATATACATAAATTGTTGCTTTTGTGATGGTTAACGTTGTTTAAGTGCAGTTATTGTTGTAGTTGCAAATGCTATCATACAAAAAGAATTGTAATTTCTTTCGTTGGTATTAAAAATAAAAAGAATAAAAAGATGAAGAACTGAATGTGATTACTGGTTTATTTTAAATAAATTGTACATGATAGGAAAATTAATCTCAATCTATCTCAAAGTGTTCATATCTACAGTATTTACATTAGTCGGACTATTGTCCTCATCTTTGTCGCCATATTTGTCACAACATTTCGGCCGTTGTACGCTCCGACCTTCTTCAGGTGGTTGGAATTTCGAACTGAACCGTTTATTTCGATCACTGGGGTAGACTGTTCTAGTTCCACGTGCCATGTTTGATGGATGTCAGTTATCAGTTATCTCCTGGTAATTTTCCCTCTGAAAGTTCTCCACTGCCTTAACCGGCACCGTGGATAAAGGCGTTGGTTAGATCCAGTCACAGACCCAAAAAGTGTGAGTTCAATACCCGGTTCAGGCAGTGGAGAACTTTCAGAGGGAAAATTAGCAGGAGATAACTGATAACTGACATCCATCAAACATGGCACGTGGAACTAGAACAGTCTACCCCAGTGATCGAAATAAAGGGTTCAGTTCGAAATTCCAACCACCTGAAGAAGGCCGGAGCCTACAACTGCCGAAACGTTGTGACAAATATGGCGACAAAGATGAGGACAATAGTCCGACTAATGTAAACACTGTACATAATACCTCATCTCAGAAATATAGACAGACGTGTTCATATCTATCTATCTATCTATCTATCTCAATTTCTTCCTATGTATGTATGTATGTATGTATCTGTCTTTATGTCTTTCTGTTTGTCCCTATGTCTATCTGTCTGTCTGTCTGTCTATCTATCTAAGGCTATTGCTATCTATCTATCTCTATGTGTGTTTGTGCTTTTATATATATTTTATATATTATTTATGTATGTCCTCATGTATGCGTGTATTGCAAATGTAGTGTTTGTGTCGAGGACAGGTTATATAAACCATATTAAAGAGCATCATAACTACAAGAATCAAGCGAAATATGACAACCTGCCTCATCGTCCTGACGACAACTCTGCTGTTTGCAACATCATAATCTGGAAGGAGGTAGCACATGGTGGTACACAGAAAAGTTTCAATCGTGCAGATACAATCAGCCCAATCAAGGATTCAGAGTTCATCTATTATAGATGCCTGATACCTATGGAATCAAATGCTTGTCTCAAGAATCATCATGGAAGCCATTACATATGATGTGAGGGATGGGCAGGCGGCTTTGCTCTGAGTGAGATGTGACACTCACAATAATGTATAGACACAAGAAGAAAGTCATATATGTAGATATTGCACAAATTACGATCAGTACTACACTGGAAATAACTTAACATATCTGATGTGTTAGAAAACCTGCAAAAACCACTCTAACTTGTCACCGATGGTCATACTCGTTAACGAGTATAACCATAATCATATGTATATATTCTAAATGTTCTACTTTCGCTACATACAACTCGATGTTTACACGATATCACACTTTATTATGCAAATCTATGTTTTTCACAATAAAATTGGTATTAACCAATCGGCGTTGAAAATGTCTTCCAAGAAATTGATTGATCTATCTATCTATCTATCTATCTATCTCTCTCTCTCTCTCTCTCTATATATATATATATATATATATATATATATATATATATATATATATATATACACACACACATATATATATATAATAGTATTTTTTGTGCATTTCATTATTGATTTCTGATATAAAAAGAAAACGAAAGACTGGAAGAAATTTTAACTTCAAAAGAGATACGAGATACTGTAGAATTATTGACTGATGAAAATACACTGTGGAAATTGCGAAAAGTTGAATAGAGTTTAGAGAAAATTAAAAAGAGAACATGAAAATATAAACAGAATAAGAATAAGTAAAATCTGGCTTTAAAAATGTTAAAGAGATTTGAGAGAAAAATAAAAATACAATAAAAAGAAAAGTGGATTTAGGAGTAAGAAAATATTTGAAAAAAGTGTTATTGCGAAAAATAGAAAAGAACATTGACTAAAGGCATAAAAACAATTCCCTTTACGTAAACATTATAAAGAAAATGCATAACTTGAGCTATAAAGTACTGCAGACTGTTTATCAACAGTAATCTTTTTTTTAGTGATGAATGTAGAGCTATATTGGATAATATATTATAGCAAGGCTAGAGTTTATGACGTTCATGGAAATACGTTCGGCTGAAAAGTTCATAGGCTGACCAAGATATTCCCATAGAATGTGATAAAATGAGATTTATTCTTTTTCCATCGGTGTTCCAGTGCTTAGATCTCATTGGTGAAGAAGTTTTCATCCTGTTGGTTAAAAAAGACATAAGTAGAAAATAGAGCTGTGACACCTTGCATGCATTCATTTAAACTCTTCTTATTTATAACTGCATTGTTTCTTTCCAGGTAAACAAACATCTGACTGTTCAAAGAAGACTGTACATCCTGTTGGTAAAAAAGTCATCAACAGCAGAACTGACATCATTGTCACTGTGATACTTGTTCCCAGCCAAGTGTTGTTTTATGTTGGGGAACAGATGATAGACAAGTCAGGAGAATAGGGAGTATGATCAACCAGTTCAAAGCCAGTTCAAAGGATTTGTGTGTTGGAACATTCTCCTGATGAAACAAAACCACTTTTATTAGTTTTCTGTGCATTTGGTCTTTTGTAACTACCTCAGCAAGTTGGCATAGTACTCTCCATTGATGGTGTGACCCTTTTGAAGATATTCAATAAACACAATGCCTTTAGTCCCCCCCAAATCTGAGGCCATCAATTACCCTGTAGATGAAACTACTTTAGCCTTTTCGGACCAGACGAGGAAAGGTGTTTCTTAATTTTAACCATGTTCAAGAGAAGTCGGTGCTAGTTACTTCTGAAGTCAGATTTGAACAGTCAGATGCCAGTTTATTTAGAAAGAAGCAATGCAAATGTAAATAAGAAGATTTGAAATGAATGCATGCAAAATTTCACAGTTCTAGCATCACTGCTTCATAGTCAGCCTATGAACCTTTCAGCCTATTCTCGTGCCTGGAAAGTAACAATGCAGTTGAAATTAATGCATGCAAGATGTCACAGCTCTAGCATTACTCCTTCATAGCCTATGAAGCTTTCAGCTCATCCTCGTACTTGGAGAGTAACAATGCAGTTATTAATAAGAAGAGTTGAAATTAATGCATGCAAAATTTCACAGCTCTAGCAAAACTCATGTTTCATCCCACTTCATGGTCATTTAAAAAAGGTAAAACTGGGTAGGTGGGGGGTAATATTTAGAGCAAGTACTGTAGGCAGTAAAATTATAGGTAAACTCATAGTTGATGATAGGCAATATTAAAAGCATAAAATTATCGTAAGTTCTTGTACGATAATATTTTTCCGTTTTTGATTTTTTTTTCAACCAAGAATAATGCTAATTAATATGGGCATACAAGATAATGCTTTTTCATATGATGAAAATTTGACCGTTGGCCGCCGTACCCCCAAAAAAGGTTTTCAGAGATATCACGCTAATTTAATGTGTGTGTAGTATGATTGATAGCGGCTCTGAATGAGAACTTGAAGAGCTAAATTCGATTTCCAGTCGGGTTAGTTATATTCGCTTATGCACAAATATATTTGGGATAGGCATGAATCCCTCTCCTCCCCCAGCTATGGGTTAAATAGTAGGACTTTTATCTGAAATAAAATCATTGCTATTTTTTTTTAAATTGCTAATGCAATAGTCATTGGACGAAAAACAAATAAATAAAATTATTCCTATAAAAGGTTGGTAAGGTATGAATCGATCTCCTCCAGTCAGCTATGAATTAAATAGGAATTGTATTTGGAAAAATGATTGTTATTCCCACCAAAAAGTTAATACAATATTGACTCGCAAAAAAAGAAATATTTATCTTATCTAAAACATCTTTTGCCTTCAAATAACCCACAAAAGTTATGAATCCATTTCCTCATCCCAGCTATGGGCTAAAATAGTAGGACTTGTATCTGGGGAAAATCATTGTTATTTTTAAAAATTTGTTAATGAAATATTCACCAGAAAAAAAGAATTGTTCTTATAATCCAAAATAATTTTCAGCTTTAAACAACTCACAAAACTGTAAAAACAAACAAATCAATTGCACGAACAATATCTATCAGATCCGTTGCAAATTAAATCCTTTTAATTGATACTGTGATTTCTTAGCTTATTTTAACAGGATAAACAGAAGTATGTTTGAAAAGAATTATAATAAAAAGGTTTAAAATATAATGTCTCAAAAGGCAGTAAATTGAAAACATTTTCTTCAATTTGTGTTCATATATTTCTTTCATTTTCCTGCAGTTCCATTTTTTTAAAATTGCTTTCAATATGATATCTCAGCGACAATGTTTTCAACAAGAAAACAAAAAGACATTCCGTGTCGTATTTTGAATTAAATTAAAAGCATTAGTATTTCTCCAAAGAACTTAAAATATAGTTTCCTCTTTATTCCTCTCTTACACTCAGGATTTTAATTTTTCTTGAGATAGTTTTCAGTTATCCATTTCTACCATTTAATGTCTAAATTTTTAAACGAAAATATGCATGATATTTTTACTTAAATCTTTTTTTTTTTCGATAAAAGCCATAGCTTTAAAGGTTGCCTTTAAAAATATTTGTTAATACATTTTGAATATTACTGAAATATATCAAACGAAAAAAAAGTTCTACTTTATAGCCGATGTTGTCGGTGAATATTATAGCTGGGTATCGAAATGTTTTGCTTTTATTTTTAATTCGATGAATAAGGCAGCCAAAACATGTTTGAAGTCACATCCAGACACATGTAAACAGCCTCAACCGGAGATCTAAAGATGTTCTAATTGGACCCTGTATGAAAGGATATGCGCAGATTTCA
The DNA here is from genome assembly GCA_964036315.1 of Acanthosepion esculentum. Taxonomy (NCBI): domain Eukaryota; kingdom Metazoa; phylum Mollusca; class Cephalopoda; order Sepiida; family Sepiidae; genus Acanthosepion; species Acanthosepion esculentum. Next base: position 46,947,771 of record OZ038520.1, read on the forward strand.
TCAAAACCTCTTACCATATTGCACGTATTTCCCTGTGATACACGTGTCTGGCATACGCTTATCAGTCTGGGTTTCGTTATGGGTGTATTAGGACTTGTATAGTTGTACCCCAGTATGCTGCCATCTCGCTCAATAATAATAATAATAATAATAATAATAATAATAATAATAGCAGCAGCAGCAGCAGCAGCAGCAACAACAACAACAACAACAACAACAACAACAACAACAACAACAACAACAACAACAAGAAATACAAAAATTTGTTCTTACTAAGGGCTTTATCTATGTAAAATATGAATGATTTTTTAATTGCTCAGTGGGAATGTCATGTTGCCATTTTTTAGCTTAGGTCTGTTGTCAGGACCCGGAAAGAAATGAGTACACACCAGAAATCAAATGATCCCCTGTTGTGATATAGACATACGGTATCATAAAGTAGGGTATAAAAAAATCATGCGAATCAAATTCCCGTACCCATCAGCATCCCACTGTTAGAAAAGATTACTTTATGCGGAAATATACATATCACCCACAAAAGCCTCTCCACATAAACGAAACGTCCCAAATGTGCATAGATAAATCTCCTACGGTGCCTTTTTACCCATTGTCCCCGTAGAGGATTCGGCACCTATATTTAGTATCTGGCAAAATGATACCATACAATAATAATAATAATAATAATAATAATAATAATAATAATAATAATAATAATAATAAATATTGTAGATATATCTATCGTGTCTTATAAAAATATCTCAGCAAAAGAATTTGACCATCAAAATATAAATGTAACCATATCCATATTAGTTTTCAATATTTTCCATTCTAATTTCCTCGTGGGCAATTTTCATTTCTATTTTCCTTTGCTTCTTGCATTTCCCAGCATTCCCACGTTTGTTATGTTTTTGCCTTTCGTTCATCTGCTTGAATTAAAGATGTCAAAAGCAAACAAGTACAGAAATTTAAATATCTAGGAAGTGTTTTAATACAGAATGAAAAATATGACACAGAAATCCGAGGGTTCACTGAAAAATCGAAAAGTATTCCAAAAGCTAAACAAAGTATTAAAGAATAGGAAAAAAATTAATTAGAAATAAAGAAAATAGTACTAAACTGCTATATAATATAAATCCTCCTATATGTGAGTGAATGCTGGATAATCTCCTCACACATGAAAAAGAGACGAGGCAACAAGTAGCTGAGAATCCCATGAACTGAATATGTGAGTATGAGAGGAAATTTTAAGGAAAATGGGAACAAAAATTATACTTATACAGAAAAAGAAATCAGAAAATGATTACTGAAATTTCTGGAAAACACATAACAAGGAAAGCGAGATTGGCGAATTGAACACAAACAAAGCATATTAAAGGCATGCAGGCAGAAGGAAACAGTGTTATCGAACTTGTGTAAATTGATAACAGAACAGGGAGTGTGGGGCATAATAAGGAGACATACACTAATTAAAGCTACACAGGATAATTTACGGAGAGCCATGGGAGTTCAAACCCTAAAAGGATACAATATTAAAGAAGTCCTCAATTTTGATAAGTCATCTACATTTTTCCTGCTTTTGTTTTTATATTTAGTTCACCGTATTTGTTCCTGGTGTGAATAGACTTGTGAATTGTAATTATCGTATCGAAAATAATTGTTCAAAAACTATTACTAGAAAACAATTATTCGAAAAACATTTATTCGAATTGTAAATTGTTTGAATGAAAATTAATCGAAAGGACAATTATACTAAATGATAATTTTTTGAAATAGCTATGTTTGAAATACTTATGGTGTCTTGCTTTGAGAGAGTCAATGCTGTTTTACCCAGAACCTAAAACGCTCTTGAAGGATGGCATAGAGATTTGTAGCAATTGTCACCACATCAACCCACAATATGGAAGTTCTTAAAAGAGAAAAACACTTGCAAGAAATTCATATTGCAAAAGTAAGAGCATGTTCCTAAAATATGAAGAGCGCCAAGGAATACCGCGATGTAAATGGAAAACTTCAAAATTTGGCAAATTGATAAACAAAATTAGGGCTGCGTATTATGCACAACTACAAAAAATCCTTAAAGAATTGTCGTTTTATCAGTTGATTTCAGTTGCGAAATGACTACTCACTACAAACATAAGACAATTTGACACTAACATTCGGCGATTGCGACCCCATAAGGATGTCAAATACTATCATATGTACCTAACAATACTTACAAATGTAAAATAAAAGAAGAATTACTATAAAACTAAATTAGAATAATATTATTCTATGTTTAAAACTATTTGTTTTTAATAAGAGTTGGAAACGCTGGCTGTAATCAAAAAATTTTAGAGGTACAATTTCTAGGGTTTGATTACCAAACAAGGGATGCATATTATGTATGAGTGGAAGCATTTTCCAACACTTTCAGCATAAATTTTTGGGTGCGTATTATGGATGAAGGCGTATTATACATTGTAAATTACGGTATATATAAATTTAACATTTGCGTTTTTAAAGAGCTAATATAAATTTGTACAACCTACAGATTATTTAAAAACATAGGTGTGCTATGTGAAGATCATTGCTATCTTTTCATTTACACGTTATCAGATCATTCTCTTCCAAATTGTTTTACATTTCTATTGTTTATTTGTTTGTTTTGTTTGTTTAACGGCATATCAACTCCTTATGGGTTATTTAATGCCGAAATTTAATTTTCTTTTAAGTAACAAAAATATATGTTATTCTGCTTTCACAATTGAATACGTGGTAGATGATATTCAGCTTTTGTGCATACATGTTTGTGCAGAGATGATTACTATAGACGGTGATATGTATGTTTTATGCTGTAGATTTGTTGAAGTTATATTTTGGAATACAGTTTAATTTTTTAAGAAATTATCCGATATTATATAGATTAATGACAGGAAGGAGATTTTTATTCATGTTGGTTGTTTGGTTGATTTTGTTTAGCGGCATATCAACTTCTATGGGTTATTTAATACCGAAATCTAAATATTTCGAACAGAATTTTCTGGCTTCAACTACAGAAAATGTATTGCTGTTCATTTTGATATGAAAATGTATTACTGGTGTTTTTACTATAAAATTAATTTCCAGTATTTTTACTATAAAAATGTAATGCTAGTATTTCTACTACAAAATGTATTCCTACAGTATCATAGTGTTTTGTTTAGGAGTTACTTATTTATCTGTAGCTGGGACCCTGACAAATGCCACCACATGTTAGGGTGAACCTGAAAAAAGCAGCACTTAAGAGAAGGTTCCACGCTCCTCAAAACCTCCAATCTCCCGATCAGAGGCCTTGCTTCCGGATGTAGTTTATCGTCATAGCCAGGACTGGTAATTAAGAGGTGGTTCCACGCTCCTCAAAACCTTCAATCCCCCGATCAGATGCCTTGCTTCCGGATGTAGTTTATCGTCATACACAGGACTACGTTTTTATTTCAATTCGTCTCACTGTATATAATATAATATGAAGTCGTTCCTATTCTAATGTAACATTTTATTTTATAAAACGTATAATGCAGCTGCGTAGATCTTTTATATCACTCTATAAAATTATTATGAATTTTTGTAATAACTTGTATTTTATTATCAATTCTTCCAGTAGTATATTAATTTCATATTTGTTGATTCTTGTTACATCAATCAGGTTAATTTACATTCTATCAGTGTTAAAAAGAAACATAAATCAGAATAATTATTAAAAAGATTTGAACTTGCATAAACGAGTAACTATAAGGCTACCATTTGTGTATGCTTAGAATATTACTGACACATATATGGTCCGGTGTACCTGCTATTTACCTTGTGCTCCTTGATAAAATCCAAAGAAGAGTCAGTCATATTACTGGTCCTGATCTGGTGGCTCTGCTCCAATCACTTTCCCACCGCCGTAAGGTTGCCTTTCTATGTCTTTTCTTTTTCATGGTAATTGTTCGAATGAACTCTTTGCTATGCTACTTTATAAATTTAAGCGCAGTACTAGACTGGTGTCCAGATCTCATTAATTTACACTTGAGTTGGATAGATGTAACCGTAAGTTCTATGCTAACAGTTTCTTCTATCGTACTTCTCGCTTGCAGAACTCCCTTTCAGCTCCATGTTTTCCAGCCAATTTTCAAAACTTTAAATGCAGTGTCAATCGCTATCTACTGTCCTCCTGATTACTCTTCTTTAGTTCTCACTCCTTAGTAACGTTTCTGTTTTCTAATTCTTCAATACCCAGTAAGCCCTTGTGTCTTAGTGGTTTTATTGCCTTGCTTGGGGGGAAGTCGATTAAAAAATAATTTGTCATCCACTCTTTACAGTTATTATAGATAGATAGATAGATAGATAGATAGATAGATAGATAGATAGATAGATTTGAATAGGTTAAGATAGATAGATAGATAGATAGATAGATAGATAGATAGATAGATAGATAGATAGATACGAACATAGATAGATAGATAGATAGATAGATAGATAGATAGATAGATAGATAGATAGATAGATAATTAACAGATTCAGATAGATAGATATATATATATATATATATATAGATAGATAGATAGATAGATAGATAGATAGATAGATAGATAGATAGATTTGAATAGGTTAAGATAGATAGATAGATAGATAGATAGATAGATAGATAGATAGATAGATAGATAGATACGAACATAGATAGATAGATAGATAGATAGATAGATAGATAGATAGATAGATAGATAGATAGATAGATAGATAATTAACAGATTCAGATAGATAGATAGATAGATAGATAGATAGATAGATAGATAGATAGATAGATAGATAGATAGATAGATAGATAGATAGATAGTGAAAACAAGAAGCAGAAAGAAAAAGAGATATTGCATTATGGTACAGTGTTATTATTTACGTATATTATTTTCATGAATAACAAAACATTAAAGTTGTGATATCAATAATAAAATTGAAAAACTATTTTAACTGGTAGTATTAAAATCACGAGTGTAGATTATGGTAGTTATATTAAAAATACTAAAGAAATTAATCATAAAAAACTGACTTAATTCCTGGGCAGACTGTCTCACCATGTCATTTAATTATTCTCTTGCGCAGACACCTGCCACCGCCTTGCTCTATTTTCGGAGACATTCAGGGTTAGAGAAATGTGTATGAAAGAAGCAGAAAAATGGAGAAACCGGACATAAGGGGAAAAAAGTATCCATGATAAGGACAAAGTCCGGTAATGGTGGGGGTCAGGCTATGTTCTTAGGAATCAGATAGAGGAGTGGCGTTTGTTAGTTATTATCTCTTGGTTTGTTGTGATATCAATCAAAGATCGCTACTTTTCAGCCGGACAGTAATTAATTGCTTTTCCTTACCAGACACAAAGAAATGTGGAGTATATAACTAATTTCCTGGGAATGGTCGTGAAAATGAAGGGATGAGACGAGTCGTAGTCAACTGGGATGATTTCTTACATTGCAACAGAATTAATTACCCTCCCGTCTTTGGTGGTTTATGTGGTACCGAAAGAACATCACGGGCACACAGATGCAGATAGAAATTAATCTTGACGTTTAAACGAATTCACATTCGCACACAAAGATGTAAATACATATCTACACATATGTACAAGCCTCGTACACCCCCTCACACACACATATTTTATATATATATATATATATATATATATATATATATATATATATATATATATATATATGTATATATATATTATTTTATAAGCGCAGTTAGTTATGTACCATGCATGATACATGCTTAGGTGATCATGTATCTTTCGATACATAACTGACGAGGCAGATTTTTTTCAGCAGTAGGTTGCCATTTCTTTCTGCGATAGACCATTTGCCATCCAAGGCTATAGGACCCAGTCTGTCTTAATATTTGCCCATAGCTGGGGGTGGAGGAGAAGAGAATTCATACCTCCCCCAAGGGTATTAGCTCGTAAGTGAATGTAATGGATTCAACTGGAAAGTCAGTCAGTCAATTATGTGCCATGCACGATACATGTTTAGGCGATCATGTACTTTTTGACACATGAATGACGAGGCAGATTTTTCTCGCTGAGGGTTGCCAATTCTTTCTGCTGAAAACCAGTTGCCATCCAAAGCTACAGAGCCCAGTCTGTCCTGCTATTTAGCAATAGCTGGGGGTAGAGAAGAAGAGGATTCATACCTTTCCCAAGAGTATTAGCACGTAAGTGAATGTGATGGATGAAACTGGAAAGTTAGTCAGTTATGAGCCATGCATGATACATGCTTAGGCGAACATGTATCTTTCGATACATGACTGACGAGGCAGATTTATTTCCAGCGGCAGGTTCCATTTCTTTTTGCGGTAGTCCAGTTAACATCAAAGGCTATAGAACCCAGTCTGTCCTGCTATTTACCCATAGCTGTGGGTGGAGAAGAGGAGGATTCATACCTTTCCCAAAGGTATAAGCACCTAAGTGAATATACGCAATACTTAGTGGAAAGGGCTCAATATCAGGGATAGAGCTAATATATTCAGTTGTATGTATATGAGTTTGTGACTCGACAACGAAATACAATTACAACTGTAATGTATGTATCTGAGCCTAGCTTCGGAGTGTTTATGAATGTGTTGGTGTGGACTAAAATTCGTACACCTGTATGCATGTGTGTCTATGTGTATGAGAGTGTCACCCCAAACAAACACAGAAGTAAATTCCCCTCCCACCGCCAAACATAATCAAACAAACATAAATAGATCCAATTTTAGAAAATAAAACAGTTTGTCTGATGATCACAAAAGCATGAAACCAAGGGTCACAAACTCATATCAATACAACTGAATATATATATATATATATATATATATATATATATATATATAGTACTGTTCGATAAAAGTGACTCACCTGATTTTTTTTTTACTAAATGTTCTCCGAAGAAGAAGCTTTGAATGCTCTTTGAATTTAACGGTATTTTCAAGCATCCGTTCAGTATAATGTTCTGGGGATGCTTTTCTTTTCATGGAACTGGTTTCTTAAAACCTAATGAAAAGACCCTCAGGAGCGAGCAGTAAAAGAGAATTTTAGAGTCTTGTCTGCTCCCTTCTGCTGAAAGGGTGCAAATCGACCCCACCAAGCTCCTTTTTATGCAAGATAATGCTCCCTGTCACAAATCAAAATTGATGAAGGAATACTTTGATGAGAAGCAGGTGAGTGTTATGACATGGCTGCCCCAATCTCCTGACCTCAACCCCATAGAAAACTTATGGAGCTTTATAAAGTACAGGTTCTTGAGAAAGCAGTTGAGCAACAAAGAGGATTTGATTGTGAATTTCATATCCGAATGGAATTCAATGCTTGGAGATGAGATTTGAAAGAACCTAATCAAGTCAATGCTAAAAAGGGTTGAAAAGGTTATCCAAAATAAAGGAGGACCCATAGATTATTAAATATTTCGAACTATATTACCTATTATAAATAAATTATACCTCTATTATTCTTTATTTAAAGCTGTTCGGTTATGTTTCTATTGATTACTAGTTGCAGGAAATAAGTGAGTCACGTTTTTTGCACAGAGTCTTTCCCTAAATCTCATTGATATTCAAAATTATAATTATCAATAGAATACCTTAGGGTGAGTAAACTTTTTACTAGGTGGTCGGGAAGGGGTCTTTATATTAGTATGATTAAAAATTAGTTTGACCCCAAAAACAATAGGCGAAAAAATTTTTAAGTAAAAAAATCAGGTGTCACTTTTATCGAACAGCACTATATATATATATATATATATATATATATATATATATATATATATATATATATATATATATATATATATATATATAGGTGAACATTATAATTATTGAATATTTTAAAAATCGCTACACAGGAATTACCGTTAGTTCTTAAAATTAGAAAAGTGCTTTAAATTTGTAGGAATAAATTTGTTATTATTAAAAATACGATTTACTCATATTCTGACGACCCCTTTAAGAACTCTTTGAGTATAATATTATAAATTAAGCGGCCAAGTGAAAATGCTAAAAACTTTTATCATTGAAAAACCCAAAGGACACACTGAAAATGGATGTCATTGTTTGTGAGCAGGCACCACTACCCCACATTAACTTAACCTGATTTTGAAAGTAACTTATATTTGATATATAATTTCCGGTAAAATTTACACCCAAACACCCCTTATCAAGATGATTGGATTTTTCCGTAACCTTAGTTTAAAATATTAAAATTGTTTGTGGTGAAGTAAACTTCTTAATTAGGTTATTCCAATAATCGCCTGATAATGGAATGAAACTATGGATTTTAAATTTAATAATTAAATTTTTTTTTAGTTCCTGTTTTGAAACATGGTAATTTCTGTGTTGTGATGGGACCATATTTTTAAAATAGTAAACAATTATAATATTATGCTCTACGGTTTATGTATCGAGTACTGTTTTATTTTAAATAAAAATGATTAAGAACACGGGGTTGTAAATCTTACTGATCTTTCTTATTATATATATATATATATATATATATATATATATATATATATATATATATATATATATATACACACACACACACACATATATATATATATATATATATATATACATATATATATATATATATATATATATATATATATATATATATGTGTGTGTGTGTGTGTATATATCACATACACTAGGAATTAAGATTACATTAAGTGATGATAATTATCACCTTGTAAATTGAAATAATAATTTACAAGGTTTTTCAAACCAGTCAATGGATAATGAATTATTGAAATAAAAAGTTTTTTTTCAATAATTCATCACCCATTGAATGGTTTGAAAATCTTTGTAAATTATTATTTCAATTTACAAGGTGTAAATGATCATTAACCTAATATAATCGTAATTCCTATTGTATGAAATATGTTGGTCTGTTTAATTAAAACATTGAGCTCTATGTGCGAATCAGTTTTAATATTTATATTTTATTTACTTTATATTGTATTAATAAGATTCTCCTGGATTATATACCAACGGATTATAACATATATATATATATATATATATATGTGTGTGTGTGTGTGTGTGTGTGTGTGTGTGTGTGTGTGTGTGTGTGTGTGTGTGTGTGTGTGTGTGTGTGTGTGTGTGCGTGCGTGCTTGTGTGTAACAGATCCGAGTTCGAATTCCAATAGAATTCATCCCATTCACTTACGTGCTAATACCCTTGGGAAAGGTATGAATCCTCTTGTTCTTCCCTCTCCCAGCTATGGGTAAATAGCAGAACAGACTGGGTTCTGTAGCCTTGGTGGCACCTGGGCTAGGAGAAGGACAAATACAAAACCTGTTTAGGGTAGTTTCGAGACCTTGTGGCACGTAGTGCACCAGGTCTCTGCATTCGGCCCTTTAAAAAATGTTGTTGGTTCTGTGCGAAGCCTTCACCGCTATAACCAAATCATATGTGCTAGTATCTGGCTGTCGAGTCCTAGGAACTGATCCGCTTTCCCCTCATAAGTCAAATACGACGGAAGAGTCCACCATAACACAGATAATTGACGCCTAACAAAACACGTAGTTCAGAAAAATTACTGGAGTTTAACGCTTTTAAAGACAAGCAGAGTTTTATAAAAATAGCACAAATTTTTACAAAAATAGAGCAAGAATATTTAATAAAGAAAATAAAAAATAAACAAACTGTTCCTTCCGTCTTCCAGTTTCGCAGATAGACTGCTCGTTATATTATACGTGGTTTCAATTGGATACATATGTTTAAAATAGACATGAGTCTACTAAAGAGGTGTCTATTTTAAACACGGGTATCTGCTTAAAATAACGTTTTCAATAATTAAAATATCAGATTAAAAATAAATTCATTAATTCTTTAGAAATTGATTTGTTAACATTTAATATATGAAAATGGGCAGGTATGGACTTTCGAGGAAGTCTGAACAAGGATGTGTGCTTTCCTTCAAAGCAATAGTGTGGCTAGATTGGGACTGAGTGGGCGGTCGGTCCCGTGTGGCACTTTTATAAGGGGAGCACTTTTGTGTTTGCTGTAGTCTATAAGCCTGTATAGGCTGTATTGAAATAAAGTAGTTTCAATGTGTGGATAGTACTCACAGTTAAAGGATATTTTAATTTCGAGTAACTTAAACTATTGTACACACACACACACACACACACACACACACACACACACACACACATATATATATATATATATATATATATATATATATATATATATATATATATGTATGTATGTATATATATATGTATATATATATATATATATATATATGTATATATATATATATATATATATATATATATATATATATATGTATGTATGTATATATATATGTATATATATATATATATATATATATATACATATATATATACATACATACATATATATATATATATATATATGTATGTATGTATATATATATGTATATATATATATATATATATATATATATATGATTTTCCATGATTTCCCTCGAACATTCATGTTTGCTCGATGCGTATCTAAACGTAAACAAATGACGTCACAGTCCTACAATTATTTTATACGTTATTTTTATAGATACAAATATATAAGTAAATTCCCTGTTTATAATAAAATATAAAGTACATATATATATATATATATATATATATATATATATATTGGCCTATCTACTGTAGAGCGATAATTGACACATGAAATAGTTTTTGACGATGTCATTGAAGAATCTGACAACAAAAAAGCAAGAAAATTTATTTTGTATAAAGTTGCAATTTTCTTCTCATTTCTCATGGTAATGATAATATCAGCCGTTTCCTTATAATAAAAAAATCGTCATTCAATGACCATGCACGATTTTTTTCCCTTTAAGTTGCTTTCACAGCCGCAGTCACCCCCCCCCCCACTACACGAAACGGTTCATGGATTGTCTGGATTAAAGTTACATCTTCGACAAAGCTGCGTAAAGGAAAATACATCCACCCAAATAAGTAGCGTTTTGTTGTCTCACTCATGTCTAAATTTCAGTCTTACATTGATAATACCGCATACAAAAAAAGTCTCTCTAGCATTATTGTTCCATTTTCTTGTAACAACTGATGCAAGTTTATGAGCTAATTAGTGAAAATTATATAAAATATAATAAGCTGAAATGAAACCTTAATGTAATTATCAATAATTTATAGACAAAAAACGGCATCACCATTTCAGCTTCTGAAATTTTAGGAGAAAGTTTTCTATAATGAAGCAAAAACTGACAATCGAATTAAGTTAGCTATATCGAAGAGAAGTAACTCTATTTTTAAACTTTTCGTTTTTCTCACACTTCGGCAGAGTATTTATATGTGATTTGCATGAGCGTGCACACACGCATTCACACACAGACGCACAGACATACAGTGGTGGGGAAAACAAATATTCATGCGCATACGAATTTTTCATTTATTGTATTTGCAATTAATGAATAAACGTACTTTTCATATATACAGATGCATAATAACTAAAATATGCATAGAAAACAGAAAAAATTGATTTAATAGAAATAAATCTCATTTGTCCATTTTAATACTCTAGATTATTCAAGTGGAATATTCTATTTTATTCCAATAACGTTATCAGTAATTATTATTAGCCTAAAAATACAAACAGAAAATTCTATAATTAATATTCGTGCAAGATTATCATCATCATGGCATGAGGTAAAGAATTGACAAATTCGCAAAACGAACTGATTGTTGAACTCTGGAAAGAAGGTAAACGTTACAGGAAAATCTCAGACAAACTGAATATTCTATTTACTGCAATTAGTTCATTCATTGCAAGGCATAAAAATCTCAAAACTGTTGAAAACCAAAAAAGAACAGGTGTTCCATGGAATATTTCTTCAAGATCTTCAAGGAAATTAATGCATCAAATTCAACAAAATTCAATTACTCGACAAGAGTTACAGGATGATTTGCTTTCATTAGGTCCATCAGTGTCCATTTAGTGTCACTAAATGGACGCTAAGCTATAAAATTCATAGGAACAATCTAAAGACACGCTCCCCTCAGAAAAATCCACTGCTGTTGAAAAGAGTCAAAGATGCCAGGTTGGAACTCATTCGTGAACATAAGAATAAGGAAAAATCATATTATGGACAGACGAAACTAAAATTGAGTTTTTTGGACTTAATTCTAGAGATCTTGTATGGAGTAAAAATGGCGATGCCTTGAAGCAAAAGAGCACAGTTTCAACAGTGAACATCGGAGGTGGCTGCATCATTATTTGAGGATGTTTTTTTTTTCTGTAAAAAGTACTGGCAACATATCAGTAATAGATGGTAGAATTAATCAAAATATTTTAGAAGCAAATTTAATGATTTCGAAATTAAAAAGTTCCTTTAACTGTGAGTACTATCCCAACATTGAAACCACTTTGATTTCAATACAGCCTATACAGGCTTATAGACTACAGCAAACACAAAAGTGCTGCTCCTATAAAAGTACAACCCAGGGCCGACCGCCCACTTAGTCTCACTCTAGCCACGCCATCTTGAACCTCCTCCTGATTAGATTTTCCAACAAGATAATAATACTAAGCACACTGCAAAAACTACGAAGAAATAGCTTGCTGAAAATAATGTAAATATCCTAAAGTGACCAAGTCGGTTCCAAAATTTATATCCAATTGAGAATCTGTGACGTTGTTCGAAGATTCAAATCCAAACGAGAGCTCCAACAAACATCCCGGATCTGAAGACCATACGCGAAGAAGAATGGAACAAAATACCAACTAAACTTTGCAAATCATTAATTGAGAACTAAAAGAAGAGGTTAGTCGCTGCAGAAGGGAATAATAACGATTCTACAAAGTATTATATGAAGTTTATGTAGTCTTTTTTGTATTGTACAAATAGTTTTTCACCCATTAAAATGGATAAATGGGATTTATTTCTAATAAATCAGATATTTTTCTGTTTTCTATGCATATTTAATTATTGTACTTCTGTGTGTGGTTAATTATACGAAAAGTATGTTTATTCATTAGTTGGAAATACAACATATTAAAAATTTTTATGTGTACGAATATTTGTTTCCCCCACATATAAACATACACCCACACACATAGATAGATAGATAGATAGATAGATAGATAGATAGATAGATAGATATGAACAGATTGAGATAGATAGATAGATAGATAGATAGATAGATAGATAGATAGATAGATAGATAGATATGAACAGACTGAGATAGATAGATAGATAGATAGATAGATAGATAGATAGATAGATAGATAGATAGATAGATAGATCAATGACATATATTCTGACCTAGAGTTTTAAAGAAATAAATCCGCATCTCTAAAATAAGATAAATCAAGTGAATTTATTAACAGATATGATTATTTTAAAATACGTTACATAAAATTTTGATATTAATTACAGTCTAAATATGTATTTTTATTTATTTATCCTCTACAGTAATCATTGAAACAAAAGTATTTGCCCAATGAGAACGATTATGTTTTTAATCATCAAGGTCCATGGCTGATAAAATAGTTATTTAGTAGTTGTTTTATTGTTTATTGGCATATTATATCGTTATGAAACTATATATATATATATATATATATATATATATATATATATATATATATATATATATATATATATATATATATATATATATATATATATATATATTAATGTCGTTCTGAACTCAAGTTGAGATTATACGTTTTTTCGAAGCTCTCAAAATTTAACGGATTAAGTTTAACTGAAAAAAGTAAATATTGCTTAAAAGTATTATAATAATTTAATATCATTCGCTTTTTTAATTTTTTATTTCATTTATTTTATTTGTGTATTTGTGTGTGTGTATGTGTGTCTCTGTGTATATGTGCGTGTAAAAATTCAGATACATAAAATACATCCGTAAAAAGACAATATAAATAGTTTTCTTTTTGTATTTATTCATACATACACACACTCGCACACACACACACACACACACACACACACACACACACACACACATATATATATATATATATATATATATATATATATATGATTATTACATTTATTTGAATATATGTATTACTATTATTTCTTTTAGCATTATTTCTTTCAACATTTTTCCACAGTTACCGGGTATTTCTGGATTAGTATTTTTTGTACAACTCTACTATTTTCGTCTATATCTCTGAGATAAGGTATTATGATTACTTACGTTATTTACATTATTCGGACTGTTATCCTCAACTTCATTGCCATATTCACAACGTTTCAGCCTCTATATCTCTGAGATGAGACATTATGATTACTTACATTATTAACACTATTCAGACTGATATCCTTATCTTCATTGCCATATTCACTGTGGCAATGAAAACGAGGATAACAGTCCAAATAATGTAAATAATGCAAGTATACTATTTTCATTTTATGTTGTTATTTTTTGTTTTTTTTGTATATCTATCTTTAATTCCTGTTTTTGCTTACATAACGTTTTATTTGTCAACATTGACTTTTCTATTCTTATTTAATTTTCATCAGTTCATAATTAAGATACTAATACTGTCAAAAATGGGAACATGTATGAGTGGTTAGAATGTTTGCTTTCCGACCCGGGTTCAAATCTCATCATTGTCGTTTTGTTAGGAAGACGACATTCCGTTTTTGTCTTGGGGACGCGATCCCAACGGAAAGTGCCTTAAAACCATACCACCGGTTGACCCAAGACTTGGTATAGGGAAATTGGTTAGACGGAACTATTTGGGAGCAGTCAATCTTTGTGTTAGCATGAATGTTCCTGAACAGGCCAAGTAAACATATATACTAGGATACGAGCGACAAAACATTATCTATCTATATCTCAGTCAGCGGTCAAAATAGTAGTATAGATTATTATTTATTATGTGTTATATATAATTTGATAATCATATATTTGTGTCCATTGCTAGATCAGATGCTAAGAAAGTTGGTTCACTGTGTCGGCCGAGATAATGTTTCTCTCCAGAGCATATTTATGTCTACCATTCACCCATCTTTATAATATTGCTGTCACATATGGTCCCGTACCCATGCAATTTACCTTGAGCTCCTTGTTAAAATCCAAAGAAAGTTCAGCAATATTATTGGTCTTGATCTGACAGATCAGCTCCAGTAATTTTTCCACTTCTGTAAGGCTGCCTCTATGCGTCTTTTCTATAAATAATTTCATGGTAATTGTTCGGATGAGCTTCTTTGTGCCATATTTTTGTATTTTATTATAAAATAAATATCGCTCGCTAGTGTACCTAGACTTTTTGAATTTAAGCGCAGTACTAGACTGTAACCCCTGGTGTCTCAGTAGCTTTACTGCCTTGCATACGGTGCTATCGATAAAAAGAACCCCCGGGTATATTGGGCTTAAATCTTTTCACACTTTTCGATATTTGTTTATTTATGTATGACTCTTTGTAATTTGTTTTGCTTTCTAGTGATTTTGTTTGTCTAACGTCATATATATATTACATGAATCATTCATACAAAAAGCAAATAGTGAAGTTAATGATATAAATGGCGAGAATACATCTTTGTAAACAAATTTATTAAGATACATTAACCCACGAACCTGTAGATGAATGTTATGATCCCTGTTTGTAATAAATTCCAGTTGCATAAGGTCTTTTTATACTAGTTCGTGGGTTAATGTATCTTAATAAATTTGTTTGCGAAGATGTATTCTCGCCATTTATATCATTAACTTCATTATCTGCTTTTTGTATGAATGATTCATGTAATATAAATTGAACTGCACCACATACTTGATATATATATATATATATATATATATATATATATATATATATATATATATTGTCATCCACAGACAGACTGTTTCGCTGTATCACAGCTCATCAGTGTGGCTAGACGCCCGGTTGCCTCTGGCTAGAATCGAAAACCGGCTGAATTCGCGTCAGTCGGAAATTTTACCCTGAAGCCGTTGGCGCACGGCAGATAAGAAGGTGAATTTAAGCGTATTTATTTTTAGATAAACACACAGTGACTGAGAGAACTCGATTCGATTTACCGAAGAGTCTTGCATTATTAGCCGTAATAGTCACTGTTTACAAACCCACACATCCTCCCCAGAGAGCTCAACCGAAATAATTTTTTCAGGAGCATATATATATATATATATATATATATATATATATATATTCTTCATTATAGTATATTACATTCAAACATCTAGAAAAATGCTACATAAATGCACTCATGTTTCAATGTGTATCAACACATCTCATCAAGCATTAGTAAATGACTGATTATTACAATTATTAGGATTTAATTACATACAACCTCTTTTCCCGCGAGAAAAAGAAAGAAAAGAAAAAGAGCAAGAAAGAAAGACACAAGATATAATCTCACTTTTCAGAGAAAAGGAAGAAGAGAAAAGAAAAAATATAAGGAAAGTATAGAAATGTAAAGTAGCAAGACTTGATATGTTTATAATCGGTTCAACCAATCAAAATGGCTTATGCTAAGTAAGAGTTCATGAAACACAGATTTAAAATTGCAACAAATGTAGACATTATATTTGAAACAAAATTTTCGCTACATTGTTAAGCGGCTGAGATTTCCTATGAGGAAGAAGACGTAATTTAACAATACTTTATAGTAGATAAATAATATGGCTCTTTAAGAAATGAAGGAAAAAGAATGAAAAATATTTAACAAAATAACAAACACGTAAAGATCAAACAAAATATTTAAATAAATGGAGTAAACAAAGCTTTTAGCATATAGATCATATAAAATAATAAATTTCATAGATCATAACAATGGAATGCAACTGTTAACTAAAGGGTTTTATATAGGGTATTAATAAAAAAAATCAAAAGAAAATTCTAAAATGTCAGCCAAACGTATATACCTCTAGATAAAATATTAGCAGTAATGTTAGAAGAACAATGTACAAACTATAAACATCGATAACATCGAAAGGTCTAACTAACTAAAGATAAGCTTTATATGTTTACAACAAGTTTATTCAACATATAAAAAGAAGCAATTGTCAAATTTAAAAATCTAGCAGGATTGCAGGGTCAAAGGTAAAATGTGTTTACAATTGACCGTTAATCACATCTTTGTTTTAATAAACCCTTCGCATTTTAAAATCTGATTATTTGCATTTTAAACACAGAAAACAAGGTTTGTATAATGATCTGTATGTCCATGCCAGTTTTAAAAAATTCCATTTAAGTTTAGGGATTTTATTTTATTTTTTAACTTCCAAAAATATTTTTTAAGTGAAGTATTCTTTCTATAAGTAACATTAGTAAAAGCGGAAATGTGCTAATACCAGCGGTTATTGAAAGCATTCTTGGTACTGCCAATATAAAACTTTTAAACACTCAGACTTTCAATTGTAGAGATAAAACACAGATACACTAGGGATTTATTTAGGTATTTGTTAGACAATGGGCATTGGTTAGGATTCCTACAATTACATTGGTCACTGTTCTTAACAATATTTGTATTAGTGCTTGCATTATCGTTAAAATTATTAAATTGGATTAGTGTTCTATTGTTGTGCAACTTTATAATTTTCTCAAGATTATTGGTGCAACTATAACTAAGTTTTAATGTATTCCTATTAAAAATTTTATTGAGAAGGTTATTTTTCGGAAATGTTTTGTCAATTAATTTGAGAAACTTATGGCCTAACTTCGTACTAACTAATTGATTAAATGGAAGTGCGTACCAGATGATCTTTCTATTTCTTTTCTTTGAATTACCATCATATTCTCTAGACTGAATTTCAGTGAATTGATACCCAGTATTCCTAAGAACTTTATTGTACACGCTAATAGGTTTCTCAATCATATCTTTTTTCAATGAGTTTTTGTTAATTCTACGTTCTACAGAGGATGGAATATGTCGGATTACAGATGTGGTGGTGATTGAAATTAGGGTGCATATAGATTGGGTTGGCATTGTTGTTTATATCCACATTAATATGAATCAATTTAATTTTTTTAATTTAAACTAACAAAATTATTATTTCAGTTGAAAAATAAGAATAAAACAATAAATTTTTGCTTTTAGTTTGACTGCACTTGGCGTTAACATAAAAAAATGTTTCATTTTTGGATCAATTAGTAAAAGCTTTTTATTAATATTGAGCATGTTTTAAGTCTTCTTTTTCTAGAAGAATCGGATAATACAGACCTTCTCCAAAGATCAAATGTTTGAAAACAGGGATAGGGTTTCAAACTAAGTGTTGTTTGTTTTTTATATGTTTTCAGGATATTTTAATTTTATATTTCATCGATTAGTTTTATTTGAATTTTAATCCTATTTTTTCGCTTTCTACATTACTTTTTATATCTTTATGTATTGTTGTTGTTGTTGTTGTTATTATTATTATTATTATTATTATTATTATTATTATTATTATTATTATTATTATTTTCATTCCTTTGCTCGTTCACATTTATTTTTTCCTAAATATTATTTTTAGTTTACTTTTATATTTTTACTGTTTTTATCTTTTTATTTAAAAAAAGTTTTTATTGCATTTGTTTATAGTCTTTTATTCCTTCTTTTCTTTTCTCCTTTACGAAACTAGTTTTCTTAGCTTTGTTTCATTTTTCTTTTTAAAAACCCTATTATTACTTTTTTTTTTCAATAATTTCTTCTGTCCGTCTATTTACTTTTCTATTTTTAAAATTGTTTTTTTTTTAATTCTTTATCCTGTTTTTCCCCCATATTTTCTCCTCTTAATTTCTTCCCATTCTTGATCTCCTTCACTTCTGTTTCCGAGCCGTTTGGTTCTCATTGAATTTCAGAGTTTGACACCAAAGCCCGTTTTCTACATTTGTTTTGTTTGGTAACAATTACCAATACACTTCAAGAGAATATATAGAAAAGAAAGACAAAAAGGAGTTGTAAATGAAAAATAGAAAGAAAAAAACGTAAGAATATGGGTTAGTAATGAAAAGAACATGATGTATTAAGTAAAGAAAATTGTAAATTAAAAAGAAGACATAAAACGTTAAATTTTTTTTAAAAAAAAAGAGAAAATGCAAACACAACTTAAATAAAAAGAAAACATTTAAAAAAAAAAGAAAATTGTTGCATAAAAAGAAAATCGACACTTAAGAAGGGAAAGGTGGAAAATAGAGAAAAGTATTAGTATACAAAAGAAAAGATAAAATATTATAAAATAACTAAGAAAATAAAAAGGCGAGGAATGCAAATGAAATAGATATAAAAAGACAATGTTAAAAAAAAGAAATGAATTAGGGAGAATAATATAAAAAGCGACAAGAATGACTATACTAAGAACAATGTTAAACGAAAAGAAAAAGAAGAGTTACGCCCGAGAATGGGAAGAAAAAGAAATAAAAAGAACAAATATAAGCACGAATGAGAACAAGAGAGGAAAAACATTTAAAAAATGTGGGAAAAGAAAGAAAAGAAATATGGAATAAAAGTGAAGATATTACCATCTTTGGCATAACTGTCTCACTAAGGAGATTATATCATAATACCCGGTTTGCGTAGAGGATTTCCTAACTTTGTCATCACTAGAATCAATGGATTTTTTCACAATTTATGCTGAGAATATCACGGACTGAACCTGAGAGAAACAATGTTTCCAGAAAATGGAAACAAAAAAGGATACTTATACTTAACATCAAGAAGCCAAAGTTGAAATTTATAAGGGCCATTATGAGGAAAGTGGGTTTGGAAAATTTGATGTACACAGGATAGATTGAAGGTAAGAAGGACAGGGGAAACAATACATAATTTACCTAGAAAGCTTGTGTAAATCGATGACTGATCAAGTTTTAAGGGAGATAAGAAATAAGGAAAAAATTATTAAGAGCTACAAAAAACAGGGAATTCTGAGGAGCCATGATTGCCAACGTCCCGAGGGGACCTGGCACACAGACGAAGTTGATGAATGTTTATTCCAGATTCTTTATTAGTTTATTTGACTTTGTTTTTATTAGCCTTATATATATTTTTGTTTATCTCTATTTTGTAGGATTTTTCTTTATCGTGGCCAATTTATTTTCTTCATGTTTTATTATTGATTTTTGTTGGTAGTTTTTTTTAAATATTTTATAAGATATTCATTTGATTTCTTTTTGGCTTTGTTTCTTTATAAAATGTAGTCATGTTTTCTAAGTTGAGTCGGATAGCCTGATGTTACTGAACATATTTACTTGAGGCTGTTATGTATGGAAGATATTTTATTATGAATTCATAATATTTTACTTCGCTAAAAACTAAGTTTAGCAGGTGTCAAACGGAAACATTCCAATTCAAATGTTTTAAAATGACAAAAATCGCAAAGTAAAATAAATTCATAAGCTTTAAATGAGGATAATTAAATAAAACACTATGATGAAAAAGTCCTGTTGAAATAAAAAAAAAGTTATAAAACAAAGTAAAGAGATAATAAACAAGCAAACTCTTGCTACTTCTAAATTCCATGCCATGATGGTGTTGAGCCCATGAGAGATACATTGTTCCTCCAGCTCCTACGGTCTTGGCAGAGCGTCAGAACATCATCCAGTGCCAAATTCATCTGTTGGAGGTCTTGGAAGACAACGGCTGCGTGGTCTACTGCGTGGTTGTCGTCAGTTTGAAGATGTCGGATAAAATTGGTAAATGACTAATATGGTGCGTATCAGCTCGTCACAGGACATGACCGAAGCCACGATCGCGGCTAGCAGCGATGGTTTGGACAATGTTCCAAACTAATTGACAGTGACAAAACAATGAAAATTGAAATAAAATAAGATATTCTTATTTGCAGGTTCTTATATTACGTAGCTATCCATGGCTCTCGACAGACACATTTTTCTTATATTTAAATAGCCATGGCTTGAGAAATGTTTGAGTATTTTCCCGCTGCCTTCTCTACTTTGCAGTTCGGCGTATTTCCGAAACTTGCTGCCATTCAAGTCTGTAGAGGCAAGTCTACCCTACTATTTAACCTGTAGCTAGGAGGAGAAGAGACGTGTTCATACCTTTCCCAGAGGCATCAGCGTGAATGTGAAAGCAGTAGACTTGGTCTGAAACGAAACATGATTCGCTGATTCAAATTGTACGCCGATATCATTGTAGTATACAATACTTCTCCAGAAATATGTGTGTCATTATTACATGGATATATATGTTTTATATGGAGAGAGATTTGATTTGATTTCATTTATATTATGATTGAATATGATGTCTCTTCCTCTCTCTCTCTCTCTCTCTCTCTCTCTCTTTCTTTCCCTCCCACTCTCTCTCTCTCATACACACACACAGAGACACACACACACTCACACATTTATATACAGGGTGAGATGGATAAATTGTCGTCTAAATTACGCAAAAACGAAAATAAAACATCTCAGATACATTTATCAAAATTACACAAAACTACTTGAAATACTAAAGAGTCCAGTCTACTTCAGAATCTCCTGCAACTCTTCTGGATGGTCTCCTTGTTTAAGTTGGTGAATGCTGTAATAATCCTTGTCTTCAGTTCATCTTTGGTGTTACAAAGAATTTTGTTGGTCTCTCGTTTAACTGCACCTCACACATACACATAATAATCGACGACAGTTACAAGACAATGAAAATGTTTAAAAAACATAAAAATATTCTTAATGACAAATTCTTATATAACATTACTGTTCATGACTCGCGACAGACTCATTTTTAAAAATTATATTTGAATTGCCATGGCTTGAGAAATGTTTGATTTTTTTCCCAATGATTTCTCTACAGTTTGTAATTCTGCGTATTTCCTAGATTGGCTACCATTCAAGTCTATAGAGACAAGTCTACCTCACTATCAACCCTTATCTAGGAGGAAAAGAGACGTGTTCATACCTTTCCTTGTTATTGTAGTTTTCTTTTTGTGTCTGCTATCAACACTGTTTCATCTGCATATCTTATTTTGTTAAGATTGTACCTGCCAATGATGAACCCTGGTAGGACTTGTAATTCTCTCGGGATCTCGTCTATGTAAAGGCTGAATAAGCCTGCTGAGGAAAAAGCATTCCGTGAATAATGCGCATGTAACATCCTATTCAATATAATTGCACCTCGATTTTTAATAAAGTGTTACTTTGCCGAGATGGAACGGTTATAGTGAATTTAATCCTGTCCAAGTGACCCAGATTTTGTGACCTAGTACTGATACTATGTTTAGTAAATGATAATAAATAACCTCGACAAGAGATAGCAATAAATTTTGAGATCAGGAGATTTGGATGCCGGCTTCAGACATCAAAAATGTTTCCTCTTTCTAATTATTATTGCAAATGACTCATATTTTTCTCAAAATGTGTTTGCCTTTAAATTATTTAGTCATCAAATATTAATTGAAAGCACATTTAAATTGACTTCTGCTTATTTTTATAATTCATTTTATAGGAATTTTTGGTTGTTTTTTATTTTACTGATGTCGTCATGTTTATCTTCGTCCACATAACAAGAACGTGAATTTTTTTGCATTTCAATTTTCGGCGGAAATTAAATGACATCGCTATTTATATTACAACATACCCCTTCACCAATATTCTTTTATGATTAATCAGAACCAATGTTTGCTTCCTTATTATCATGTGTAAATTCCAGTACCTCCAATTCTGTTTTAATGACCATATTTGGGATATATACTGTGGAGTAATGGATAGCGGCTCGGATTGAAGATCCAGAGAGCTGAGTTCGATATTCCAGTCGAATCTATTACATTTTGGAAAGGTATGAATCCTCATCACCACGCCCCCCAACTATGAATAATTGGCAGGACAGACCGAGTTCTATAGCCTTGGATGGCAACTGGTCTACCGCTGAAAGAAATGGCAACCTACTGCGGGAAAGCGTGTATCGCACATAACTGACTGATATTTTATCTAGGGTTTTACTTTATCGGCCACAAATAGATTCTTGGATAATTTCATGTACTCAACCGGTTCTCGTTTGATCACCAAAGTTCCTTAGCCGTTCACCATTAGTTCATATATATATATATATATATATATATATATATATATATATATATATATATATATATATATATATATGTATGTATTTATATATATATATATGTATGTATTTATATATATATGTATGTATGTATGTATATATAGATATATATATATATATATATATATATATATATATATATAAAGAAATATAGTCTTAAAGTGTGCTATATTTATGGGATAAAGTGCTCAATATCAGAGATAGAGCGTGTGTAAATATAAAAGTGAACATAGAAGTCAACACTTAGAGGCGACAGTCTGTTTCATGCTAGATGCAATTATCGCCCGATGGCCCGATGATTGCATCTAGCATGAAACAGACTGTCGCCTCTAAGTGTTGACTTCTATGTTCACTTTTATATATATATATATATATATATATATATATATATATATAGATATATATATAGATATATATATATATATATATATATATATATATATATAGAGAGAGAGAGAGAGAGAGAGAGAGAGAGAGAGAGACAAATTGTTGATAAGCATTAAAAAAACTAATCAATCGAGTTTTAAAATACTTAAGAATCGCAGGTTATGAAAATTTTTAATTCTCTTTAAAATTTATCCTATAACATAAACACGCACCTATATTTACTTATTTTCATTATTTTTTTGCTCCTATTCATTACAATCATGTTTGGTCCTCTTGAATGAGTACAATAGTCTACTTTTTCTTTGTTGTTTATATAATGATCATAATATTTCAATTAAACTCGTGACTTTACTGCTTGGGTCCTACTGGACTGCCAACTCTTCTTGTGATCCGAATAGGTAAAATTGAGAGTAAGATTCGGGTGTGGTGAAAACCCCATCAGGCCAAGAATCCTAATGGTCAATGTTGTGTCGGAAACCTACCACCCCTCTTGAAGATGAACTTGTCTGCGTCTAAAGACTTTATATAGTGGCACGTCGAGAGACAGAGGAGAGAAAGTTCCTGGCTGAGCTAGTTATTGACTACTCAGGCGATTTCTGTGCCTTTTACCAACCAATAAAACCCTTTTTATTGTTACGTGTTATTTGTCGTTTGTCTCTACAAACCCCAAACCAACATCATAACAGTCAACAAAGCTCCGTAAACGCTGTTTGGTGGATACATACTAGAGTGAGGTTTATTTATGTACTTATTTTTGCTAGTCCGCATTAGCGTGATATTGACCAGTGACCGCTGTTGCATTACTTCGGTATATTTATCCCAATTCAGGGAGTCCATGAAGATGCAGTAATGTTGGTTTATTCCAACAATTATGGGTCATTTCAAAGTGCCCATGCTTGATTTGAATAACATTCTCGGAGGCTTCCGAAGAATGGTGTGGCTTCCATATTCTTACGCCATGAGCATTCATGCGACGTGGTGGTGAGGCATTTTTGCACGCAAGATCCTACACCTATAAATCTCATGGAGCTATCGACAGCTATTGAAACATGATGCCTCAAAGATTAGAATCGATGTCACGCCGAGTTACTGAATTTTGCCAAGTGGCCCTAAACGATACTGCGGGCGTGGGGGGGGGGGGCATAACTTAAATAACTTTTTATGCGCATGGGGCTCTCTTTGCACATGAAATTGTTTCATTAATGTTCTGTATCTCTTCCCTCATAATATATGTTCTCGCTCTTTTCTATGTTTGCTTTTTTCTGTTTGTATTTTTCGGTCTGGGCTATAGAACACTGCCTGTTTTCATTGAATTTAGATACGTTTTATTGTTTTCAGTTCCATTACTATGACTATTTAGGACGCAGGCAAGGATGGCTCTTCACACCTTCCTTTTATTATCTGTAAACTGACACAACTCGTCTGCAGTCGCTCTCTCACAGACGCGATGTTGCCTCGCTCTGCCTTTTTTACAAGTACTTCCACGGTAATTGCTCTGAGGAGTTGCGTTCGCTTGTCCCCAGGCCTCGTGAATTTAAACGCCCCACCAGGCTGGCATCCCGCTCCCACCCCTACACCGTGGAAACTGTTAGATGTAGACGTCTCTTCTACTCCAATAGCTTCATGTCTCGCACATCTCGCCTATGGAACTCCCTTCCCTATTACTGTTTCCCTGACAAATACAATCTCCAACGGTTTAAGTGTAGCGTCAATCGACATCTCCAGTTGCCTTGATCTATCCACTTCCCTTCTCCACATCCTTTCATTTTTCATTCCTATCTGCTCTCGCTCCGGATCTTCTGTGGCCCCCTTGCCTTGATCGACCCACTGTCTTTCTCTTTCTCCACATCCCCTCCCTTGCCACTCCTATCTGCTCTTCCTCTAACCCTTCTTTAACCCCTTGCGTGATAGTGGCCTCCGGCATTGCTTGGGGTGATACGATTAAAAAAAAAAAAGTATTTTCCCGTTGCTTTTCCCATTTTGTTTTCGAATTCAGAGTTGTCCTCCTATATTTGCTACAGCCCAAATGCCGTATTTCCCTGTCTATTCTACTATTTGACCCACAATAGGCGAGGAAAGGAAATTAATTCGAGCGTTTTCCATGCATGCACAACAGAATAGACCGGAACTTGAACCCGTCTCGCTGATTACACCTACCACCCCACTAACCGTTACATGACGCAAACATCTCGTGAGTGTATACACACTGAAATCTTTAATTCTTTTCTTAGTATCCTCGCAGGCAATAGAAGTGCTGCTTATTGAATAATTTCAATTCCAGTTTGAATGTCTACTTGTAATTTCGATTTTTTTTTTTTGGTTGGGGACGGGGGCACTGTTCCAATTGGACCAAATTTCTAGCCATCATAGAATAGCCACACTGTATCTCAGAGTGCTAGAACATGTTTTTTCTTTTTTTAATTTTATGGTTTATGGCAATATTATTTGTGTATTTATTCGAAACATAAACTTTAAACACTTAAATGCAAAACACTTAAATTTGCACTTAAACACTTAAACTTAAAATATCTATACTTAAATTTATTCCTAGCGTAACAATGTTTTACTTCAAGTCACTATTTTAGCTGTTTTCATTTGTGTCCTTGTTTGAGCGATTTCAATTATTTCTCGAATTTCTAGATCCACAGCCTTTCGCTTCTGTTTGTTATATTCATATTCAACAATTCTAAATCTAGATATTTATCCATATTGTTTATTTATTTTGATTTTCTTTTATGGATCCACTATTTTACACCTTTGATTTCCCTTGTACCAATAACTAGGTCTGGTTTTCTGGTCCGACATCGATGATACATTTTAATTTGGTGTCTTTCATTTTCCGAAACAGATTTTGACTTGTGTATATATCATTAGTTTGTATGAACAAATTTACAGTTCCCCGTGGTTTATTGTTCCTACCCAATCAAGCCTACTTTTGTAATTTTTTTCTGTTCTAAGTTGCTGTATTAAACAAACTGGTATTTGGGAAAAAATTGAAAAAAAAAGAAAAGACTAAAAACATCCGACTTGGTCGAAAAAATCGCCCAACAAACCAATGCCTAGCTAAAAGGGAAAACCCCAATCGACTAAAATAAGAAAAGACGTAAAGTGCTCAATACATTAAGTAGAGCAGAGTCAAAAAAAGGAGTAGTGAGCCAGAAACGTAGTTTTTGGCTCACTACGCTTCAAACGTTTCTGGCTCACTACGATATATAATATATATATCGTCCGGCCCGCACTCCTTCCATGTCTATTGAACAGAAGTAGAGGTTCCATATTTTTCCATTGCCTAAACCATCACTCAAATCGTGGACTTCCCTACTCGTTTCCCTAGCCAAACCGAGCAACAGTCTTCTCTACTGGATCTATTTTTGCCTCTTCTCCCTGCTTTTGCCAAGCTTCGCAATACTGTCCTCTTGGTAATTCAGGCTACTCTATGATAGTTTTTGATATCTCTTTCCAAGCATCCATTAAACAGGAATCACTATCTATAAGACATCTTTCCGTTACCAACATGCTGATTGGGAGTCATTCCGGGATTTTCTTCGTAACGCCTCTTGGACTGACATCTTCAGCCTCTCAATTGAAAATTGCGCCACTGAGGTTTCTTTTTGAGTCAAAGTCGGCATGGGCGCTTTCATCCCTTTTCAGAAATACCAGGTGAAACCGCAACCCTCTCCATGGTTCACAGGCATGCTCAACTGACATAGCACACAGGAACCACTATTTTCGGCTATACCAGCGTAGCAGTTCTCATTTCAGTTACGTATTTGCTACTGCTCGTAAAAAATGTAAGCGATCCCTGTAATAGTCATTAAGAAATGTGCTCTCGAATTACCTCCTATATAATAAAAGAGATATGCACAAAAAAATAAGGCAACTAACAGACAGAATTAAAATCAAAGGATGCAACGCTCATATTAGAGAAGGAAAAATTCTTCAACGCTGAAGCGAGTATATTGGAGAACTCTTCCACGACGAAAAAGAACAACAAGCAATACACAGAAGTACCGACGGACCTAAAATTCTGAAAACCGAAGTAGAAGCTGCACATGCCAAATTGAACGGAAATAAAGCGGCAGGGACAGACGGGATTTAAACGGAAATGCTGACAGCCTTAGGTGACTTTGGCATAGAGTAGATCACAGAAAGAATACATGAAATCTACAACAGTGCTAATATACCGGAAGATCAACATTTTCATAGTACTGCCTAAGAAACCAGATGAAAAGAAATGCAAACTTCAGTGAACAATCAGCCTAATGTGCCATATAACAAAACTCATCATCCATATTCTGATGAAGAAAGCATGCAGCCGAACCAGGCCAGAGATAGGACAAGAACAGTGCAGGCTCATTAAAGACACTGGAACAAGGAAGATGATTTTGGCATAGACAAGATTACAGAAATAAGAAGTGAAATCTACAAAAGTGGGTATGTACCGGAAGATCTCAACAGATCTATTTTCATAGCACTGCCTAAGAAACCAGGCGCAAACGTATGCGAACCGAAAATCAGCCTAATGAGCCACATAACAATACTCACCATCCGTATTCTGATAAATAGAGCACACAGAAGAATCTGGTCAGAGATAGGACAAAAACAGTGGCGTTTCGTTAAAGACACCAGAACAAGGAACGTTATAGTCATGCTCAGAATGTTATCAGAAAGAGCAATACAAATGCATAAGGGCGTGTACCTATGTTTCATAGACTACGCAAAGGTCTTCGACAAAGTACGCCACAAGGATCTGATGGAACTGCTCAGCAACATTCATATATTTGGTAAAGATATTAGAATAATCAATAACTTATACAGGCAGCAAACAGCATGTATACGCATAGAGAACGAGTTCAGCGAATATACAAAAATAGAAAGGGGAGTAAAGCAAAGATATGTTTTCTCATCGGACCTGTTCAGCCTATACAGAGAGGCAATTCAGTGAGAACTGGAAACCATACCAGGCTTCAGCATTGGTGGCCACAATCTTAACAACGGAAGATACACAGATGACACAGTACTGATAGCAGACACGGAAAAGAAATTACAAAATCTCCTACAGATGTTAGCAAAGGAAAGTGAGAAAAAGTGACTAATCATAAACTACAAGAAGACACAATGCATAATCATCAGTAAAAGGATGAGCCCGAAATGTGATTTGCAGGTCGAGAACATTAAAATCATGCAAGTGCGACAGTTTAAATATTTGGAAAGCGTTTTGACAGAGGACGGTAAGTGCGGCACTGAGATCCGTCGAAGTATTGGGATAGACAAAGACTTATTCCAAAAGCTGGGCAGTTTATTGTGCGACAGGATGATGTCTTTGGTAACGAAGAAAAGAATACTGAGACATAGACTAAAGTTCCCTTTTCTCTATATAACGAGATTCCAGAATATAGAGAAAAGGGAACTTTAGTGGAATTTCAGGAGACAAATTCAAGAAATTACAGATGAAGAAGGTACCTTATATGTATTAAAGTTCGTTATATTTATGATAGAAGAGTGTTCGACATTGGAGATATATGATTTGTAGATATAAACAGTATGAAGAAAGAAATCAATACTTCCCAGTTTCCCGCCTTCAACGACTATTACATCATATGTCACGACTTTTGTGCATGCTCTTTATATAGGTGACTGGGTGCTTAGAGGATAGAGAAGAATTGGAAAACTGGTTTGTCTGTTTGGTCCTTTAATCCTAAACGTGGTTGGTTTATTTTATTTTTACTTATTTTTATCGTATTTCATGTTAATTTATTCATTTATTATAATTTTTATATTTATTTTTAAATAGTGATGGTGTTGAATTTTCGTTCTACATTCAACACCATCACTTGATAAGACACCAGAAGTGTTGAAACAAAATGCTAATAATTACCCTTCCACTCTCTTACGGTTTTGCATATACTCTGTCAGTGTTTTCCCATTATGCATATTTATCAGTTGTCTGGTTTTATAATCCGTAATTATCACAATATATGCTCTCTAAATACTGTTATTATTATCAGTAGTAGTAGTTATTGTAGTAGTAGTTGTAGTAATAGTTGTAATAGGTTATTATTATTACTACTACTGTCTGTTTT
The DNA here is from genome assembly GCA_964036315.1 of Acanthosepion esculentum. Lineage (NCBI taxonomy): Eukaryota > Metazoa > Mollusca > Cephalopoda > Sepiida > Sepiidae > Acanthosepion > Acanthosepion esculentum. The sequence continues at coordinate 46,977,262 of OZ038520.1, forward strand.
AATTTTGATTAACACTATAATACTCCTCCTCCTCCTTCTTCTTCTTCTTCTTCTTTGTACTGTGTCCTTTAGAATGTAAACAATAATAGCACTTCATAATTTCCTGTCTTTTGTAGCTTTTAATAAATTTAGCCTTTTTGTTATCTCTCCCCCATACCCTGTTCTGCCGTCCATTTACACAAGCTCATTAGGAATGATGCACGTTGTTTTCATATGTGCCACTTGCTTTCAATATATCCTTTGAGTATCAGATTTTCCAAGTCCTTTTTCTATATCATGTGCCCTAGAAATTTCATTCATCTCTTCCATTTTGAGTCCTTTTTGTTTCCATTACCTCCAAAGCTCCATCGTGGCTCATATGTTCAGGCCATGGTATTCCTCGCATCCTTCTGTAGAACCACATTTCTGTTGCTTCGTCTGTTCTTCATCTATGAAGAGATTCTCCAACATTCACTGCCATGTAGGACTGAGATGACTTAACATTTCAGTACTCTTTTCTTTGTTTCTAACGAAACTTTTCTGTTACTTAATACTTTGCTTAGCTTATGGAAGCTATCTATATGCATTCGGATTTCAGTGTCGCACTTTCCATCTCCTGTTAAAACACTTCCCATATATTTAGATTGATGTGTTTGTTTGGTTTTGCTGTCCCCAATTTGTAATTTGCATGCTGGGCTGTTCCTTTAGCTAACAACCATGCATTCCGTCTTCTTGCAATTGAGATTTAGTCCTTTCTTCTGGCTTTCCTTCACTACCTTCTAGTTCTTGTAGTTTCCTTCCTATGTCTGCTATTAATACTGAATCATCTGCATATTTTATGCTGATAAGGTTGTGGCCACCATTAACGAATCCCGGCAAGACTTCTAATTCTCTTAGAATCACATCATTGTATGGGTTGAGAAATTTCAGTGAGAAGACACACCCTTTTCTTACGCCCCTTTTTATTTTTATATAGAGGGTGTTCATAAAGTTTGTGTGCACTTTAAAAAAAATTATAACTTTATTTGTATTTGCGATAGAAATAATCTGTAAAAAATGTTATAAAGTTTAATGTACCTAGTTTTAAGTATAGCTAAAATAACTAATGTGATTTCAGGCATTACTGTAAATCAGTTGGCAAATGTTTTCCGTGAACTGCAAAATCGTATTACCCTTTGTATTGCTAATGATGGAGGACATGTGGAAACTTAAATAAAATTTCAATAAAACCTTAAAAAATATAGATTTACTTCTTTCTAATCCTTTTTACAAATTATTTCTATCGCAAATACAAATAAAGTTTTTTTTTAAGTGCACACGAACTTAATGGACACCCTGTATTTAAGAAATTCATATGCAGGCGGTTTGCTACCAATATAGGTTCTTGACTTATTCTAATTGTTATGATTTTGATATTTCTTACTAAATTTAATATTACTATAATTATCATAACAATATATCTATTCAGATAAGATTGTTTCTATTATTTCTTGAGTTAGTTTCTAATTGTGGAATATTTTATTCCACGAGATGTGTGTATGAGTGCTCTATATTCTGTTGGAGACAGAAGTTATTCATAAGTTCATTTCTAATGCTTAAATATTCCCTGGATCATAGGTTTCTATATTAATTTCAAGAAAGTGTGCTTTATTTAGTATAAAAATAAAGAAATTAATCCTCGTCTACGATATCCGACGTCATTGTCTAAGAATATCTTAAAATGTTTTAAAGAAGAGAATTTTCTGCACAGATGAATTTGTTTTTGTCATTTGGAAAATATTTATTTTAGACAGTAATAGCAACAAACTCGAAAATGTGAATAAATATTAAATAAAAAATATAGACAATTTGAGAAAGAATCATAAGGAACAAATTGAATTTATCATATATAGGAAAAGGAGTGAGGGTAAAGAAAGAGAAAGGAACACAGTGACTTTAACCTACGAACATACTGCAAGAATAAAAAGACTCAATTATATAATGTATTGCAAAATGCATGAATACACCCGTACTTATAAAAACCAGAATTATATATAGTATAAATTCTGATTTACATGTATATAATGAAAAAAATTATATAATAAATTACAGACTCTACTACATAAATATGTGGAATATACATATATTAAGTATAAATATAAAAAGAGACTATAATTTTTATTAATATATAAAAACAGAAATAAGAATGATTAAATATATATACTTATTTTATTCTGTAGATCTCGCTCTTAAACACGCACATGTAAATAAATATGTATGTATGTATGAAAAATATATAACCAAATAGCCAAAGAAAAAATTCGGTTAATAAAAAGAGTCATAACTCATTTTCTTAATGTTTCAATGTTTTTTCACATCATCTTCAAAACATATAAATGATATTCTCTATATTAATAGGATGATAGTATACATATTTGTGTGTGTGTGTGTGTATGTGCTTGTGCGAGCGTGTGCATGTGTGTGCGTATTTTATCCCCCGCCCCCCCCGTGAAAATGGACTGCTCCACTATCATTATAGTACAGTATAAATTTCAATATTTAAATTATGCACCGATCAGTTTTCAATCACCACCTGACAATTGCGTTGTGCATGAAACTCAGTATTGTACTACCGGTGAGGAAAAATGTATATTTTGCCAATATATATATATATATATATATATATATATATATATGAGTTGTGTATGTGGGGGGGTTATGTGACGGATGAGACCGGAACGGTTTCTGCGTTCTTTCTGAAATACCCGTTTTTATGTACAGCATAGTACTGTTCGTAATTAATTAAACGTCTACCCATATGACTCTTCTTGTAGGTAACGAGGTCTGTTTCCGAGAGATATACTCGCCCACATTCATCACATGTAAAATGATGGATTGCTGAATCAATGATTTCCCCCTTTCTAGCTGCATACTTGATATTTGCCCAACTGAGAAGATCTTAGTACTTTCATATATTGTACGCCCCCCCCCCCCAGCTTATTTCGGTCATAAGCATCAGCTTCCCACTCAAGATCATCTATATGCTGACTGCAAGATACTCTTTGAAGAACATCCTTGATTTATACCGGGGTCGAGTGTTGCAGCATTTGCTTAGGTATTCTGATGTCATCATGACCAATGACATGGCCTACCTTGTAAAGCCTGTGGCGAGGAATGTACGTTTCGATGTAGATTTGGATTTTTCAAGTGCCACAATGTCTGAAGAATGGTATATTCAGTGGATACCAACAATCCATCAAAAATCCATCTACCAAAATACTCCAGCAATAACTACGAAACATCTTGCAAAAATATGGGAATGCGTAAAACATGGCAACAATAACAGTTTTAATAATAATAATGGTATCGTTTACATTATTTACACTAAGACTCATCTTTGTTATTATTATCGCAAAGTTTTGGCTGTTGCGCCCCGCCCCCCCCCCCCCGGCCTTTTTTAGGTGTTCGTCGAACCGGTTAACCTTCATAGAATGGTACTAAATTTGTTTTCAAGGGTTGTGTTTTGTGTATATTTATGCAACTGTTAACACCAAAATTTTATATATGACACAGAGCAAAGAAAGATTCAAAATTCTGGTGGCTCTTGTAGTGAAAGTGACACAACCAGCATTAAATACGGCATATTATCTTATAATGAAGTGTGTGTGTGTGTGTGTGTGTGTGTGTTGTGTGTGTGTGTGTGTGTGTGTGTGTGTGTGTGTGTGTGTGTGTGTGTGTGTGTGTGTGTGTGTGTGTGTGTGTGTGTGTGTGTGTGTGTGTGTGTGATAAAATATAGTTTTAAGGTATACTATATTTAAGAGTAAAACCGGCTAAATATTCGGGATAGGGTATGGCAAGATTGTTTAACGCTTGAACGGAATCTTATATATACTTGTCAATGGGTCGTTATGGAACACAAGATGCTGTATTTCCAGTTTATTGGATAGGTGGAAACGTTTATATTTTAAACTAGCAGGTTTCGCCCGCTCGCTATCGCATTTGTATTTATTCAGAAAGCTAAACATTAGAATTTTAACCGTTTTTAAACAAATGAAACATGGTGAAACTGAATAATATTTAACAAGTGTTGATAGAAATAAAATACATGTATTTGCATGAATGAAAAAGTAATGGTGAAAAAATTTAAATCAAAATGAAGTTTTTTCTTAAATAATTCTGACTGTAATGTAGCAGGATAAACTACATATTTTGTTTGTTTGTTTTTATTCGGAGCAAGTATAAATAAATTCTTTCCATTTCCAACCTTTATACAGGCAGCATATAAATGGCTGCTGGCGTTTGTATACATCCGTATATATGTTAAAATTTCCCTTTCTCTAGCTTAAGGGTAGGATCTTATGTCAAATCGGTCGGGTTTCGATCGGATGTATAGCCACAATGATGTGCTGTGGATGACTATATATATATATATATATGTGTGTGTGTGTGTGTGTGTGTGTGTGTGTGTGTGTGTATGTGTGTATGTACATATATATATATGTATGTGTGTGTATGTACATATAGATATATATATATATATATATATATATATATATATATATATATATATATAGTGAGAGAGAAACATAATCAAACAAGCACTTTCATCCGCATGTATAATATGTATGTGCCTGCATATGAATAACACATATTCATATGGAATCTATTGCAAAATTCTAAAAAAAGGTAAAATACTATTGGATACGCCAAAGTTTGGAGCATTTTTTTATTATTCATTAATCATTTTTTCCCAAGGAAGTCGATAATGCCATTAGGACGATAGGGTTACAAGGAGAGAAAGCGAATGAGAAAACTCTTGTGAGGAGAAGTAAGGAGAAAAAACAATAAAAAAAACATCATTCAGGAAGACCGAAGATCGCAATTGACGACGTATTTAAATTTTTAAAGATTGTAGAGGGCATGGGAAGCAGGAAATCTAAAGGGAGTTTCACGAAAGAGAAGTGCTAAAATAACTGTTAGAATAGAACTTATGGTTGATTCTAGCTAGTTCAACTGTAAAATGGTGAGACCTACTTGCCAATCTAGTAGTACGCTGAAATTCATGCAGTCAAGTCACTAAGAAGAAAAGTTCATCATAACAATTGCCATGAAAATGTTTGTAGAAAAACCAGAGAGAATCCACGTCGCGTCGGTGAGAAAGTGACTGAAGTCGAGATGTCTGCTCAGGATAGATTACATTACAAATCATTTTTTGAATTTTGTCAAGAAATTCGAGATGTAGAGCAAAAGCACCAGACCAGATATGGCAACAGTATCCAATGCACAAACAGATGGTAGATTTATAAATGTGTTAGAAGGATTCTGACCAGAAGAATTTTCTAGCACGACACTGAACCAAATTTCCTAGGAATGGACCTAGAAATTGATTCAATATAATTACTACACTCCATGCCAAGAGGAAACATGAGCCCAAGAAGGCACAAACTGTTGCTCTCCCAGATGTTAGCATTATCCATGCTTATTCATCCGTGTGTGTGGGTATGTTGTCAATCAAAAAATTACCTTGTTTTAATTCTTATATATTATGTATTCGTTAATAATATAATATAGATATAGAATATAATACACCGGTACAATAGATTTACCACATCACAGGTATGGAATTATCAGTCGAAAAATTATCTGCTCGCAAGCAGGAAGTGAAATAATGATATTAAAATAATAATAAACTGTTATTCGGTGATTAACAAAAGAGTGAGGGCTTAATAATTGGGGGAATTGGAATTATACTCAGTATGCAATAAAGGGGAGTTTTTAATAAAAGTGTGAATGGGAAATCATTTATAGGGTCAAAAATTGCGAAATAAGTGGAGTAATCTTAATAAGATCGGGTTCATTGGAAAAGCTTTTCAAAAATAATCTTTCCCCGCGTCTATTATCTAACTAAGAATGTATCCAAAAATATGGAAACTTTATGCCAGTCAAATCTACATTTTAACTGAGAAGTGAAACACGGTTTCCAACAGTAATAACCATATAATATTTGAAGCAAAGCAGGGCCGTAGCAGAAGTTGGGTGGGGGCAGAAATATTTAGAATTTAACCTTAAGTTATCAAAGGCTGACAACATGGTTAGCGACAAGAACATTTAAAATTTCTAGTCCCTTCTTACTTTGATAGATTTTTATTTCTTGTATTTCTTTCTTTATTGTATTTTGTAAAAATAAAACCCTGTAAAAATACTATAATTGGTAAATTTTTTGGCGGAGTCAAGACCAACCCCGCAAAGAGTTAAAATAAATAAAGAACATCTTCAAATGTATCAGTAAATGATGTCTACTAACGATTTTGTAGTAAATATCTATTTTTATAAATTCTTGCAATAATTATTTATATTATAAAAACTGCGTTAAAATGTGCGTATTATTATTCAATCCTTGTTATCCCATGCACAGATAACAATTATAATTTTATTAGAATAGTAAGGAAGACACTGATAACATATAGAGAATAATTTCATCATACAAAAGCTTCTGACATTGTTTTGGTTTATCAATAAACGATATATAAAATTAAAGGAATTTTCCCCAGATTCGAACATCCAGATAAGTAGGCAAAACCTGTTGAAATATTAACCTAAGTTTTTTAAGATTCGTAATTCTATCAATAAAAACTAGACTTCAAAATAATGAATTGTTATGGGTCTGGAATATTTGAATGAAAAACAAAGTTGACTAATAAGGAAATCGGTAAAGATATCTGAAATCAGAAAAAAGAGAACAACATGTCATAATTCAATATCTACTTTTTAAATATTCAAAAGAGAAATGTAAATGAAGCAGACATAAATAATTCCGTCATTTTTGACGGGTACTACACTAATCCATAAATATTTATGATGAATATATCGTTGCAGACAGGAAAATTTGATTAGTTTTTTTCACTTCAATTCCTCGGCTACAGTGAAGTTACTTACCTGTCTCAGACTAAACAAGCGGTCCTACTACGAAAATCAATATTCGGATGATATTTATTTGAAGTTTAAACCTATTACCAAATGTTTATTGTAAAAGAAGACGTGTGGAGATTGTTGCGGTTGTGTGTGTGAGCGCGTGTTTGTGGACGTTTCTAATAAACTTTGACCATCATCAGGAATTATCATGACTTTTTGAGTTGGCTAAATAATCAGAACTTAAACTGAAATGATAAAAGAATCAAGTAACCTACCTAATGACATACCACTCCCGAATAATGGGGGAAACCAATGTAGCATGATGTCTAAGAGGTAGTGAAATCATTGTGTCGGTATATCTATCTAGATATATTCTGAAGCTGTCTATAATTTAGTTATGTGTATTGAGCATACCAGCATGGAATTTAGTGAGGTCTATAACATACTTCATTCTTCTTTATCGCAATCTGTTTACATATATATATATATATATATATATATATATATATATATATATATATATATATATATATATATATATATATATATAAGCCTAACCTCCTACAATTAATACTTAAGATACCACCAAACCAAATAAGAAAACGAGATATTTATCATTGAAGCATTAATATCAATTATATAGGCAAAAAACGAAATACATTTTTCCTAAATCAAGAAAATACTAGGGTGGTCAAAAATTAAAAACGATAACATGACAAAAAAATAACTGGAAATATATATATATATATATATATATATATAAGGAGTACAGAATTTGATAGTTAATGTATGCTGCTATTCGGTTAGGCCACATATTAAATTTAAAAGTGATCTATCTATCTATTTATTGATTGATTGAGATAGATATATCTATCTCAATCTCTTCATATCATGTATTTATGTATGTATGTATGTATGTATCTATCTATCTATCTATCTATCTATCTACCTATCTGCTGAATCAACAACAAAAATACTCTTCTTTATGAAACAAATTTCCAAGATTTCTTGAAATGAAATCATTTGTTATTCTGTTTCAACCCTTTTTTAACTTATAAATTTTTAGATTTTTTACAATTTACCCTTTTATAAATTTTAGGCTTTTATAATTTACACTATTTTTAAGTTATAGATTTTTACCACAAATATCCATAAACGTTATTATCAATACAGTTAATACATTCTGAAAAACAACAATATTTGAAATCTCGGAATATTCTATCTTTCTGATAGAATATAAGCTTCTCCTATTACAGAAAAACATATTAAGAAAATTGTTAGTGTGTCCATTGAATGTCATTGAAACTTAGACGATTGTCATTAAATGGCTCAATTACAAACAAGTTCCATTTTACATATTTATTACAAATTAAATAAATTTTGGTGGAAGGAGTATTGTATATAATCAAAGAAAGTAAATGGAATTCTCTTTGATAGACTGGCATCTATGAAAAATTGAAATTTACTTTTTTGGACATGAAAAATTGAAAATGCTCGAAAAAAACAATCGGAAGTAGACAAGAAAAAATTCTAAGTTATTTAAGGAAAAAGGCATGAACGCACGGTTTTCTCTTTTAATAGTCATTTGGTTTTCATATTCACTTTTTAATTTTTATCTTTCCTTTCTATTGTTTGTAAAATCTTTCCCTTCCAATTTCTTTCTTTTATCACTGTTTCAATTTAGTTATTTTTTTTTAAATTCTTCTCCTAATTTACCAATATTCTGTGTGCCATTATCCTTTGTTCGAAATATTAATCTATCTAAAAATATTTCACGCTAAATAGCTACTCGTAGAAAATCAATAGGAATTGATACTTAATCACTCAATATCGATTAATTTTACAGAAAGGTTACAGTCATTATAAAAAGTACCCTTAAAACAAAGAATCAGTTAAATATATACAAAAAACTAATTCTTCTGCTGATCTGCTGCTACTTATTATTCTGCTGTCGCTACTTCTGCTTCGGTTGCTGCTGCTTTGGCTTCTTATGCTGCTGCTTCTGCTTCTATTTATGCTTCTATTATTACTTCTGCTTCTTATTCTTCTTCTGCTGATGCTTCTGCAGCTCCTTATGATTCTTCTGCTGCTGCTACTTCTGCTGTTGCTGCTGCTGCTTCGGCTTCTTCTTCTGCTTCTTCTGCAGCCACTTCTGCATTTTCTACTGTTTCTTCTGCTAATTCTGATACTGCTACTCCTTCTGCTTCTTCTACTGCTGCTGCTACTTCTGATTCTTCTTCTTCTGATGCTACTTCTGCTTCTTCTTCCGATGCTGCTACTTCTACTTCTTCTGATGCTGCTGCTTCTGCTTCGACTTCTACTTCTGCTGCTAACTCTGCTTCCTTTTCTGCAGCTTATGTTTTTACTTATACTACTTCTGTTACTTCTGCTTCGTCTTCTGCTGCTTCTGCTGCTAATTTCGAATCTGCTGCTATTTATGCTACATCTGCTGCTGCTTCAGCTGCTGCTTCAGCTGCTGCTTCAGCTGCTGCTTCTGCTTTACTTCTGCTTCTGCTCTACTTCTGCTTCTGCCGCTACTTATACTTCTGCTTCTAGTTCTGCTGCTGCGTTTGCTGCTATTTCTGCTTCTGATGCTACTCATGCTTCTGCTGCTGCTTCAGAACATTTACATGATCACACATAAACCATGGTAAAGTTCAGGTATCGGATAAAGTAGCGTACCTCGTTAGTGCTGGTGGTCATAGATATTCATAAAAGGAAAAGTGCAAAAAAATAATTGGTTATTACATGTACTTATTTTTTCACAGCAGTAGTATCTGACTTTCCTCAGATGTTGACTGACAGGAAGTATCCAAAGTACTCCTGCACTCAATTTAGTATTTAAACTCTTTGTAAAACTGTCTCCCAGGTGGCGTCTATTCTTCTTCGCATTTTCTGTTCTTCTATAATTTTTACTCGGATCTTTGGTAACTTTTCTTAGTACGCCAGTAATATTATACATAACTATTACATTCGCGTTTCACTTTTTTTCAGATTTTATAGAAATTTTTGGTATTCTGCTTTTCGTTTTCTTTGAAATTTAATATATAGCCTAACTGTACAACGAAAACGCCATTCGTCTATTGTCTCTACACCTTTTTTAGCTAATTTTCTTTTATCGCCTTTTTATATAATTAACTTTCTTATCTGCATATCCGCATAATCTATATTTACTCTAATGCTTTTAGCGTCTCTCTTAGTACTATATACAAGGTTTTCTCAGACACCATCAATAAGGATTCAATTTCTCTCTTGAAATGTCCTCTTCGCAAATATGTATATGTAATACCATTTGCAATTTTTTTCGTTTCTTGTTCATTCAAAATCCTATAATTTACTTGATGTTAGTTGTTGTTTCTTTTTTCTTTTATAATAGTCGTCTACTACTCTTTCCCGAACCCACCCACCTGCCAGGGCGACTAGCCAAACGCTATAACTTGCACTATTATTTATACTGCAATTGTACTAAACAGATCTTAATCACAGTTTCTGTGGGAGAACGCATAATTTGGCGTGATCAGTTCTTTTAACAATATTAGTACGCCCATACCCTCGGTGACTTAACTGCGAGTGCAACCATAGACGACTTCTGAACAATTCCATCTGCCAAGTTTTACTCACAAAGTTTGGGTCAACTTGTAGTATGGTTTTCACGTATTTTCCGAATGAACTGCGCGCTGGGATTGTGATAACACCAGAAAGTGTTTGTACACTTTGTCGATTCTAAATTTAATTCCAAAATTTCGACTAATCGCATTAATTAAACAATGCTTCGTGTTCATTTTCTGCTGGGCATTTATTTTCATGTTATCTGTAATTTTTTCTGTAACTTAAGTTTATTTTCTGCTCAACCTCTTTACCTTCATAATTTTCATTGTCCAATCATTATCTATCTTCCTTTACCTCATAACCTTCACTTCCTACCTTCACTTCCTACCTTCACTTCCTTTTTTGTGTAGCTCACGAGCCTTATGAACTTTAGCAAGAAGAAAAATGTTTGTTGAAACAGCTGCCTACCTTGAACCTTTAGTGCCTACAATGTTTCTGTAATGTTTTGGGCGCTGTACAAGTGCGCCAACTGTTAATGGCACAGACTTAACCTACGAGAACCACAAGATCTTCACTTCCCAGGTAAAGCATTCTATTTTCTTGTTTATTATCAGGTTCACTCTATGATTCGTTAGTCCATTTATGTCCTAGCAGACTTCCTTTTCATGTTAAATACAGTCTGAGACCCGCCATGTCACGTTTACTGTGTCGACTCATTCTCACTCCGTTCATATTGCTGTTGAGTAGGATCCACCACAAACATCTTCTTCCCGAGAGCTGTTTTAATGTGAAATAACACTTGATAAGATGCTTCTCTGATCACTACAATTTTAACCTCTTCAAGTCGAAGGTCAGCCTTTATCTATCCTACATATCCTTATAATATACAACTCTCGTTGCATTTCTGTATGCCCTTACAACGTTTCCATTTATTGACCCTCTACCTTGAGTGACTCTTCTGCTTTGTGTTGGGAGAACAGTAGTAAAAAAAGATATGGTATTCTCGTTTTCATAAGTTGATTATGAACCTAAGAATATGTTACTCTATTTTCTGTCATAAGCTTGATCTGTGTGCATATTTGGTTAGTTCTTGGAGCATGATTGCCTCTTCTCTGTTTTCATAGTCTTTGTAGCCATTGTTTTGCCTTCACTCTTATTTATGTTTTTCTTCAGATATGCAGAGTTTGCTTTTCATCTATGTTTTGTCTATTTTTGATTTGGAATAACCAATCTTGATTAATTTATTTGGGGTTAAAGTTATAACAAGTCTGTTTCTTCTTGCAAGTATCCTCAGTATAGACATCTCTATGATTTTTCGTCTGCCAAATTTTTCGAATGATCTGTAGAGTATTTTTCTTTTTTTATTTTACTTTCTTTGCTTTGTTCTTTATCGTTCCTGCACTTGTTCTTTTATCAGTTGCGACCTTTTATCAATTTTAAGAGTTACTGATCCTTTCTCTCTTATATTGCAAATCCCATCTGATCACACTCTTCGACAACAATAAGTCTTCTTCCTTCTTATTTTCTTCTTGCATATGACTTCGCGGTATCTTTCCTGTGTGAAGATCGTTGTAAATCCGTCTGGACGCAGATCCTTGTAAATCCTTTCTTTATTCATCGATCTATATCCCTCTCTTTCATTCAGTCCCAAGCACCTAACTATCAATATTAACTATTATTGTTGTTGCTATACCACTTGAACTTTCAAAGTATTTATATCTGGCGACACTTGCTGGGGATCAAGTGACACTAACTCTCTTTAGTCGGATTCAAAATTTGTATAATCTTTGCTTGAAAAGTTTTGTCGAAAGATTAGATAATTATTATATACTAAACCAGTGCTTCTCAACTTTTTCAGCCCATGGACCATTTTTTCTTCAAAAATTCAAATGGACCACTCCTGCTTTTACTGTTCAATTTTCATACTAAAATACTCAATGAAAATACAAAGTAGTCTATTTACATTTTAAAATTTATTTTAGTAAACAAGGATAAACACAGGATATCAAAATCAGTTTTGATAATGTCATTCAGTCTTAGCTAGTGACTACCTTGATTTTAGTGTTTCTGACACAAGATATCATAAACAATTTCGATGGTGTCATTCAGTCTTAGTCTGATAGTTTCTCTGCTGTTGAGATCTAATTTATTTCTTTTTCTACTGAAGAGCCAAAAATCCAGATTCCACCATCTATTTTGGTAGCGAAAGAAATGATGCTTGCTTTTACATGTTAAAATATATTTCGGTGTGAGTCCTTTATCGACATGTAGGCAAAGACTCTTTTCTCAGTTTTGTATTCTCTTTCAAGTCCAGCAACATTTCAGGCAACTCAATATTTTCATTTCTTGTCGCATAATTTTCTTAGTCTACAAACCAGAGTGGATAGTCCATCTTTAATAGATCATCGCATCTTTTCTCAAAGTCTACATAAAGACCTTTATAATGGTAAATGCATGCAGAAATGCATTCTGATGTAGGAGCAGTGGTGCTGAAATTTTGAAATGATGCCAAATTCTTTTCTCAAACTGTTTTTCAAAAGTTTCAATTTTCCCATGTAGCCTTTTATCTTCTGAGCACAGGTGACTAAATCTGATCTTCTACCTTCTATCTCCAAGTTAAGCAGATTCACTGTTTTAAAAATATCACTCAGGTAGAATATTTTTGATTTAAACTCAGGAAGTCTTTTTAGAATTTCCTTAACTGCATCAGCTTACTTCTTGGAGTTGTAATAAGTCATTTAAGACTTGAACATGAGAAAGTTGAATAATGGTTCCCACAAATTCATTAGTCTTTCAAGGATCAGACCTTTTGACAACCATCTTACTTCTGTGTGAAGCAATAGGGTTTTAAAATTTTCATCTTCACAGAATTGCACAAAACATCTATGATTCAATGAGTTTGATTTGACAAAGTTAATTGCATGTATGGCAGTGTTGAGTACTTCTTGCATGTCTCCTGCAATATTCTTTAGATAATGCAATAAAAGACATGAGAAGCAACTGATTTCATTCCAGAAACAAAGTCTTTCACTTTTCCTGTCAGGTCAGCAGCTCTATCTGATGTAATGTTGGTCAAATTAGTCAAGGGAATATTTTTATCATTAAAATAGTGCATTACTTCATTGAATATAACATCTCTATTAGTAGTTTCAGGCAAACGTTTAATGAATAACATTTGTTTTCTTATATCATCTTCATGGATGAATCTGATATAGACCAGAAGGATAGCTTGCTTATAAATTGCGCTCTCATCAACTTGGATAGAAAACTTTGTCTTTTGCAGAATTTCCAACATCTTCTCCTCAACAAAATTAGACATTTCATCCTGTCTTCTTGTAATAGTGTCATTTGAAAGTGGAATTTGTACTCAGAGTAGATGCAGCATCTTTTCCTAGAACCTCATTTGCACAAGCTATCATTCTTGCCATAAACTCTGAAGTGCTCCAACCTTGGCAATAATTTTAGAATTTTGACTAGCTGTCTTTTCTTTTTATTCTCAAAATATTCCCACTTTTTACCAACAGATGATGAATGCATTGATTTTTGGTGCTGCTTCAGCTTAACTTTCTTCATGGAATCATTTGCCAAGATGGCACCACATTCAAGGTTTTGAGTCTACAAATACGAAGCCAAACATGATAAAATCTTCTCTGTAATTCCTCAGGCTTGCTAAGAAATTGCCTCACTCACAAGAACAAGTGGATAGGCGTTTTTTGTCGTCAAACTTCCGACACATGCATACTTAACAATACATACACTCATATTATATATGCATATATATATATATATATATATATATATATATATATATATGTATGTATGTATATATATATATTACGCGAATCATTCATACGAAAAGCAGATAATGAAGTTAATGATATAAATGGCAAGAATCACTCTCGCAAACAATTTTTGATAATAAAATACATTAACCTCGATTCCGTTATTGAATGGTATGATCCTTGTTTATAAATTCCGGGGTTTTTTAAGGTATTTTTTACTACTAGCTTTCAATTGTTTCATACAATCATCTTCAGATAGGGAAATTACGTGAGCGAGCGGCGCTATATTGAGTCTGATTAGGCTATCTCTTCGTCACCGAGGCTATCTAGCTATCTCTGTCTATTCATTATTTATATATATATATATATATATATATATATATATATATATATATATATATATATATATATATATATATATATATATATATATATAAGTTTGTTCATTATCTATCTATATCTACATATATATATACACATAGCTTGCTCATTATCGCTATATCTATCTATCTAGCTAACTATCTGTCTATTCATTATCTATCTATCTATCTCAGCTTGCTCATTATCTCTCTATCTAGATAGATTGCTAGCTATCTCTGTCTATTCATTATGTATCTATCTATCTATCTCAGCTTCCTCATTATCTCTCTATCTAGATAGATTGCTAGCTATCTCTGTCTATTCATTATGTATCTATCTATCTATCTCAGCCTGTTCATTATCTGTCTATCTGTCAATCTATCTATCATACTGTATGCCTGTTTCCATTCTGTATATGTTTCATGTGCCGCATTGTTATATCATTATACTCCTACTTATCTTTTTTTAAAAATATTTTCTTCCAACCCTTATTTGTTTGCATGCCTGCACTTTCGTGTTTTTCGTCATTCGATTATTTGTATATTTTGCTTCCTTTCATATACTTATCTCTTGTTTATTTATTTATTCATTGTAATTGGGATGACGTGGGTGAATAAGGACTGCTTTAGAAAGTGAGAGAATATCTCTGACTCATGAAAATAAAAGTGAAATTAAATTAATTCAGAAAATCACGTATATCTGAAACGAGATTATTTGTGTGTATATAGAGTTCTTTTTTAACTTGTGTATTCTTGTGCGTGTGGCTAGAAGCAGTAGAGAATCTGAATGTCATTTTTCAGGGAACTCACTTGCATACATGAGGATGCATATATGTTTGTGTTCCTTCTTATGAGTTTATATGTGTATTACGCTATTTTCCTGTACACATGGTCGCCGTTTATATGAGCATGCTGTCTTCTTGCAAGTGTGGATATTCAAACGACTACCCACGTGTATTTTCCATACCAGTAGGATACTTTTTCACACACAAGCACACACACACACATATATACATAAACACACACGCACATATACAAATCTATAAAGTAACATGCATATATATATATATATATACCAATATTATATACACATATATAAATACACACTCATATAGATAATACAGATAAAAGCACACACATTATATATAGAAATACATACGCACATATATAGAAATACACACATATTTATACAACGAAATAAACACATACACGCAAAAATATATATGTCTGTGTATGTGTGTATGTAAAAAATAAAGTATAAATAAAATATATTTCTGTAAGAAGGGCAATATGAATAAGGACGATAGGAAAACTTTCCTTCACACATTTCGTGGAAAAAAGATTCATCCTCAAAAATTTTAATGACCTAAATCTACTTAATAAACAAAATGAGCTAATGCTAGGTTGTAATCATAGGAAAAGATTTCTCTTAAAATATTTTATTTCTGGATAAATATATTATCCAAATTTTGCTTTCACTTCCCATATTTTATGTTATATATTGATTACACCCCTTTAACCATTTTAACATCTATTATAACTTTACGTGTTACCCGGCGTTCGTCTTTTAAACTTTAAAATTGCTTTTAATTTTTTTTTCATAATGACCCCCATGCCTACACCCTTTTTTCTGTATTTACACCCCAATATTATATTTAACTTATTTTAAATTTGAGCTGTGAATCTGAGTTTAATTTAGCGTTCCTTTAGTATATTTATTTAATTTTTAAATCATAAGTAATATTTCGTGCCCAATGAGTTAATAAAACAACGAAACTTAAGTCGCACCCCAAACGTAGGTATATGTATATTTATTTATATATATATTTTTTTTAGCTCTGTCTAACCACATTGAGCACTGTTATGTTTACACATTAAAGTAAATTTAGTAAATATTTGCTTACTTATGTATGCATGCTAACGTGCACATATACGGTTACTAATATGTAGTTATTTGATTTACCCACTTCTCTCTATATATCTTTCTGTCTGTCTGCTGTCTCTCTCTCTCTCTATCTATCTATCTATCGATATACATATATATATATATATATATATATATATATATATATATATATATATATATATATATATATATATGTATGTATGTATAAACAAATATTATTAAATATAACAGACAATGAATGTCTATTATGTCTGATCATGAGCCGTTGTAATGTTCGAATGTTTGCTTTAATTTCGGGTGAAAATAAAGACAAAAATTGTCCAATGTTTGGATATTTTTTATTAAGTTGGTCCTTGATCTAAGATTTAAACTCACATGAGCCATGTTCAGAGTGGTTATATAGACATTTTAACAAAGATATTCACCATCGAACATAGTATTTTATGCTGATAGAAAAGATTTCTATGCGACGATAACGGTCGCAGAATAGCAGACACAGGTCGTAAATTCATGATGCGGTTCTATGACATCATAGCACGCGAGAGGCCGAAATATTACCGACAGAACCATATGTCTAGATGCAATGTAATGTGTTGTGACTAGTTTGAAATGTAATTTTGTTGAGCGGGGGTTGATTTGTTTTAATGTAGATGGCCTCCAATATCTGAACGTTCTTTTACTATATGTATGTGTAAGTATTATTGTGTTATCAACTAATATCTGTCTAATATTATGTAAATTGCTATATTTTTCTAAAAAAAGTTCTTTAATAAGGCTAAGATCAGAAAGGTGACAAGTAAGCCTGTAGGTCTGATGAATTGGATCGTGATTACGATTCCAATATAATAAATTACAACCATGGAATATTAGTGTTTGAACATTTTATATTATATTCTTACTCTGTCCTGGAGATTGAGTTCAACCTGGATTCTATCCTCTTGGAAATTTATATATATATATATACACACACATTATGAAATGAACAAAGTCCGACAATTATTTAAAACATTTTTTATGTTTATTCGTTCTTTTTATAGATACAAATATTTAAGTAAATGCTCTGTTTATAATAAACAGTATTAAGAACATTTACCGGCCTGAATGACCGATAAATTTTCATAGAAAATATGCGTCCTCCGACAGGAATCGAACCTGTATCCTATACAGAACCGTCATATAGCTAGACGTGCCATAACCGATTGGGCCACAGAGGAGCATTCGGTTAGCAAGGTCGATTTTACTGTTTTTAAACACAATTCTCCATGACTTTCTCTCATTCATTCATATTTTCTCAATGCGTATCCAAATGTAAACAAATGGCGTTATACATTATGAAATGGGCAAAGTCCGACAATTATTAACAAGACATTTTTATGTTTATATATATATATATATATATATGTGGGGGGGGGGTGTTTGTTTGTGTGTGTGTGTGTGGAGAGAGAGAGAGAGAAACTGAGAGAGATGTACTATGTGAATATTGGAATTGTCAATGCCTGCAGACTGTCAATTTCATGCTTTACGCTATCTTCATGTATAGATATATTAATATAGCACGTCTCTTTGAGTGTGAGTGTAGTATTTATATATACAGTTATGTATATATAAATATATAGATATAAATGTATATGTATAACATAATATACAAGTGTGTAATAATATATATATGTGGGGGTGGGGTGGGGGTAATTTGTAATGGATTTCCTATTATTCTAAACGTTATTTTGTGGATACTCGTGTTTGAGTAGACACCCTGTTTTTTAAACAGCGAGAATTACGTCTACCGCCTTGCGATATCGACCGACTTAATTTCGAATAGTAGGAAATAATGTCAAATAAATAATTTATTCCTTAGAAATTACGTTGTTTACTTTGCGGATACGAAAATATGAGCAGATATGGGCTTTCGAGATCTGAAAGAGAATATGTGGATTCTTCAGGAGAATCATTGAATTTTGTTGGGATGTTATGGCTGAAGCGGCCTAAAGCAAATCGGATCAGATGGTACTTTCTTCTACAAAGGCGGGTGTATCCTGCCGGAAAGCACGTCCCCTTATTAAATCTCTCGATTAACGCAGGCCGGTAGGCGTAATTCAAACTGTTCTGATAACCTGGCATCTACTGACACTTAGGTATTTACAAAATAACGTTTATACATAGGTGTATAGATGTTTATACTTACATTAGAGTATGCACATATTATTCCGTATTATGCTCAAACAATCCCCCATACGTGTAAGAAATCAATATTCATCGGATATTTATTTATGTTTGTCGAAGTTAGTAGTTTGGTAGGTAGGTAGGTAGAATACAATCAGTCTACCAGTATATAGTCTAATGCTTGAGAACCTATAAATGTAGTCGTTAATAAACCGTCAAGTCACTTCTAATCCACAGTTTTTATTTCCTTTTAAAATACGTATTTTTCTTCCATTTTTATTTCTCAAGATGAAAAGTATCATTATTTCAAAGGTAGCATTATTTTAAGCAGTAATTTTAATTATTTTGCGCATTTGTTTTCAGGTTTATTAGAAACCTGAAAATAAATGCACAAAAATCATTATTATTGACGTGAGTGGGAACTAGAAAATCACACTATTATTGAGTAGCAAATTGACCTGTGAAATGCTTTATTATTCAAATTAAATATGTTTATAGTATTGCGTTAATAAAAATCCCATTATGACGTACCGTTTTTGCTATGTCAAAGTAACAAGCAAAAACACACAAATAAATCGGATCATTAAAATATAACAAGATACATCAGCGCAGGTTATGTTGGAGTGTTTATGTAGTCACGATGGAGGATGATAGCATCCCAAAGCAGTTTTTATACGGTGAATTGTCACAAGGAAAAAGACTAGCACATACTGTGAATTGCGAATTGACTAGCACATAGTCCGAAATATAGGTATAAAGATTGCATTAAAAAAAAAAACACGCCCAAGAAGGCTAGCATCATGCAAAATGAAAAGGAAAGCCGAATCTCGAATGTCAAATTATCGCAGGCCTTAAAAATCGCCAAAGACGCCACATAATGAGATATATAGTATTTATCTATTAACAACTGAAAGAGACGCCTAGCAATTCCACATCATCGCAAGATAATGTAAAACTCTAGCAGGAATTAAAATCCACACCAGCACTACCGATATTTTGGGATGGGTCATGCATTGGTCGAAATCGAGTGGCAGTAAATGTCAGGTAGTTTAATATGGTGTATACACACATACTAAAATGTGTTTTCTGATTGTTCTTGAACACTATGATTGTTCTATAACAGTAAAATGTACACTAAATCATTATGTCAACAAGTATTATTGAAAGGGGCACGCACGCGCGCGCACACACACACACACACATACATACATATATATATATATATATATATATATATATATATACTGAAGAAAATTTACAAAATAAGCCAGGCCCTGTACAAAACAACTTAGTTTATCAAATCTGCAATAACTATTGCTAAAACATCGAACAAACTTGTCAATTATGGTATTATTTGTTTAACGAGTTGACACCAAATACACACACACATGCACTAACACAGGCACATACGAACACACACACATACACACACACAAACACACACACATACAGACATATATATATATATGTGTGTGTGTGTGTGTGTGTGTGTGTGTGTGTGTGTGTGTGTGTGTGTGTGTGTGTAAAATGTGTATGCATATATATATATATA
Organism: Acanthosepion esculentum; assembly: GCA_964036315.1. Taxonomy (NCBI): domain Eukaryota; kingdom Metazoa; phylum Mollusca; class Cephalopoda; order Sepiida; family Sepiidae; genus Acanthosepion; species Acanthosepion esculentum. Next base: position 46,997,440 of record OZ038520.1, read on the forward strand.
TATATATATATATATATATATATATATGCGCGGTACTTATTGGAAAGTGCTCAATATCAGTGATAGAGCTAACATATATAGTTGGATTGATGTGAGTTTGTGACCCTGGGTTTCACGCTTGTCTGACGGTCACATATAGCGTGAAACCCAGGGTCACAAACTCATATCAATCCAACTAAAAATATATGTATATATATATATATATATATATATATATATATATATATATATATATATATATATATATATATATATATATATATATATATATATTATGTGGTACGTGTTCAATTTATATAACATAAATCATTCATACGAATAACAATTAATGAAGCTCATTATGGCAAGAATCACTCTCGCAAACAACATTTAATAATAAAATATAATCAACATCATATCCGTTACTGAATGGTACGATCCTTGTTCATAAAATCTGGTGTTGAGTGGTCTTATTTTTCTACTAGCCAGGGCTTTCAATCGTATCGTCCGATCATCATCAGGTAGTAAATTAGTTAAGTTTTTTAAATCCAGGTAATAATTAGACATCGAAAGTGCAAACCGAAAGAAGTCTTTTTTACAATTGTGATATTGTTAACAGTAAGAATAATTTTGGAGCGTGCAGACTCGACGCTGAGGTTAAATTTTGAATTTTGAAAGTTGCCTGCTTCACTGTTAACTTTGGCATACGAAATCTAAAATGGAAATGTCAGTCCTCATCTTATGTCTCCCTGAATCCTGATCTTTTGTTGACTTCCTTTGTTTCTTTCAGTAAGTGGATAGAACAAAGTTTAGGAGGGATAAAAGAAGGGTAAAATTTATCAAGAGCTACAAGATAGGAAATTGGGAAGAACCATTATCACCAACGTCCTGAAGAGATACGGTGCATAGAAGAATAAGTACACGGTGTTGAAAATGCACTTATAGTTCATAAAACCTGCAAGTCAAGTAGATAGTAATACTTAGTGCATTCTATAAGTCATTTAAAATCGTGTTACTGGTTACGGTTTGATGGGTGACAAATAAAACTTTTAGCTCAAGCAAGTAACATGATTTTTATATTATATTTACTTGTTTTGTTATTTACATGAAATCATTAAGCCTTTAAAAGGCGGTAAATCCAAGCTTATATTAACAACGTTAAACGTTTGAACAGCAAATAGATTTAGTTTGCGGATAAGTTGAGATATAGATAAGATTACAAACGAATTAAGTTTTAAGTTTTAAATCAAAGTAATTGAAGTAAACGGAGAAGGATTGAAAAGCGCTTGTCAAAAGATATAAAAAGTGAATTTGAAAGAATTAAAAAGGTTGAAAATTTTAGATGAAATTGAGACTCAGTGAACGGTCAGCTAAATAAAAAATAAAAACAAACTAATAAACAAAATATATAATTTATTTATAACTATATATATAACTATCTCTCTCTTTCTATCTCTCTTCCTCTCTCTCTCTGTATATATATATATATATATACATATATATATATATATATATATATATATATATATATATATATATATATATATATATATATATATATATGTAAGAGGATATAACTCAAAACATGAATAGTTAATTTAAAGATGGCGTTAAAAATTTGAGAAAATTGTAAAACAAAATAAAGGAAGAATATGAAAAAATAGTGCTATGAAGGTTAAAATAAAAAGTGAAAAATATATTTTTAAAAGAAGAAAAGAAATGCGAAGATTTAAGCAAGTTTATCATTGTTAAGGCAAGCAAATAAGTAGAATAGATTATTTATTTAAAGATATTGACGAGGTTAGCAGAATAGGAATGTGTGACGTTCTTAGGACTAAAACAAATTATTTATAGAGTTTTATGTTTTATTCAGGGATTCTTTGTTGATGTCCAATGCAGATAGATAGATAGATAGATAGATAGATAGATAGATAGATAGATAGATAGATAGGAAAGGGCATAGATAGATAGATAGATAGATAGATAGATAGATAGATAGATAGATAGATAGATAGATAGATAGATAGATAGATATGAATAGACTGACAAATAGATAGTTACACACACACACATATAAAGAGATAGATAGATAGATAGATAGATAGATAGATAGATAGATAGATAGATAGATATGAACAGACTGAGATGGATAGATAGTTACACACACACACATATATATATATATATATATATATATATATATAGATAGATAGATAGATAGATAGATAGATAGATAGATAGATAGATATGAATAGACTGTGATAAATAGATAGTTACACTCACACACATATATAAAGAGATAGATAGATAGATAGATAGATAGATAGATAGATAGATAGTGGAAAGGGTGACAGACATAACAGACAAAAATACACATATAGGCAACAAACAACCCTAACTAATTTTTTTTGGTCAGAGGAAACCGTGTGTAAACTGGTTTTAGTATCTTGCAAACTATCTGATGAGTCCGGATATGGCACGCTCTTTACACGACACTACTTATTAGCCAATGAATTATTTCTTTTTTTCTGCATGTGTAGTGGGAGAAGTCGTGGCGTGTATGTATGTATGTATGTATGTAAGTGTGTGTGCGTGCGAGTCCGCGCGCGAGCTTTAAGCAGTTACTAAGATGTGGTTAATGATACGTATAATAAGTCGTTTCTCAGGTTTCTTTACTAAGCTCTATGAAAGAAAATCACATCAATCACACTTTTCACATAATAACACGCTTCGTGGTTTAGACGGTTGATATATTTTTATCCGTTTGTTTACTTTTTGTTTGTTTGTTCTGCATCATTAATAGTTTATTTTTGCCTTTTGTTGTATCTTTATTCGGTTTAATTTTCGCGTCGTATTTTGTTTAGTTGTTTTGATTTCATAATTGTTTTCGTTTACAGCCTCATACATATGTTTTTTCCTTGTGCTTCTAGATTCCTGAGTTATTTTCTTTTATTTTACTGTTTATTTCAATTTTTTATTAATACATTGATTTTTTTATAGAAGTTTTCTTCTGATCCATTAGAAATCATCTTCCAAGTTTCTGAATCCACAGAATACATCGATCTTATAGAGAATTATATCAATCTACAATATCTTACATGATTGACGAGGACCCCAATATGGAAGCATTTCAAGCCTCATCAAGAGAACGACAAAGAAGATCCCTAATATATTTAATATTTTTCTTTGACTATGCCTTATGCATTTAAAAGCTCAGATATGAAGAGGTGGATATGAATCCTTTAAGCATTCCATACCTCTTCGCAAACGAATTTACCAGTAGAATACAACCATCTTGCTTTACTTTCCATTCACAGTTGAGATAAGATCGGTTTTGAACAATCAACACCATGTACCAAGTGTTCCAAGAAATAGGATTCACAATAAATCTTTCCAAAACAGAAACTATAATCTGAAAGGAAGCGGAACGAAAAATAGTGATCGCAATTACAAATTCAGTAAGTGGATTTAGTAAACATCAAACAATACAAATACCTCGATGTATGGATTAGTTATATCAAATTTAGTAAAGGAGATAAAGAAATTGAACATAGTATAGGGAGCACTAGATGTAGTTTCGCCCAGCACCGTTGACTGTTTTAAAACCATAACATTAGCATGAAAACTCAAATCATGTTCTTAAATATCATCGAAACTTTCATATAGATATCAAGCATGGCGCCGAAATAGATATCAAGCATGGTATTGAGAAATATCTAAACTGCTCACAGTATACAATCACTTTTTCAGATCAATGGTTAAACATGATTATGAAGCAGTGGAGCCTCTCGGTTTTGGCGAAGACCATCTCTCCTTGTAGACTGGCGCTGCAGAATCAAACAAAGAATATTACCCGATAGCAGAAACCAAATCAATTGAGAACTTTCAGCAGCAGCAACAGAATGGTTAGCACATGTAACTCGAAGAGAAAATAATAACATAATCAAGATGTTGACATTCCACACTACTTCAAAGAAAAGGCTAGAAAGGAAAACCGCCATCAATACTGGAAAGAGCAATAACAGCTAGTGGACTTGAAAGACCTATTTTCAAGAAAATTTGTTTTAAAATAATGATTTTATAAATGTTATCCGACAATAAAACACGTAGCTCGGTCAATGAACGCCAAACATTTCCTTATAAGGAATTGGCTAACATTATTGTTATCATTATCATATTTTTTGTATTTTTTCAAGGTAACATGTCGCTTCAGAATGTAAGTGATTTTGGCTAACATTATTGTTATCATTATCATATTTTTTGTATTTTTTCAAGGTAACATGTCGCTTCAGGATGTAAGTGATTATGGCTCTCCACTGATTTCTTTTTAATTATAATTGACAAAATTGAAAGAAATATCTGTAATGTAATCGATCCTGACCAGGCATCTCAGCTTCAATCACTTTCTCACCGACGTGACATGGCTTCTCTGTCTTTATTAACGCTATCTTCTGTCTTCTTGTATCCTGTTCATTTTTTGTCCTTTCCTCAATCCTCACTGTTCCCAGTGTTCTCTTTCACTTTCGCTTTCACTTTTACTCCTTGTAAAACCCTGCGAGCATTACCGTCTCGCTTAGGGCGAAATGATTAAAAACAATATCCGTCAATTTACATTTCTTGGGAAATATAGTAGATTTGCTTCCCTTTGACTCCATTAATAATCAACATATTTTGAATTCTAAGTTTTCTATCTCTTAGAAAGGCTTCAACATAAAGCAAAAAAGTACAGTCATCTTACTAGTTAATCCCTAAACAGAAAGCTCGTCTGTATAATTATCATTAAAATAATTCTAGAAAAGGCACAGTGAAGCAACATTACGCCGGTAGGAAAGTGACTGAAGTCAAGATGCCAGGTCATGACATGACAGATTCTTCTTTGGGTTTTATAAAAAATCTCTAATTATATTGCAGAAGCACCAAACCAGATATGACAACAATATTCAATGCATAGATATTTAATAATGTTCACAAATTAGAAAAAATCAATTTTAAGTGAAATTGGTGATGAAAAACTAACATTATCTTTAGTGAAATTTTATTGAAATCGTATGTTTCCTTTCAACCTACTCGACCTTTTATGAAAATGAGTCATATGTTGATACTTCATTTTAATTTATGAAGATTAAAATTATACAGAGTGCAACATGTGTTAGGGAACATATATTTAGTGAACCATAAATGAAAGGTGAGCTAACATAATGTTATGCAGTATACGCCAAAGTTTAATACTATCATTACTTTCTGATATAAATAAAAAGGCACACTGTGCTCATGAGACTAGTCACCACTAATACAGACATGGCGTACTTTTTGAGCGTAGGTATAAGATGAAAGACAGGAATATTTGTACAAATGTTGTACAAATGTAAAAACACGTATTTTTTGTATCAATATTAATAGCTACAGCGTCATTTTAACTGAAAAATGTAAACTAAAATTAAAACAATGGAAAGTCAGTACTATTCGCTAAAGCGTAAATATTCACAGGAGTGTGCAGAGGATAAAATAAAGAAAAGGTGCGAATTTCAAGTTGTGGAAAGTTATATAATTAACGTTGTTTGTTACTTAACAGATGAAGTATCGAAAACGGCAATTAATATCGTTTGTCGATAAACCTGTTAATTCTTAAGAACAAATCAAAATGGTATTAAAATTATTTCGTTATTATTTCATTCTACACCTTTTATTTTTAAGGAAACAAACTTTGAAGTTTCGTTTATAGCCACACACACATATAATATATATAATATATATTTATAGTTAATAATGTATATGTGGAGATGTTTTGCCAATGAGTTTTCAAATTTAGGTAGCGCACACATTCAAAGAAACACACGCACACACACAAACAAACAGACAAACACATACACACACACACACAGACATATATATATATATATATATATATATATATATATATATATATATATATATATATATATTTGTCATCCACAGCTCATCAGTGTGGCTAGACGTCTAGGATCGAAACCCGACTGAATTTGCGTCAGTCCGAACTTCTCCCACTAACCCGCCAGCGTACGGTACGGGATGAGGGTGAATTTTAGCGTGTTTATTTTTAGATTCAGATAAACACACAGTGACTGACAGTGACTCAATTCTGTCGAAGAGTCGTGCAGTATTAGCTTAAATAGTCACTGTTTACAAATTCACACCTCAAACCAGAGGGCTCAACCGAAATTAATTTTTCAGGAGCTATGGATATATACATACTGAACAAAATTTAGAAAATAGGCCAGGCTCTGTACAAAACAACTTAGTTTATCAAACCTGCAATAAGTTTTACAAAAACATTGATCAAACTAGTCAATTTTGATATTATTAGTTTAACGAGTTGACAGCAAATGTACACACACACACAAACACACACACAAACACACACACACACATGCACATATATATATACACACACATACACATATATATATATGTGTGTGTGTGTGTGTGTGTGTGTGTGTGTGTGTGTAAATTATTTTCAGATAGAGAATATCAGTAAAGGAATAAAATGAAAAAAAAAGAGGAAAACTCTTCTTAGCCGATGCGTTTCGTCCTCTGAGGAGTTTTATCAATGAACGTTCTCAAATTTAAAAACCTTGATAAACCAATAACATCCTTGTTCTTTTGTATAAATATGTGCAACAAAATAAATCATTTCTTTTGCCTTGATAAAGTCCCTCAGAGGATGAAACGCGTCGGCTAAGAATTATTCCACTTGTCACACAACTAAATCCTCAAACAAAAAGCAATGTAGTATATCAATTTACATGCCCGTTCAGAGATTGTATCCCTGATGTTAATAATAAACCCGCTACATATATTGGTTTTACTACAACCACGCTCTCCCGTAGAGTTACTTGTCACCTTTCTGATCTTAGTTCTATTAAACAACATTTCTTAGAAAAACATAGCCATGTAGATGATATTAGACAAATATTAGTTGATAACGCGATAATACTCACACATATGCATAGTAAAAAGAACCTTCAGAAATTGGAGGCTATTTACATTAAAACGATGCAACCTACACTCAACAAAATTACATTTCAAACTAGTCACAACACATTACATTGCATCTAGGCATATGGTTCTGTTGTAATATTTCGTTCTCTCGCGTGGTATTACGTCATAGAACCGCGTCTTGAACTTACGATCTCCGTCTGCTATTTCGCGACCGTTATCGTCGTATAGTAATTTTCTAGAGTCAAAATGACAAAATGTCATCTTTGACGGTGAATATCTTTGTTTCATGTCTGTATAACCACTCTGAGAATGGCTCATGTTAGCCGAAAGCTTAGGAGCAACTTAATAAAAAACATCCAAATGTTGGAGAATTTTTGTCTTTATTTTCACCAGAAATTAAAGCAAACATTCGAACATTAGAATGGTTCATGATCAGACATAATAGACATTCATTGTCTGTTATATTTAATAATATATGTTTAAATAATTATCTGCTACTGCAATACATACACACACAAATACACACATACACACACACACACACACACACACACACACACACACACACACACATATATATATATATATATATATATATATAAGTTTGTTTAAAGACCAGCGAAGGATAACACAACTAACGACACGTGAAGATGCGACAATACTAGAACGATAACGAAACAATGAAATGCACATCTAAAGATAAAATGAATCTAATACAGGTTTATTTACCTACAGCAAAATTGTGAACGCTGAAAGCATGCAGATTGTATTACTATTGTCTCCCTGCAAGCTATAAAACTTGCAAACAAATAAAAAAATCTTTAGTTGGTATTCAACTAATCCTGCATACATTAAAATTTCGTGTTCAAATCCACCTACATTAACACACACATGCATACATAGATTATCTATGGTACATAGACTTTATTAATTTAATCGCAGTACTAGATGGGCGGCAAGGTCTCATCATTTTACAGTTGAAATGGCTAGATGTAACCGTAAGTTCTATTTTAACAGTTTCTTCAATCCCATTTCTCACTTGTAGAAGTCGCTTCTGGCTTCTTGCTTTCCAGTCAACTTTGACCTTCAAAAATGTAAATGCCATGTCAACCGTTATCTTCTATCTTCTTAATTTCTGATCTTTTAATACGTAAAAAAGAAGCCAGAAGAGAGTTCCACAAGCGAAAAATCTGAAAGAAACTGTTAACTTGGGATATACGGTTACATCTAACTATTTCAACGGTAAAATTATTTAAATTGCTGCAATATCTTACAAGGAAAAATACCATAAAGAGTGACGATGCCAGAAATTATAAAATCTTTAAACTACATCTTCTGTATATCTTCTACAACATAACCTTGTCGCAGTATCCTACAAGAAGAACACCATAGTGACGATACTAGTAATTATAAAATCTTTAGACCCTAGTAAGTGCTCCAAATGTTAACTTTGCGAGATAAAATATTTTTTAATAAATTTTTTGAATAAACGGATTTGTTTTAAAATACAGAAGTTCATTTACTTCCGTCATCACACTCTATATGCAAATTTTATATTAACACAAAAATACTTTTGAACATTAACGAATTTGCAACTAATAAAGTTTTCTTAACGAAAATTGCAGAGTGGAAGCCGTAAACAAGATGAATGCAGAATTAATAACATTATAAAAAAATGCATAACACCAGTTAACAATAGCAAAAAAATTAGATTAATTATTTATTATAAAAAATTGAAAACCTCTAACCTTATAGTTAAAAATAACAATTCACCTCCTAGAACAATATTAAATAGAGCAAATATTATTTACGAATTCAAATGTCCATTAAGGAATTGTATTCCTCAAGAATCAACTTTCGTAAATAATTATATAGGCCACACTACAACATGTTTAACATGCAGACTAACTCTACACCTTTCTGACAATAGCTCAATTAGATCTCATTTAAATATTCATGGAGACCTACCGGACACTATTCGGAACATACTTGTCGACAACACTAATATAATAGCATCATCTACATGCAAAAAAGGCTAAAAATAATGGAAGCCTTATTAATAAAAACAAACAAACCAACACTTAATAATATTAACTTTGAACATGGACATAATATCTTGACCGTGTTTTGAAACAAAAAAATTAAACATTTTATAAAAGATACATATAACAAACTATTTCTAATTCTAACAGTTGAAATATAATCCTTGAAAATGGCTAAATGTATAGCCGAAAGCGCTCGGATAAAAAGAACATTCGGACAGTTTGTATATAATTTATCATCTGAAAAGAAAAACATTATTATATCGCACGAGAAATTATATAAAAAAGAATAAATAAAAGCACCTTGTCAGTCGTTTTTAATGAAATGTGCATATATATATATATATATATATATATATATATATATATATATATATATATATATATATATATATATATATATATATATATACTAACATTATATTATATTATTATATATATATATATATATTATATTATAAATAAAAGCACCTTGTCAGTCGTTTTTAATGAAATGTGCATATATATATATGTATATATATATATATATATATATACTAACATTATATTATATTATTATATACATATATATATATATTTATTATATTATTATTTATTTATTATATTATAATATTATTATATATATACAATTATATATATATATATATATACATTTATATATATATATATATATATATATATATATATATATATATATATATATATATATATATATATATATAGGGAGAGAGAGAGAGAGGATAGAGATTTCGATTACTGTAACGAGTTCTTTATTCCATTTGTAGAACAATAGCTGGAGTATTATGTCTTGCGTAACAGAGGCCATACATCTCCCGGCAGGCTTGAATCCAGTTTTCTTGTGGGAAGAAGTGATGAATTCTTACATTTCCCTAACGTATTTACGCTAAAATAAATTTAATGAATGCTGCTGGAAGTCGAACACGGCTCTGAGAGTACTTCTTCCGATCTGCTATTCATTACATCACCGCTCACATACATGCATACATACACATATATTATAATTATTTTCCATTTTAAAAATAAGGTTCCATCGTTACACACGAATTACCATGTTTCAAAACATACACTAAACTTTAAAATTTAATTATAAAATTAAATTTAAAATCCATAGCTTTGTTCTATTCTCAAGTGATTTTTGGAATAACTTATTAAGAAATTTACTTCATTTAAAAGCACAGACAATCTTAATATTTTAAATTGTTAAGGTTACGGATAAATTCAATCATTTTTATAAGGGGTGGTTGGGTTTTAATTTCCCTAGACAACTTTATTATTTTAATATATATATATATATATATATATATATATATATATATATATATATATATATACACGAGTTCTGATCAAAAAGTACCGTTAATGGAACTAAAGTACACAGAGTGAAGCCGCTTGGTACAGGCAGACTATGAAATCTGTCGCGCATAGACATAATGTTCTCGCTCTCTTCCCTTATTTATAGGTGTACTTGGAAGAAAAGTGTGTAGTGTGTGGTAGTCTCACTATACGACAGAAGTTTTATCAGTGACTATCGCTTGTGCAGCAGGTTTGTGCCAAGGATAACATTCCCCAGGTTCGACAACCATCATATTTTCCAGATCTCTCCCCTTGCGAGTATTTCCTCTTTCCAAAAATCAAATCACACTTGAAAAGACGTCCTGGAAATCCAAGAGAATGCGATGAGGCAGATGCTCGCTATCCGAAAAATCTCCCGTTCAATGGAAACAACGCTGAATAACGTGTGCGGCTTCAGAAGTGGATTACTTCAAAGTAGATTAAATGTCGAAATGATATGTCTTGTAGTTTTCTTTTTATAGCAATAATCCCGATACTTTTTGATCAGATCTCAGGCGCTTTGAGACATAGCAGTTCACACAGACTTGAGAGAGACCTCAAGGCCGAAGATTTGAAAAACCGCTCCCCTCGCCACAACTACAATAATATCTTAACAACAATATATATATATTCTTGAATCTCAAATTGCCATATTAGTAAAAAAAACGCACTCACTTAAATTTTCAATAAATTCAACCTTAGCGTTGCCACTGCACGCTCCAAATGTTTGTATCCGTTATCAATAACAAATTAAAAAAAAAAAAACATATTTCGATTCGCATTAAATTTTTTCGTCTCGGATGCTAGCTGAATTTTACCAAAGACAAAATAATTTCCATGCCTGAAGATGACTGTCGAAAGTACTTGCGTATTTAAGAAAGACCTTATACATTTTATAATTTAAAAAACAAGGATCATAACATTCATTGAGTGATTAGTAGGTTAATGCTTCTTTAAAATTTTGTTAGCGAAAGGATTTCGTCATTTTATAACATTAACTTTACTCATTCACTTTTTGTATGAATGATTCATTGTAATGCAATATATATATATATATATATATATATATATATATATATATATATATATATATATATATATATTGTCATCCACAGACAGACTGTTTCGCTGTATCACAGCTCATCAGTGTAGCTAGACGTCCGGTTGCCTCTGGCTAGAATCGAAAACCGGCTGAATTCGCGTCAGTCGGAAATTTTACCCCAAAGCCGTTGGCGCACGGCAGAGAAGAAGGTGAATTTAAGCGTATTTATTTTTAGATAAACACACAGTGACTGAAAGAACTCGATTCGATTTACCGAAGAGTCTTGCATTATTAGCCGTAATAGTCACTGTTTACAAACCCACACATCCTCCCCAGAGAGCTCAACCGAAATAAATTTTTCAGGAGCATATATATATATATATATATATATATATATATATATATATATATATATATATATATATATATGTATATATATATATATATATATATATATATATATATATATATTAGGTCAAACTTTATTATAGTGGATATGATATTTCTTATTTGAAGTAGACGCCCCATTTTTATTTATTAATCTGTGTTTAATACTTCTATCGGATTGCCTTGTTCTGTTAGTACAGTAAATGTGGTAGGAATCTCATCTGCATTCCCCCTTGTATGCTAGTCTATCGTTTGGTCCGGACAGATCTACTGTTCGGATTAAACATAGAAAACATTAAGAACAAACCGAAGATGAATAAACAAGAATCAATCCCTAGACTACGACGAAGAACTCACAAAGCATAGATACAATGTAAGGTGTTCCTTGGGTAACATATGATAGTGGTAATGATTTTTATCCCTGAAAACATACCCGGTGTTAGAGTCATCATATGCTGAATACTTTGTTGGAGTACTTCTGTTGTTTTCAGGAAATAGCCGTATGAACTCATTATATACGAACAGGTTTCAATATTATTTTTAAGTTTAGAATTTTCTCTTTTAGTGGGTAGATATAGTGTTCATTTATTTAATCGCTAAGAAACTCAGCTCAGCAATTAATTTAAGACCAATGGTGCGTGAGAAGTGGGGTACTCTGATCTTGTATCAAATGTGTGTCACTTGAAAGAAAGGTAAGTAAAATACTGAATCGAATATGGAAGAATGGGCCAAAAAGAGGTCAGCGTCTCTGTAGTTTGACAATTATTGTTGTAAGTGACGAAAATTATTCGTTTTCTTCCAAGTTTATAGCCAATACAAGAAAGGGAGAGAAAATGACAGATTGCGAATAAAAGGAAGAATTTTTGTTTAAAAAAAAAGGTGAACGATTTAAACAAAGAATGAAAGATTACAAATTAAAGGGAAAAAATAATGTGAGAAACAGGTGTGTAGGAATATGATAATTTTTATCTAGAAGAAAAAAATGTTCAAGAAAAAATGTTCAATAATTTGTCTTTTTCACAATGAAGGTCCATGGATGAAGTGGCGTTCTTTGGGGTTTTTTTTCACTTGTTTTTAAACATGATTTCCTCTAACCGTCTATCATTTGATTTAGACAATTTAATCCTTATAATTTAGACTTGGGTATAACGATAAACTACATCTGATCGGGACATTCGAGCTTTTGAGGAGCATGGAATCAGCTCCTAATTGCATTTGTTTCCAGCCCAAGCTAGACCCGGGTGGTAGTACGTGTTAGGGTCCAATCTATGGGAAAATAGTGAACTCCCAAACAAAAACAAAACACTAGGAATATATAAAAAATAGATTGTTATAGTATACCTGCAATACATTTTTTAAAATTACCAACAAAAAATTTTACAGCAAAATAACCAATAATACAGTTTATTGTAGAATTACCAACAATACATTTTATCTGTGGGTGAAGGCATAATTGTGTTCAAAATATATTTAGTTGAAGCCATAAAGTTTCGTTCAAAATATTTATATTTTGTTATTAAACAATCCATAGAAGTAGATATGCCACAAAACAAAATCAATTAATCAACCAAACAACCAACATGAATTAACTCTTTCATGACATTAATCCATATAATATCCTACAATTTCTTAAATAAATCAAACTGTATTGCAAAATATAACCTCAACAAAACAACAGCATAAAAGACACGTATCAATATATGGTATTTACTTCATTTACAAAACATAAAAATAGAAATAATTCATGTTAATAAATCCAATCCTGGATATGATGATAAACTACATCTGGCAGCAAGGCCTCTGATTGAGAGATTGGAAATTTTGAACAATGTGGAACCACCTCTTAATTGCTGTTGTTCCCAGGTCTGACCCAGAGTGGTAACACCTGTTAGGTTTCCAGCTATGGGTAAATACTGAACACCCCAAACAAAACAATATAAAAGTATAAAAATACATTTTTTATAGTAAACATACAGCAATACATTTTTATATAAAAAAAAATGACCAACAATCCCTGTTTATAGCAAAATGACCAGCAATATATTTTATCAGTGGTTGAAGGCATACAATTGTGTTCAAAATATTTAGATTTCAGCATTATATAACCCACAGTGGATGATATGTCGCTAAACAAAATCACACAATCAACGTGAAAGAACTCTTTCATGACATTAATCCATATCATATCCTACAATTTCTTAAATAAATCAAACTATATTCCAATATATAACAAAACTACAGCATAAAACACGCATATCACCTCCTATAGAAATTATGTCCATACAAACATTTTTATCGAGACAATAAATTATCGATAAATAACAACATAACTCGATAAAATATTTATTGTTAGGTATACAATAATACAAAGCTGCCAATATTATTATTCAACGGCTAAAGTTGGTGTTTCAATAAAAACATCGTGCAAAATACAAAAGGCAACCACTCCCCACTAACTACCCCAATAATAACTATGGAGATAAGTTATATAAATATAACTCTTCACGCACTAAGGGAAGACATGTGCGACATGTGTCACCCAGCCGTCATCCAGGGACTACTCGCAAACTGAACATAAAGAATATTAGTGTAAAAGGAGTTAAGTTTCTTGGGAACGACTCCTTGCCCTGTAAGGACAGATATAAGCGACATGTGTCACTGTGCCATTATCTAGTGACTGTTCGCAATAAACAAAAAATAGTATTCAGGACCTGGAACGGAAGAAAACGACTCCAATGTGTTCTACTTGAAAGAAAACAAGCAGATGATGAATAGATTAAATGTCAACATTTTTGGTGGGCAATAATAGGGGTTTCGTAAGTGTTGAAACTTGACTAATGCATGGAATAATAATGCAACACAAAATGTATTGAAACAAGAAAGTGTACACAATATTTACATATAGTCTTTTGTATATTCCTGGGAAGACCGTTCCTGGAGAATGTGTTGACTGAGTCGCAGTCGGGCAGAGTCTCTGGTTGAATCTCTTGATTCGTTCTCCTCTCTTCCCGGTACCAACCATATTTATATGGTCGGTACTCCACTATGCAAATTAGGAGGATCCTACCACAACAGTAAGTAATATACAGATGATAATACATAGGCGAGAGAAAAATGAAAGATGTGTAGGACTAATATTAGATAATGATATAAGGGAAATATGTTCTGGGATACTTTCAAATCTCAAACTTGAATTTTGTTACTTTTTTTTAACACCCCAAGCAAGGCTGAAAGCCACTAGCACGCAAGGGGTTACAGAAGGTTTGGAGGAAGAGCAGATAGGAGTGGTACAAGAGAGGATGTGGAGAAAGATAGTGGATCGATCAAGGCAAGGGGGTTACAGAAGATTTGGAGCGAGGGCAGATAGGAATGAAAGGTGAAAGGATGTGGAGAAGGGAAGTGGATAGATCAAGGCAACTGGAGATGTCGATTGACGTTACACTTAAATATTTGGAGATTGTATTTGTCAGGGAAACAGGAATAAGGAAGGGAGTTCCACAGGCGAGATGTGCGAGACATGAAGCTATTGGAATATAAGAGACATCTACATCTAACAGTTTCAATGGTGAAGGGGTGGGAACGGGATGCCAGCCTCGTAGGACGTTTAAATCCATGAGGCCTAGGAACCAGCGAAAGCAGCTCATCGGAGCAATTAGCGTGGAAGTATTTGTAAAAAAGACAGAGCTAGGCAACGTCGCGTCTGTGACAGAACGACTGCAGACGAGATGACAAATCAGGGCCAATTACATTGCATATCCGTCTCTGGCTTTTATCAATAACCCTGAGGCAAACAGCAGGGACTTAAACAGAAAGGGAAACACTTTGCATAACAATTATCGCTGTATACGCACCGACAGCACGAAACACAGAGGATAAAATCGATAACTTTACAAATCTCTGAACAGCGCGAAGGCCCTATGTGAATCAGAATAAATCATTATCATTATGGGAACCCTGAATGCCAAAGTTAGAAAAGAATGAGAACGCTAAATAATTGGAAAGTTCGGACTAGGGTCCCGAAAGAGCACGGAGAAAGATTGGTCTGCAAATGATTGAATATCTGTTAACACGAATTACCCTGAGAGGAGACAGAAAAAAAAATTATTGCGTAACTACCAAACAAAGGTTCAGAAACGTAGTTCTACACTGAACAAAAAACATATCCAAAATCCTACTGTGGGAGCGACTAGTCGTATGTCACATCAGAGTAAAATTACAGAAACTAAAAATCAAAACAACGCCTAAATTACAGGCTCCTGAATAACTCAAGTTGTAAGGAGACATACAAAACCAGAGTTATAAACGAATATAACCTGAACAAGACTACAAAATCAAGGTAAAAAATGTTGAGAGGAACACTAGTGAATTTGGCAAATGAGGTCATCCCAAGGAAAATGATACAAGAAAAAAAAGAGTTGATGATAAAGAAAATTCTAAAGATTATAAAAGTCTACAACAAAAATGCCAAGGTGTGATAGGTACTGTGTGGTTAATTTTTTTTAGCGGTATATCAACCTCTATGGGTTATTTAATGCTGAAATCTAAATATTTTGAAAACAATCTTATGGCTTCAACTACAGATAAATAGGTATTGTTGGTATTTTTTCTTTAAAATACGTTTCTGGTATTTATATTATTAAAAATGTATTTTTATATTTTCATAGTATCGTTTATTGAGATTTTTGTGAGTTCACTCTTTATCCATAGCTGCAATCCTAACAGGTGTTACCACCCTGGGTGAAGGTGGACTTGGGAACAACAGCAATTAAAAGGTGGTTCCACACTCCTCAAAAGCTCCGATCTCCAAATCAATGGCCTTGATGCCGGATGTAGTTTACAGTCATACCCAGGACTGGGGAAAGTGTATCCAACACTAAACACGGAAATCCAAGATAGATGTATGCAAGCCAAAGAGGAATAACTCAATGAAATGTGCGTATATATAGAAAGGATGAGTAACACAAATAAAGCAAGTACACATAACAGAATAAAAGAATTTACAAGACGAAAAGTGAGCCAAGCAATAGGCTCTATAAAATCGAATAATGGGTCACTGATAATTTCTTCTCGCCACTAACACAGGTTTGAAGATTGGGTTCATCATGAAACGGACTCAAAGTCCACTCCTCTTTACATGTATTCTATCCCTATTTTATCATAGGTATGTAGCATACCTTAAAGCTATACTTAGTATATTTAATTTTATATATATATATATATATATATATATATATATATATATATATATATATATATATATATATATAATTGTTTATTTAAGAATTATAACATAAATATGTGTTGAAAGAAAATGGCTATTTTTGTAGTGATTTTATAACATATTTATGTTATAATTTTTAAATAAACAATTATATCTGCTCTACTCTGTATTGAGCACTCTTTTAAGAATAGTAATTGTTGGTTATTGGAATTTATTCCGTATACACCAATCCTAGACATATATATATATATATATATATATATATATATATATATATATATATATATATATATATATATATATATAGATAGATAGATAGATAGATAGAAAGATAAATAGATATAAAATATATATAGATATATATATATAAAAGTGAACATAGAAGTCAACACTTAGAGGCGACAGTCTGTTTCATGCTAGATGCAATCGTCAGGCCACGAGCGCTGTTATTTTTCTCGGCTATTTATATATACGGGTCAGTGATGCATTGTGGGTAGTCTATTTGGGCGGTTATTTCACCGGAAGTCGTTTATTTGTTTATTTATTTATTTGTATCAGATTATTTTGCTTGTTTTTATTTATTTTTATTTTTTATCTTATATATTTATTTATTTATTTTATTTTGATCGGTGTTTTTATTAACGTAGTAAAAATTTGTTTATTGTGGATAATATTTTTGGCGGTTATTTTACCGGAAGTCGAATTTTTTTTATAAGTGTTTTTCGGTTAACATGACATGAATTAAGTAGATAGTTCAATTAACAGAATGATATGTCTTAGTTGTTTTTTTTCTCAGGAATTCTTTACTGCAGATCAATTGTTTTTCATGAACATAATAAAATAGGCAGCATATACAAATATATATACAAATGTAACGAAAACGAAAGGAATATAAATTCAAACGTTAATAACACTAAATTAAAAGAGGGCTCAATACCAAAGGTAGAGCAATAGTTATTTATTATAAGTTGTTACTTATGAACAAACAAGTAATCACTACAAAGATGCATATTTGTTTCGATGCCTAAACATAAGCATCTCATCAGGTGGTGAACAAATTAAATTTTATTTAAAAAGAGCATTTTTAAATAAAATCGTTTATAACAATCTTTGTCCTCAAGGACACATGTCACAGTGGATAAAGGCACTGGTTAGATCCAGTGACAGGACCCAAAGAGTGTAAGTTCAATACCCGGTTAAGGCAGTAGAGAACTTTCAGAAGGGAAATTAACAGGAGATAACTGATAACTGACATCCATTAAACATGGCACGTGGAACTAGAACAGTCTACCCCAGTGAGCGAAATAAAGGGTTCAGTTCGACATTCCAACCACCTAAAGAAGGCCGGAGCGTACAATGACCGAAACATTGTGATAAACATGGCGACAAAGATGAGGACAATAGTCCGAATAATGTAAATAATGCAATCTTCTGAATATGTATATATATACACACACACACGCACGCACACACACACACACACACACACACACATATATATATATATATATATATATATATATATATATATATATATATATATATATATATATATATATAAATAATTCTGTTATTGCACATCGATCACCATTTGATTAACACCATCTCGCAATGTGCAATATTATATATTCGCTAGCTGGACCCGTGAAAAATTCACGGATAGTTTAAATATCGTCCAGTGAATATTTATTAGTTAATCAAAATTTGCACTATTTTGGTTAAAAAAATTATATTATCCTTTATTTCATTTATACTAATATGAGTTTATTGTTTGAAATAATACAATGAAATACATCCGTTATGGCATTTCCTTATATACAATGTTTCTAATGAAGGTGATTCCCCTTCTGATTCGTTTCGAGATATAACTTACATACTGTTCATCGCCTTTGCTCTGGAAAGCGTTACGTAGAGTTGACCATGAATGAAGCATCGAATGTTTGCCCCTGAACTTTATTGATTGTCATAGAATAGGACGGACGAACCGGGAACTGGATCCGATGCAGAACGAATAAAATGTTTGCATCGCTTGGTTTAAGTTTGATTCTTGGAATCAGTACTCTCTTCTGAGTGTGAGATCCACTTATAATTGACGATTCGATGCTATTCTCGTGGAGCTGAAGTACTTCCAAGCGGGTTCATTTGCACAGACCTTGTGAGAGGTTTCTAAGAAGCATAATAATTACTCCAACTTTTAAGTTAAGGCCATAGGGAAGCATTTCAGAAGGTGTAAGAGAGTTTAAAAACTCCATGGGATAATTCTGGGCTTCTTCTTCATTATCCCATGTTACAGAGTTGGTTTAGTTTTAGAATTTCTTCATTTACTGATAAGCAGATCGAATTTTTAGGGATAATATATATACATATATATATATATATATATATATATATATATATATATATATATATATATATATATATATATATGTATGTATGTGTGTGTGTGTGTGTGTGTGTGTGTGTGTGTGTGTGTGTGTGTGTGTGTGTGTGTGTGTGTGTGTGTGTGTGTAATGTGTATTATTATATAGACTGCACTTGTTATGTCCCCAGTTCAATTCGTAAGGGTCTGGTTGATTAAATGCAAAACCATTCGTCCTGATCCGTTCGCTAGTTTGGACGTAAAATAAAAATGAAACTAACTTTTCGTCCTTACTACTCACTAATTTACGTAAGTAAATCAATGGCAGAACACACGTGTACGGATAAAAATACGCCCATAAATCGATAAATAACCGACAGATATGGATTTTATTTCGATTTTAAATATTAATGAGCACCATCTGGCAGAATCCTAGCTTTAATTGTTAATTAAAATCTTAATTTAACACCTTAATTGACCGCGAACGGTCAACGTTTAATGTAAACAAACCGATCTCGCCAATTTGTTTACAATAAAATCGATTTTATAAGAAGAAATCTTACAGGATTGTGTTTTTTAATCCTTTAAAAAATTGCGCCTACCCACACATATCATTTGATTATAGTGGTGAAGGCTTGTGAAGAACCAATCGCACTTTTTGGAAGATTCGAATACAGAGAACTGGTGCACAGTATGCCACAAGGTCCCCAAACGGCTCTCCGCAGGTTTTGAATTCAAAGTTGTCCTTCTCCTAGACCGGTTGCCGCCCAAGGCTATAGAATCCAGTCTGTCCTGATATTTACCCATAGCTGGGGATGAGAAAAAGATGATTCTTACCTTTCCCAAGGTTATTAGCACGTTAGTGAATGTAATGGACTCAACTGTAATTCGAACTCTATTCACAGATTTCTCAATCCAAAATATTTCTCAATCAAATATATATATATATATATATATATATATATATATATATATATATATATATATATATATATATATATATATATATATATATATATATGCCAACGCTTTACCCTATTTGAAAAGAGACTATTTGATTTGGCATTTATATCAACAGAATATGCCTATATATCAGTATTTGATGAAGTTGAACTAAAGACAAAATCTGCAAAGGAAAATGCATGAAACATAAGATGAAATATTTTACCCGCTTTTTGCCATTTCTTTTAAATGAATTGTTATGTAGCGTCCTGGGTATGAAAATAAACCACATTCGTCAGCAGGGTCTCTACAATACATTTTGTAAAAAAAAAATACCAGCAATAAATTTTGTAAAAAAAAAATACCAGCAATAAATTTTTAAGAAAAAATATTAAACAATACATTTTTTGTAAAAGAAATTGCTAATGCTCCCAAGAAAATTAAATTTTAGCATTAAATGACCCATAAGGTATTGATATGCCGCTAAACAAACTTGTTACATAAAAAAAATGAAATGGACTTTACAGACATGTTTTAAATAGATTAGTCACATCTCCTTCTTCCATACTCAGTGTTCCTTCAGTACATAAGTGATCATACCTCTCCACAGTTTCCTATCATTTGTAGCTCTTAGTAAATTTTGTTTTTCGCTATCTCCCCAACCCCTGTTCTGTCATGCTCGTTGTATAGGTTATGCACTACTTTACTCTGTCCCGTTTTCCTTTAATATATCCTGAGAGTGTAAATTTTTCCAAGCCTTCTTTCCTCATTACGTGCCCCAAAACTTTCAACTGTGTCTCTTTTACTCAATTCCATCAAGTTCTCTATTTCTATGTCTTTTAGTGTCAACGATAAAAGTGTTAAGCTTACGATAGACAATTTTAATTGTTTTTCTCTTGCAGGACAAGGCCATTAAGAATCAATAGGAAAGCGGATTTTCCGAACAAAAAATGTTGCAAATTACATCATTGCATGTTGTTTAATCAATATATTCTCTTTTTTCTTATTCTTTTTTTTACAATATTTAGATTATAGAAAGAACTGTCTGTTAGAAAGAACACACTCGACTCATCTAGAGTAATCACAGCTGATTTCCTCTTAGAACTGAGGCTCTACTGAGTGACATGTGAATAACCCCGTCACTGGCCACGGACATCATTTTTAAATTCTGTCAATCATGTGCTATACGTGATACACGCTTAGGCGATCATGTATCTTTCGATACATGGCTGACGAGGCAGATTTTTTCCCGCAGTATCTTGCCATTTCTTTCTGCTGTAGACCAGTTGCCATCCAAATCTCTAGAACTCGGTCTATCCTGTTATTTATCCATATCTGGGGGAGAAGAAGAGGACTCACACCTTTCCTAAGGGTCTTAGCACGTAAATGAATTTAATGGATTCGACTGGAATTTGAACTCGGCTCTCTGATTCCTCAATCCGAGCCGCTATCCACTACACCACCGTGCCTAAATTAGACTCCAGTAAGACAAGTGGAGATGCCAGGATATCATCCGTTTACCTAAAGAAATGTGCTCCCGAACTGGCACTAGTTATTTTCTGAATCTACAACTATTGGCTCGCTGTTTCCTGCTTTCCAGCTTTTTGGAAGTCCTCCTCTGTAGATCCTGTTTTTAAGAACTCTGGAGAACCTTCTGACCTCTCTAACTATAGCCCCATTAATCTCCTACCACATTTCAGCAAAGTATTCAAGGCTTTAATCAATGCTAAAATGGTTAAACATCTTACCTCTCACAACCAAACAATATGGATTCCGTTTTGCCCGGTCTAACGCTGATGCACTTACGTCCAACACTAAATATATATATCAAGCTCTTGATAATAACAGCGAAACTCGTGCTGTAGTTCTTGATATCTCAAAGGCATTTGACAGGGTTTAGCACGCTGGTCTTCTACGTGACTTTCAGGGCGACGGTATTACATGACAATTGTTTGATTTAATCCAACCATTCCTATGAAATCGTGAAATAAAGATAGTCGTGAACAGACTCGCTTCCAGATTATTTCTCCCGAAGGCTCTATACTGGGCCCTTCGCTGTTTCTGATTTTCATCAATAATCTTATGTCATGAGTTCCTAAGTAGGCATTTATGCAGATGACACTACCATTTACTCTTGTCTCAATACCAAATCCGTCAGAGCTGACAAAGTTAACCTGCTCTTGAAAAGGACCTCTAATCAGTGGTTAAATGGGACAGTAAATGGCTTGTAAATTGTAATGCCTACAAAACTAAACTGCTCTCATTTACCCATCATAGAGAAACTTCCCTGTCTGCTATCGTGTTTTCTTGGCCTCACATTTTCAACTGACTTGAAGTGGACAAACTACATCATTGAATCAATAGCGAGGAAAGTTAGTTTATTGTGTCGTGCCAGAAGGATTTCTTCTCATCAGAGTCCACCTTGCACATTTACAAATCTACCATTCATTGAATACTGTTTCCATATATGGTCAGCTGCCCCTGCTGTTCATCTCGAGATTCTTAACAAAATCAAAAGAGTATGATCTGCCATGTAATCGATCCTGAGTTGTCATCTCGACTTCAGTCACTTTCTCACAGATGTGATGTGGCTTCTCTCTATCTTTTCTACATATATTTTCATGGTTACTGCTCTGACAAGCTTTTATCTCTGGTGCCCGATTACATGAATTCAAGCTTGCTACTAGATTGGCACCTATTGAAATAGTGAAATGTAACCGCCATTTCTACTCTCAAAGTTTCTTTTCTTGCCCTTCCGCTTACTTGCTTTCCTGATAATTACAATCTTCAAAAATGTAAATCCAACGTGAACCACCATCTTCTGTTGACTTGAACCCCATTCATTTCTTATTCTTTCCTTAATCCCCCTCTATACCCAGTCTTTTCTCTCAATTTTACTCTCTGTAACCCCCTGCACACTAGTGGCTCTCCTGCCTAGCTTGGGGTGAAATTATCAAAAAATTAAAAATTAACAAGTCTTCGACAGCAACAGCAACCAAACATGACAAGTAAAAGCTCTAATCAGGAGGCAAGTTAGGTTTAAGCATATTACAGAGAATAGTCCTACGGGACAATTGGTCTATTAGACTATGGTTTATGAATTTGTTGACGTAGTAATTAAGAGTATAATCCCTGGGCCAGGCAGGGTGGAATTGGACTCAGTGGAATCTTGATGAGCGATAACACAGCAGTACTAAAAGTAAAAACTAGACGAGATATCCTTTGACATGTGCCAGTTGAACAAGAACTGTTTTCCTACATTTGATTAAATAAAGGGTTCACTTCAGGAGTCCCTATAGGTTACCCAGATCGATATGCACCTGAAGAAAACCAGAGGGCATAACGGCCAAAACGTTGTGATAACAACAACAATGATAAGTACAATAGTCCGAATATAACTAGTGTAAATATCGAGGCAAATAGTCTGAAAAAAATACAATAATTAAAATATCCTGTCAAATAAATTTCAGGAAAGATAATTCATATATGATTAAGTTGTGCATAAAATAAAATGGAATTTTATTACTTTTCTTTTCTTCGCACGATAATGGTAAGCTACTTTTCCAACTACGTGAAGAAGAACACTAAAAAATATATTGATTAAAATCAGTGAATTCGATTGTTTATAATCTTACTTGACACAATACAACGATTTATTTCCACATTTTTAAAGGTTCAATTTCCTTAAATTCTTCAAATAAATTTGAGAAAATTGAAACTAATTAAACAAAAGAAACATTAAAAAAATTCATCTCAAGTTAATTTTAGACACGTCAGTATATTGTGTGCCGCTGACTGTCACTGACGTACTGACAGACAGAGAAACACACTCAAGGCAGTTATGGCCAAGTGCCAGTTTCACTGACAGATTGTCTGGTCTCATTTGATAGTCTTCCAGAATGGAAATCCAAGAGATCGAACTGGCGCATCTATGGTCTGACCCTTAGGTTTTTTTATCTTTTCTTACAAAACATCAACTTTTTAAAAAAGTGATTTTGGCACTTTTGGAAGAGATGGCGGAGGCGCAAATTATGAGCCTTGCCTCGGGTACTAGATAGTGTGACTCTACATATAAATAAATAAATATATATATATATATATATATATACATATATATTTAACCATATATATATATATATATATATATATATATATGTGTGTGTGTGTGTGTGTGTGTGTGTGTGTGTGTGTGTGTGTGCATGTGTGTGGGTGTTTGTGTGCATAGGGAGATGGAAGAAAATTTCTCCTCCTGACCGAAAAGATTCGAATAAATTTCTGATATTTAATCAAATTTTGGTAACTGTCGGAGCGAGAAATTTTCACCGCCCATGAAGATAGATAGATAGGTGTGTGTGTGTGTGTGTGTGTGTGTGTGTGTGTGTGTGTGTGTGTGTGTGTGTGTGTGTGTGTGTGTGTGTGAGATATAGCACATCGAGTGCTGGCGTTAATAAAATAGTGGTCTATACAATATAACAGCTATGAAGTATATATTAATAAATACACACACACATACATACATATATATATATATATATATATATATATATATATATATATATATATATATATATATATATATATCGATAAATATGACAGGCATGGAAACATTTTCTTAAATTTTATTTAGATTTGTCAGATTCCGAGTGAGCACACTCCAATTCCAGTCGCGCTCAGCATGCGGGGGCGCGGAATAAAAGCCCCTGCAATATTAAAAATAGCACAAAAAATATCTCTTAAAAGGTCAAAGCATGAAGAGAAATTAACACACCTAAAACAAACCCCGCTTGGTAACGCCTAAAGGTGTTTATGATACCGCTTGAGATAATGGCCAATATGGATACTTTTTGCATAACCTTACTCCCACCAAACTGAAAAATATTAGAATGCTGAAAGTACTAAATAAAATAATTAATTAATTTTTTGTCTGCCATATTTTACGAAAAAATGTTTATAGAAAGGTTGCTGTCCAAATATACATTAATATATATATACATATATATATATATATATATATATATATATATATATATATATATATATATATATATATATATATTTATGAAGAAATATAGTCTTAAAGTGTGCTATATTTATGGGATAAACTGCTCAATATCAGAGATAGAGTGTGTGTAAATATAAAAGTGAACATTGAAGCCAACACTCAGAGCGACTGTCTGTTTGATGCTAAATGCAATCGTCAGGCCTGAAACAGACAGTCGCCTCTAAGTGTTGACTTCTATGTTCACTTATATATATATATATATATATATATATATATATATATATATATATATATATATATATATATATGAGATAAGGATATATATTTTTATATATCAAGAACAATATTAGGGAAATTGTAAGACAAAATCGAAAACGTTTCTTTGTGACGTGTTTCATCCATTACGACTTCATTGATGAAGTCCGATGAAGTACTAACGGATAAAACGCATCATAAATAAAATAAACGTTTCCCATTTTCTCTTACAGTTTCCCCAATATATATATATATATATATATATATATATATATATATATATATATATATATATATATATATATCAGTAGCAAATCGAAGACTTCAAGAAAGCCATGCTAATATTTTAATTCGTGAAATCGATAATTCGATTTAGTTTCGTCAGACCAGGCAGTTTCAAAACAATGAATGGAGTAAAACATTCTTCCCGGATTCAAACGAAAAACGGTTTCATCTGTAAATGAATAAAATTAATAAAAAGAAACAAGAGTAAAAACTATTCTCAACCGACGTTGATAAATCCCCTCCGAGGATAAAACGCGTTGGCTAAGATTACTTTTTCTTGTCACTTTTTATTCATATGTATTTATTCGAAAATTATAAGATAAATATGTTATAAAATCACTACAAAAATAGCCATTTTGTTTCAACACTTCTGGTGTCTTATCAAGTGATGGTGTTGAATGTAGATTATATTTGCTCTACTCTGTGTTGAGCACTCTTTTAAGAATAGTATTTGTTGGTTATTGGAATTTATTCCGTATACACCAATCCAATACGTGGATATATATACGAGGGTCATTCAATAAATGAGTTGAATTTTTCGGTATAAGGACTTCTAATACAGATAGACGCTTACTCTTTTTTAATTTTTTTTTTTTGTTTTACTTCTTTTTCACATAGATTTAATTTCTTTTGCAGATTAAAAAAAATTTGAGAGTTGTCGATTAACAAAGATGGCCGACCAAGAAACATGCTCCAGGATTGAAGAGCGGTCAGTTATCAAATTTTTGGTTGCTGAAGGGTGCAAACCAGTTGAAATTCATAGGAGAATGTCAACTGTGTATGGTGCCACATGTTTCAGCCAAAAAATGTCTACAAGTGGGCAAAATTGTTTAAAGAAGGACGGAGCAGTGTTGAGGATGAAGACAGGCCTGGGAGGCCTACAGAAGTGAGGTCTCCTGAGGTGATCGAATCAGTCAATGACCTCATTCAGTCTGACAGAAGGGTGACAGAGGATGACATTGCAAGGACTTTGAGCTTATCTGTTGGGACAAACGCAGGGGTCATCAGTCAGAAGGAGTCATCTTGCATCATGACAACGCAAGGCCTCACACAGCAGCCCAAACGGTGCAGACCATCAACGAGCTGGGAACTGCTCCCTCATCCCCATTACAGCCCAGACCTTGCCCCTTCAGACTTTCACCTGTTTGGTCCCTTGAAAGCGTTCAGGAGAGGCACGAAGTTTAAAAGTGACGATGAAGTCAAAAGTGTTGTGAGCGACTGGCTGAGACATCAGTCCAAAGATTTTTACACTGAGGGAATACGGAAGCTTGTGCACAGATGGGAAAAGTGTGTGACAGTGCTGGGAGACTACGTTGAAAAATTTTTAAAAAAGTAAGCTTCTATCTGTATTAGACGTCCTTATACTGAAAAATTCACCTTATTTATTGAATGACCCTCGTATATACATATATATATATACACACATATATATATATATATATATATATGTATATATATATATATATATATATATATATATATATATATATATATATATATATATATATATATATATATATATATATATATATTATATATGAATGTATATTCTTTTGTTTATATTTATATATATTCCGTATACACCAATCCGATACGTGGATATATATATATATATATATATATATATATATATATATATATATATATATTCTTTTATTTATATATATATTATATGAGGGTTCTATTTTATATACTGTTAAATAAGTTTTTAATACAGATTAAAATAACATTTTTGATTTATTTACCCATTCAAGTCTGTTTTACGCATAGCAATTAAAAACAAATAGTACCTGTGTATTTAGAACATTTACAAGATCAATTTTTCTTTTCACATTTTTCAAAAGTAATACATTAGCGTTGCGATAATTTGAAATAATTTCATTCCTTTTGTTTTTTTTAAACCATCCACGATCTTGGATTCTTAGTTTTACAGTTTTTCTTTCATACCTAGATTGTGATTTATGCATCTCTTTCTTTTCATCTTTTCACTGTATATCATTCTGTTAACAGTGTTGGGAATACCAGGTGCTGCAAGATTGGATGTGGGTATGATGAAATGGATTATGGCTCAGAATTGTTAATCGGAGGCATGAGTTCCAATTCCGGAATTCCCGTAGGACTTGTTATATTCACTTACCTGCAAATACCCTTGGGAAAGATATAAATCCACATCTTCTCCTCCAGATATGGGTTAATTAGAAAGAATTGTATAAATCATTATTATCTCCCAAAATGCCTTACAATAAAAAAAATTCTGTCTTTAAATAACATACAGTGGGTTGATAAACCGTAGAAAACGAATCGATTAATCAGCTAACATTGTTTTCCATGTAATTTGACAACCATGATTTTAATATATATATATATATATATGGGAACTAATAACAAAAGAGAATACACTAGTAGTAGAATGGTATATAATAAATAAAAAAGATTACGGAAACAGAGAAAAATTGCAATTTATGCTTGGGAAGAAACTGCAACTAATACAATTTAAGAGTATGAATAATTCAATAGATAAAAAGCATGAAATCATCTCGAGCTGTCGACACTCCGATGAATTCCTTCTAAAAAACCTGAAAAGAATAATCAATCTCGCGAGTTTTCGAAATAGGTAGGTCCCCATTTTGAAAAATTGCTATGCGTGAAGCGCTGACATATGTACATGAACACATACACTGAAATGCTGAATATGCAAATACTAGGTTATTATGTGCCTGTCTGAAAACTGAAAAATTTACGTATTTTCTATTGGTGCGATAACTGTGTTCGAGCTCAAATATGCTAATGTCCTCCCTACTCCCTGCGAAAAGTGGCGCAATACAGTCTTCCTATTCTCATGTGACACTTGTTAGACTAGGCTGCGTTTATGATATATATATACTTTCGTGTGAAATTACTTTCATTTCATTGTACCTTTAATGTATTTAATATGCTTGCATATACTGAAAACTTCCATCACATTCTATATACGTAAATAATTATATTCTTTTTCTCAAGCGTCCCCGTACACACACTTACGCGCGTGCGCGCATACCTATCTGAGCTTCTTTTCAGATCCCCGGACATTCGTCTTTCTATTGTACCTTTCAAAACATCTACAAACAAATGTATAAATGGCGAAGGGAGAAATGCATTTATATATTAGCCTATTTATTTCCTTGACACCTGTGCGTATATGCATATAAATACATTACAATCCCACAGTAAGACATACTAATATCTATCTATCTATCTATCTATCTATCTATCTATCTATCTATCTATCTATGTCTGTTCATTATCTATCTATCTATCTATCTATCTATCTATCTATCTATCTA
Source organism: Acanthosepion esculentum (assembly GCA_964036315.1). Classification (NCBI taxonomy): domain Eukaryota; kingdom Metazoa; phylum Mollusca; class Cephalopoda; order Sepiida; family Sepiidae; genus Acanthosepion; species Acanthosepion esculentum. The sequence continues at coordinate 47,026,608 of OZ038520.1, forward strand.
TCTATCTATCTATGTCTGTTTATTATCTATCTATCTATCTATCTATCTAAGCATTCTTAAAATGTTTATAAAATTGCTAGAATATATGGTGCCTCAAAAGTTCTTCTGAAAAATTATATATATATATATATATATATATATATATATATATATATATATATATTAGTATGTTTATTTAGATGTACTCGACTTGGAAAGATTCTAAATAAACAAGTACTATTTGTTTTTAATTGCTATGCGTAAAAACGTAATTGCTATGCGTATATATATGCATGTATGTATGTATATAAAAGTGAACATAGAAGTCAACACTTAGAGCCGACAGTCTGTTTCATGCTAGATGCAATCGTCAGGCCTGACGTTTGCGTCTAGCATGAAAAAGACTGTCGCCTCTCAGTGTTGATTTCTATGTTCACTTTTATATTCACACACACTCTATCTCTGATATTGAGCACTTTACCTCATAAATATAGCACATCTTAAGACTATATTTATTCATATATATATATATATATATATATATAGATATATATATAAGAATATACTAATATTGTGTATATATATATATATATATATATATATATATATATATATATATATATATATATATATATATATTATATTCGACTGGTATAAAAAAAACAGCGGATAGTACCATTTTCAAATAAGAATATATTTTAAGAAACTTAGGAAACATTTTGAAAAAAAGGAGAAGTCTAGAAGCATCCGAGTAGGTCGAAAAAAAATCGCCTAACGCCGTAATACCTAGTCAAAAGAAAAAGAAAACAACGTGCATCCCAAACGTGAAAACCGCACAATAATCAATGTGATATAGACTATAATTCAATAGTAATCCATGTATGTTATTGAATAGATAACCAAAGAGACTAATTCGGAGGAAACAGACAAAAGTAACTGGCATAGATCATATTCTTTCATACTTAAGATCAGAATCATCAGAGATATTAACTGTAATTGCAAGGTTTGCTAAACTGCCTGATAATCGCTGTATTTTAAAAGTGGAACAAAATTTAACGATTAAAATAAAAACGTCCATATTAAAACAGCAGGAAAGAAACATTAAAAAATTATAATTGCCATAAAGAGGTAAATCAAAAAATTAAAATGGTGAGAAAAAGAAGCTTAACCGGTTTTTTGTCCTCTCTCGTCAGACTGAAAAATATGCACATCGAATAGATAGGAAGCACCAAAGTGAGAACGTTATATATATTAACTATGTAAACATCAAATGCTAACAACATTCATACCAAAACCAAGAACTTAGTGAGAGAAAGAAAAAGAGAGAGAATGGCTAATATAGCCTCTAAGTTCTTTAGATGGAAATACGAACGCTCTTTCCTTAGAATTGAAAACATGTTCTGTTTCGAAAACATGTTCTGTCTGTTATTTAACAAATGAACAGCTCTCGCTGATCCAGATGTATTGACCCATCTATGTAAATTATCCATGTTTCCTTTCCGAATATTGGCAAGTATATGTTGATCAATTCTTAATTCAACTTCTCATCCGTCATATCCATATAGCCAGTGACCTACTGATATTTGAAACGGTAAATTACAGAAATCACATTGTGAGGAAGCAGAACATTTTTATTGTTATTTTTAAATCGGATGAATGTTCATGCATACTGATATTTTTATAAACGATATGAGAATCACATCCTACCCGTAAGAGATTAGCATAGATACAATAAAAATGGGATAGATAGATAGATAGATGGATAGATGAACAGATTGTGATAGATAGATAGATAGATAGATAGATAGATAGATAGATAGATAGATAGATAGATGAACAGATTGAGATAGATAGATGAACAGATTGCGATAGATAGATAGATAGATAGATAGATAGATAGATAGATGAACAGATTGAGATAGATAGATAGATAGATAGATAGATAGATAGATAGATGAACAGATTGAGATAGATAGATAGATAGATAGATAGATAGATAGATAGATAGATAGATAGATGAACAGATTGCGATAGATAGATAGATAGATAGATAGATAGATAGAGTTAGATAGATAGATAGATGAACAGATTGAGATAGATAGATAGATAGATAGATAGATAGATAGATAGATAGATGAACAGATTGAGATAGATAGATGAACAGATTGCGATAGATAGATAGATAGATAGATAGATAGATAGATAGATAGATAGATGAACAGATTGAGATAGATAGATGAACAGATTGCGATAGATAGATAGATAGATAGATAGATAGATAGATAGATAGATAGATAGATAGATAGATAGATGAACAGATTGAGATAGATAGATGAACAGATTGAGATAGATAGATAGATAGATAGATAGATAGATAGATAGATAGATAGATGAACAGATTGAGATAGATGAACAGATTGCGATAGATAGATAGATAGATAGATAGATAGATAGATAGATAGATAGATGAACAGATTGAGATAGATAGATGAACAGATTGCGATAGATAGATAGATAGATAGATAGATAGATAGATAGATAGATAGATAGATAGATAGATGAACAGATTGAGATAGATAGATGAATAGATTGCGATAGATAGATAGATAGATAGATAGATAGATAGATAGATAGATAGATAGATAGATAGATAGATAGATAGATAGATACGCCAAAATAGAGAAACTGAAGCAATTATGTAATTATAATTTCACACATAACTTTGCCAATAACATATGCATGTCTACAGATAATCGCAGGTTATTATAAATGATAAATGCTTTATTTTTGTTATTTTTTTCGTTTCCAAATAAATCGTTAAATCTTTATCTCAGTAGATATATCGAATTTATATATACCTCAAGCATTCTAGATAAAATCCAATCATTGAGTACAATGCCAATTTTTCGGGAAGACTGGTGCACCACAATCTTCTAAAAACTTGATGAGTATACAGATGTTAAGTACTTAAGCTGATTAATTGAATGTTCACAAAATATGAAGGTATACGTTCTCCCAAAGTAACAAATAAATGTATTCTGTCCGTCACCAACAGGGATATGTGCAAGTGAGCATTTATATAAACAAATTACTTTGTGATGTAAAGATATGTACGAATTAGTATGGAGATGCGAGTGAACTACAGTTACTGATACGGAATATGTAATCACCGACACGTCTTCACATTCCAGATGAGACATTGTTATCCTTGGACAAGACATGGATCCAGCTATTATTCACATCTGCTATGGATTAAATAACACGACTGGGATTTCTGTCAAGCAGACTAAGAGGATATCAACTCTGAAATCAAACTACTAATGCCATTAGGAAAGACATAAATCCAGCTCTCCCTTCACTATTTAAGGGTTAAATAGAAGGACATCTCTGGCGAGCAGACTAAGGGGATATCAACTATGAAAATTAAATACTAAATGCACATGATTGCAAATATACAGGGTAATGACTTATTGCACCTGCTCGGGTTAACATTCTCTGCTAACATGAAGTGGAAAAGATTACATTGAATCAATTGCTAGGTCTACTGCTAGGAAAGTTGGTTCACTGTGTCATGCTAGACAATTTTTCTCAAAAGAATCTATTTTAAGTCTACCATTCGCCCTTGCTTCGAACATTCTAACTACATATTGTTTAGAGCTCAAGTTGTATATTTAGAGATTTTTGATAAAATCCAAAGGAGAATCTGCGATGTTATTAATGCTGACCTGGCATCTCGGCTTCAGTCACTTTCCCACCACCTTAATGTAGCTTCCTTGAGCTTTTTCGATAAATACTTTTATGGTAATTGTGCTTTCCTCTTTGATGTCTAAACTTTACGAATTCAAGTACTAGATTGGTCTAATTATTTTATAGTTAAAATGGTTAGATGTAACCGTAAGTTCTGTGTTAAAAGTTTCTTCTTTCACACTTCTTACTTGTGGAATTCTCTTTCCGCTTCTTGCTTCCCAGTCAATTTGGATCTTCACAAAATTAAATGCACTGTCAATCGTTATCTTCCGTCTTCTTAATTTCTGTTCTTTTATTGTTCTCTCTTCTTAATAGTATTTTCCTTTTTCTCATATTCTCTAACACTAAGTAACACCTTGCGGCTTAGAGGCTTTATTGCCTTGCTTAAGGTGAAATTAATAAAAATATCCCTAACTGCAAATATAATTATAATCTAAATATCTCTTCAGTAGTTCACATATCAAAAAGATGTTTCCTTATTTTCTCTTGTATTAGAAGCCATTTTTTGCATTCCATTAAAATACAGAATTTTTAATACTTTCAAGGAAAACAGACCTCCCCTCTTAGAAGATCGATGTAGCACAATCTGCTTTCTCCCATCCACGTAATTTAACATTGTAATGTAGTAAGATAAACCTATTGAATATCGTAAATCTACACACGCAGCCATATATATTATGTATTCATGTTCTTATGTCTATTCCCGCACACATCTGGTATCTCACCCACCAGATTCTCTTAAAGGGGTAGCGAACGATTAAACAGTACCCAGGTCAATAGATGTCCCACTCATGCTGATACACACAGAAACTAGTAGTCCGTTTATGCTACCGGAGTAACTGAAGCTTTATTATTAAATTCAAATGCAAACTCACTGTAATATAGATATTCGTTTACTTATCCCGCGAACACTATAAAAGTTATAATTAAAAGAAAGAAAAAACTTGTAATTCCAACCAATGATTTAATTTTTATGGAAATGTTTCGGCTAGCAGTTGCCAGTGTTGGTAGCCACACAAACGTTTTGAATGCTCAAATCAAACAATTGTGATAAATGAAAATTAACGATACTTTAAGATATATTTTCAAATCCTATATTCGCTGCAATCAACATTTATTTTAAAAAAAATGTTTATATTTTTCGCTCAACTGTACCAAAAAATAAAAACTGCATTACTTAAGGACTTTCAAAAGCAGCAAAATCTAAAATAACTATCACATATAACTCTAACAGAAAATAATTATATAATCATGATGTTGACATTCCACACTACTTCAAGCAAAAAGTTAGGAAGGAAACCACCCTCAATATCAGAAAGATTGATTACAGCTACTGGAATTGTAAAACCTATTTTCCTGAAAAATTGTTTTAAGAGGAAAATTTCAACCAGTAGTAGTGATTGCTCGGTCAATGAATGTTGAATATTTCTTTATAAGGAAACGGTTAATATTATCGTTACTATTACATTCCCATATAATTCCATCAATAAGAACATTATTTCAGTCTGATGAAGGCATTTACAAGGATGAAATGCATTACATAGAATTTTTGTCATTCAATTAGCCAATTGTTATATATATATATATATATATATATATATATATATATATATATATATATATATATATATATATATATATATATATATATATATTACTTGTATATAATTGTTTGACTCAGCTAATGATCTGCGATGGAGCGGTTCGAGGTAAAGGAAAGTCATGGCTTTTGGAGCACAATCCATGTGGTTATGAATACTTGGATGAGTATCACCACGGAATTTGTGAGATGCGGCGCTATATCGAGTCTATTCAGTTTCTTCTTCATCACCGAGGCCCGTTGGTACAGTTGTTATAACGCTTGCGTTGTATCGAAACGGTCCGGGTTCTAATCTTGGTAGTGGAGGCGCACTGCTTGATGAGACCCCAAAATAAAACGAAACGGCCGTCCAGTGCTTTCTGCATTCTGTTGAGGATTCTTCTAAACTCGATGAATTACTATAATGATTTGCCTAAACCCATTAAATTCTATTGGTCATATATATATATATATATATATATATATATATATATATATGTGTGTGTGTGTGTGTGTGCGTATATATATATATATATATATATATATATATACATAATAACACAAATAGCTAACAAAACCATTGTATTTCTTAAAAGTTTTTCATGAAGATAACGTTTTTAAAGACAAGCCGATTTTGCAAAAACAGTGCTTGATATCAAGATATAGATCATTAATAGTATTAAGGAAATTTAAATATTAACTTACATTTTTTAATCATTTTACGTCAAACAAAGCCATGAAAGTTATTAAGTATGCGAGAATATGAAAAAAAGAAAACATTATTAAGTTAAAGAACAACAAAAGAACAGGAATTAAGAGAAGATAACGACTGATATAGCATCTAAATTTAAAAAAAAAAAGAAGAAAAGCTAACTGTGGAGTTAGAAGCTGAAAAAGAGCTCTACAAGGGAGACGTTGCGAGAGAAGAAACTGTTAGCATAGAACTTACGGTTACATCTAACCATTTCACCTGTGAAATGATAAGACATTGCCGCCAATCTAGTACTCCGCTTATATTCAAATTCGTCTAGTGTCTAACAAAAGTTAGTGATTCTAACAAACTAGTGATTCCAAACCAATAATCACAATACAAATAAGGGTCACATAGATATTCCAGACGGATGGTTGTCGGGTGGTTTAGGAAGAATTAATAATAAAATATATGAATATAAAAACATTTACATCACAGTTTTCGAATGTAAAATTTCACCGATTCTTCATCAGAAAAATATTGCGGAATTATAAAGCATCAATAAATGTTTGAAAACTGTAATATTAAATCCTGGTTTATTCGAATTTGTTAATGTTTAATAATTTTACACCTCTTTATCTGGAGAGTGACTCAGTTATAGTATCGTTTCTTGCTTATTTCTATTACTAGTTTTTGGATGATGATTATTATATTTTGATACATGCGTGATATATTTACCTGAAGTTTTACCTTTCTTTTTTCGATCAATCTGAACTAAAAATATTCGAGATTTAATGATTCAGAGAATTTCTTTAGAAACAAAGAAAATAATACTGGATATTTAGCAACCCCCCACACGGGTCGAATGTGGCACAAGGCCGGTTTAATGTGGGCTTACCAAAAATATGCCCATTTACAACCCGTATAAACGGGTTTAGTGACTGTCTACCTCCCCGGACGTCACTTTGCCCTGCGGCAAAGCCCCGTCCGAGTCCCTCCCCACCGAGACGGAGAGTTCGACAGCAAAGAACAGTTTATACAACTGTTCCAGTCACGGAAAAATAATACTGAACTGCTATGTAATATCAGTCCTCTTATGGGGCAGTGAATGTTGGACAGTTTCCTCACAAATGAAAAGTAGACTTAAGATGATTCTTCTAATGGATGTTAAGAATACCGTGGACGGTGCATGTGAGCAAGGAGGACGTTTTAAGAAAATTAGAATGAATTAAACACTTAGAATTAGAAAAGGTCAGTCGAAAAATTTCTGGGGCACAATGAAAAAAAATGGTTTTGAATAATTTCACACCCACTGAACATATTGAAAGCAAAAGGTGCAGAGGAAATAGCGAATAACCTATATAATGTGTGTCTATATTTCTGAGATGAGGTATTATGTACAGTATTTACATTAGTCGGACTATTGTCCTCATCTTTGTCGCCATATTTGTCACAACGTTTCGGCCGTTGTACGCTCCTTTATCCACTGTGCCATGTGTCCTCAGTGGATAAAGGCGTTGGTTAGATCCAGTGACAGACCCAAAGAGTGTGAGTTCAATACCCAGTTCAGGCAGTGGAGAACTTCCAGAGGGAAAATTAGCAGGAGATAACTGGCACGTGGAACTAGAACAGTCTACCCCAGTGATCGAAATAAAGGGTTCAGTTCGAAATTCCAACCACCTGAAGAAGGCCGGAGCGTACAACGGCTGAAACGTTGTGACAAATATGGCGACAAAAATGAGGACAATAGTCCGACTAATGTAAATACTATATAATGTGGTTGTGTAAACGGATAACAGAACAGGAAATAGGAAGGGTTGTAAAGAAACAAACATTGTTAAGAGCTACAAAAGATAGGAAGGTATAGAGAGCCGTGATCCCTGAAGGAACTCGACATTTAAAGAAAAGCTGATATTGGGTAAATATAAGAAAATGTTATGTTTGGATCCTGTGTGACAGAACAGGATTTAGAATGGATAGCAAAAAGACAAAATTTAATAAGAGGTACAAAGGGCAGGGAATTGTGAAGAGCCATGATTGTTAGCGTCCTGAAGGGACAAAGCACATAGAATGAGCTTGTGAAAATGGTTGGCAGAACAGGGTTTAAAAGAGATAGCAAAAAGACAAAATTTAGTAAGAGGTACAAAGGATAAGGAATTGTGAAGAGCCATGATTGTTAGCGTCCTGAAGGGACAAAGCACATAGAATGAGCTTGTGAAAATGGTTGGCAGAACAGGGTTTAAAAGAGATAGCAAAAAGACAAAATTTAGTAAGAGGTACAAAGGATAAGGAATTGTGAAGAGCCATGATTGTCAGCGTCCTGAAGGGACAAAGCGCATAGAATGAGCTTGTGAAAATGGTTGGCAGAACAGGGTTTAAAAGAGATAGCAAAAAGACTAACTTTACTAAGAGCTACAAAAGACATGGAATTGTGGAGTGATATGATTGACAACGTCCTGAAAGGGACACGGCACGGAGAAGAAGAATGAGTTTGTGTAAATAGTCGGCAGAACAGGATTTAAGAGAGATAGCAAAAAGACAAAATTTACCAAGAGCTATAATGGACTGGAAATTGTGGAGATCCATGATCGTGAACGTTCCCTTCGTGAAAGAAGAAGAGGTATAACAACTTATTTGATAGAGAATAATATGAAAGTATATACTTTCAAAGGAACATTTCTATATTGACTGATTTGCTTTTTTACAGCTTATCATCCTTAGAGGTTATTTAAAGCCAGAAAATATTTTTAGACTGTAAATTATTTCTTTGAAATAATACTGATTTAGTGATACAAGTCCTACTAATTAACCCATAGCTGGTGGAGTAGAAGTGGATTCATCTCTTTACCAAGGGTATTACACCGTCATCATCATCATACATTACATCCAAGGAATTTATTTTGCTTGATGATAATGAAAGTTTAATTGTATTGTTTTAAAATATGAATGGAATCAATATAATTTTTTTTTTAATTATTTCACTCCAAGCAAGGAAATAATGTCACCAGGACGCAGTGTGTTACATGGAGTGAAAGAGAATGAGAAGACTTTAGTGGGGAGAAGTTAATATAACAAACCCAACTGGAATTCGAACTCGGCTCTCTAACTTCCAATACTGAGCCTTTATCCATTATAACACTCGTGCACCCAAGCTTATAAGCACCTGGTATACACAAGCGGTAAGCCATCTACGTACTGAGCAGATTCGACGTTGTTTCAATTCGGTGATCGCACGGGAACCGGTGTTTCAACGGTGTGTTCATTGCAAGATTAGCAACCAGCTTTCTGACTATTTTCATAAAATGTAATAATGGCTGGCCGCTCGTGTCTATTAGGCCGGATAGACAATCCCTGTTGCAGACGCCTGCTCAGGCGAATTTGTACTTTTTCAACATTCACTGTGAACACCTGCGGTTTATTCGGAAACTGTTTTGAGCGGATCTTACAGTTTTAGAGAGAGAGAGAGAGAGCATTATCAGGCCTTATCAACACTGAACAAGGCCAAAACACTCAAACCCTCAGTCACGATGACTTGTGACTTCGTACTAGCTCAACTATCGACGTCTTCCAAATAGTCGCGTCTACCCAATTTTACTCACAAAGCTTGGGTCGACCCGTGGTATGTTTTTTTGGGGTTTTTTTTTAATTTGGGGGTCTTTTTTCAGGTCTTTTCCAAAGGTATCCCGCGCTGGATCGTCTACCCCAAACCAATAACATCAAGAATACACCTTCCTGACAAATCGACTATTGTGTGATTCGAACTCGGGTCTCATGGTCGGAAAGCGAACATTCTAATAACTAGTTCAATAATTGATAAACTTTAAAAAAAAATCCAAAAAACTCTTCTTGATTTTTGTTTCATATCTAAACTGATATAGAATGCACGAACAATACTGATTAAAAAAATACATATGCACAATACCTGCGATTTGCACTAATCCCCTTTGTCATTAGCTAAACAATTTTTAAGAAACGATATACATATGTATACATAAGATACACCTGAGCTGGTTAAATTTGTAAAAAGTATACGCACTTAAAATAAAACGAGGATATAGAAATACTACAAATATCCAATTAACTCTTAAGTACTAACACACAAAAACACGTACATACATACATGTACACGATTTTTCGGAATCTCTCTCTCTCTCTCTCTCTCTCTCTCTTTATCTCCTTCCCACCCACGTACCATTTCTACAATGACTCTCACCTGTGTCCCCTCTTAAATTATCAATTTCCGTAAATTCGTAAATTGCTTGCGCTGATAGGGACGGTAGATGAGCTTGACTTGGGATGAAGTTCAAATAAAGAAGACGATCGCGATAAGTGGTTAACTTTTTATAAGATCACTCGTTCACACTCAGGTACGGTTTAAGAAAGAAGACAAACAATGTAGCCCTTCCCAATTAAATTAAATGTCAGTATCACAATTTGACTTGTACTCAACCTGAGGCACTGTTGTGAGTGTTGTTAGAGGATGGTGGGAGCTCATCGTCATGTTTATTTTTTTCATGCCTTCTTTTCGATTTTCTTGCGCTTCCTCTATTCCATTTTACTGTCTTTTGTTGTTTCCTTTTATAAAACTTTTGCTTGGTAATTATTTTTCTTCTTCTTCTTCTTCTTCTTCTTCTTCTTCTTCTTCTTCTTCTTCTTCTTCTTTCTTTCTTTCTTTCTTTCTTTCTATTTATCTTTGTATATCCCTCTCTTTCTCTATTGCTATCTTTCTCAATCTCTATAACACCCATTCTTTTTATCTAGCTAGCTAGCTAGCTATCTCTTGGTCTGTCTAATCCTTATTTTTCTTTTTGTTGCTTTTACTTGATCCGCAATCCCTTTTTTGTATCCTTCTCTCCTTCTATATTGCCATCTCTTTCTCTCCCTTCCTATCTATCTATCTATCTATCTATCTATCTCTTGTTCTATCTGTCTATCTCTTGTTCTATCTAATTGTTATTTTTCTATCTTTTTCTTTTACTTTATCCTCAATCCCGTTTTTAACCATCCTCCCTTTTTCGTCTTTCTTTCTCTCTCTCTATTTATCTTTGTATATCTCTCTTGTTCACTACTGCCATTTCTTTCGCTACCTTTCTAACTCTCATCCTTTTTATCTATCTATCTATCTATCTATCTATCTATCTATCTATCTATCTCTGTCCAATTCGTATTTTTTATCTTTTCCTTTTACTTGATTTTCAGTTCCTTGTTTTCATCATCTTCCTTTTTCGTTCTTTCTTTCTTTCTTTCTTTCTTTCAGTATATCTCTTTTTAGCATTTCCACTTTTACAATCCATTTATCTTTAAACTATTTTCTCATCACTAATTCACTAAACTTCTCTTTTTCTTTTCCTCTATCATATACCCCATCCTGAATGTTCCTTATTACTCTTTGGCTACTGTGACCAGAGAAAACAGAATATTAAACCATCTTGACAGTGCCTGTCGACAGCGAAAATGAGATTTGATTGTAAAACACAATCCATTCGTTTCAGACTATTGTCTTTTTGTATTAAGATGAAATGGTTCTTGAACTGTCAGTCCTGTGACCAAGGCGATGTCAATAGCCTTAATATTTGTGTCGGTATCAACCATTAAAAAGTAATTTGCCTTAAATAATAAGAACGTATTTGGAAGTCTTTTTACTGCTTTGGGATGTTTAGTTAATATACTTATTCTTAATATTATTGATATAAAAAGATCAATATTGATTCGATTTTCTGAATAGATGGATCTTGGGAAAAGTTTTTTCTAATAATTATAGACATTCTATATAATTATAAACATGTATATGTTTTGTTTTTTTTTTTTTTGTTTGTTTTTTTTGACCGGGTGGTTAAATTAGCGAATTTATTTTAAGAAAGCTCTAGTATAGATTGGTTTTGAGTTGGATATGAGTGTAGGTTTAGTTAAAGATTTGGTATGGATATGGGATTAGTATTTAAAAGGTAAAACACGGACGTAAACAAAGCAATAAAGATACCAGCTTACCTCGGTATGGATCCGGAAATAAAAAAAACGGATGTAGTAATAAGACACCATTATATAGAAGAGGAGTGTGTAAAGCCTTGTTTTCATTGGCTGACGCTGACTGACATATGTCCATAAGAACGGTCGAAGTCCAGCCTTGCTAGTTTATAGTAATTACTGTTTTTTACAATGTCGCGGTGCGTAGCACGACGCTTTCAAGGAGGCGGCCTGTTTCACCTAGAATCAGGTCGGGGTTGCTGTTGGAGCCGATATGATGCGAAACCCGAAATCGGCGATGAGAACAGAGCATCACTGAAGACCATCCTTGATGCATCTAAAATGTATGATTTAACTAGTGATTTTCTTTTAAGATTCATTTTGAACTTAATAGGGGCTTATGGCCACATTACGTTGAAACACCGGTTCTCCTGCGATCACCGATTATCTATTATTATATACAGTGTAACCCGGATATAAGAGACCCAGATATAAGATAAACCCAGATATAAGAGAGATTTTCTCTGGTCCCAAATTAGAGCCTGTGTTAATGTATATATAATAGACCAAACCCGGATATAAGAGAAACCCGGATATAAGAGACTTCTTCTCCGGTCCCGGCAACTCTCTTATATCCGGGTTACACTGTATATATCCCTTCAATGGGTCTATCTATTATCTATTATATATCTGTTATGGAACATTACAATACACAGGGACAGAACAATCAAAGCTAATCACCCAGAGATCGTGATCAAAAAACAGAACGACTTATTGATATAACTGTCCCTGCAGATTATAATGTATCTTTGAAGATCTTCAAAAACTATCAAAATACAATGATCTTGAAGTGGAAATCTTAAAAATGTGGCACATGAGGACATCAATAATTTGAGTTGTAGTTGGAGCCCTCGGATTGATTGGAAAAGGTTCTGATAGACTCATTGAAGGGATTACTGGTAGCCCAGGCCTTAAAGAAATACCCAAGACCACAAAAACAGAATGTGCTTTCTTATTGACATGGCAGTCCCTTCAGATTGTAATGTATCTTTGAAGATCTTCAAAAACCTATCAAAATACAAGGATCTTGAAGTGGAAATCTCAAAAATGTGGCACATGAGGACATCAATAATTTGAGTTGTAGTTGGAGCCCTCGGATTGATTGGAAAAGGTTCTGATAGACTCATTGAAGGGATTACTGGTAGCCCATGCCTTAAAGAAATACCCAAGATCACAAAAACAGAATGTGCTTTCTTATTGACATGGCAGTCCCTGCAGATTGTAATGTATCTTTGAAGATCTTCAAAAACACTATCAAAATACAAGGATCTTGAAGCGGAAATCTAAAAAATGTGGCACATGAGGACATCAATAATTTGAGTTCTAGTTGTGCTTTCTTATTGACATGGCATTCCTTGCAGATTGTAATGTATCTTTGAAGATCTTCAAAAAACTATCAAAATACAAAGATCTTGAAGTAGAAACTTGAAAAATGTGGCACATGAGAACATCAGTAATTACAGTTGCAGTTGGAGCCCTCAGATTGATTGGAAAAGGTTCCGATAGACTCATTGAAGGAATTCCTGGTAGCCCATGCCTTAAAGAAATACTAAAAATTGTACTCACAAGTAGAGCTCAAACATTTCAAAGTGCATTATCTTTGTAAAATATGTGTGACCTTACATTTGGGGGTGGGTACAAAATTATCAGTGGAAAATGTCATAAAGCTATTTCTGACTTAATTCTCTCGCTGAGACCTGCAAAGAAATATGTATACAACAGAAATACAAGAAAAAAGTAATAATAATAATGATAATAATATTAATAGATACAGGACCTGCTACACTTTTAGGACACCATACAAAATGTCATTTGCCTTGCCCATCCCCAGTGATTAACAGGTCATTTGTTTTCTTTTCTTTTTAAGCTTTTCACCCCAGGCAAGGCTGGAAGCCACTAGCACGCAAGGGGTTACAGAGGATTTGGAGCGAGAGCAAATAGGAGTGTTAGAGGAAAGGATGTGGAGAAGGATAGAGGATAGATCAAGGCAACTGGAGATGTCGATTGACGTTACACTTGAATAGTTGAAGATCATAGTCATCAGGGAAACAGGAATGAGGAAGGGAGTTCCATAGCCGTGAGGTGCGAGATATGAAGCTCTTGGAGTAGAAGAGACGTCTACATTTAACAGTTTCAACAGTGAAAGGGTGGGGACGGGATGCCAGCCTCGTAGGACGTTTGAATTCATGGAGCCTGCGAACCAGCGATAGCAGCTCATCGGAGCAATTACCATGGAAGTATTTATAAAAGAGACAGAGAGAGGCGACGGTGCGTCTGTGAGAGAGAGACTGCAGACGAGAAGCCAGGTCAGGGCCAATTACATTGCATACCCATACATTGCATATTTACCATTATACTTGTTTATATTTATGCATAGTAAAGGATAATGGGGCAGTGAAAGTTTTATATAAGCGGAACTTGATGATGCCATTGCCATTGCCTTCTCCATCTCCATGATTAACAAGTCAATAATCATTCAATGTCGTTTATGAGTTAGAACTGATTGTTAATAATTATGAGATATTAATATAGCAATATTACTTAAAGAACACTTAAAAGTGACCCTCATCAACGGTAAATTTAAAATTTGTAAAGAATGCGAATATTAAAACTGGCTGTTTGTCTTTGACAAACTGGGACAAAATACAATACAGGGGGTCCTCGACTTACAACAGAGATCCGTTCCTACGACACGTCGTAAAGCTATTTTCCGTGTGTCAAAACGTACCCATGATTTTCCGTGAATAAGTACTAACCCATCAGCAATCCAATATGGCGTACAACCAGAAACTTACCTACACCGCCTTCCTCACTCTAGCGCCGCGTATTTTTCCGCCACGCCGTTTGCGTCGTATGTACTAGACAAACAGCACAAGTCGAAACAAGATTGAGATTGCGTCATAACCACGAATCGTCGTAGGTAATCTGGGTACTTACTGTAGTTAAGTATACACGCCGTTAAAGGCTGCTAATTTAATTTGCTAAATATCTTAATATAGATTACATTGGATTTAATGTGGGAGAAGATGATATATATATTTTTTTGTACATTAATATATATATAATTATTATTTCACTATTATATCAATATTAGATGAATACCAAAACTTCATCCTTTTCACGTTTCGATCTGAATAAAGTAATATTATCATTGTAAGTTTTAATGAAAGCACGAGATCAAATCTTTCATTCGTAAAATTACTGTAGAAAAAAAATAGTGTTTATTCAACCCCGGACCTCGTCAACTATTCCCGGTGACTGGACGTGCGGCTCTTGGTCCTTCTCTGTATTTGCATTCTACACCTCCCCAGGATTGGGCCAACCACGTGTTTACGTGTTAAGTGCAGCCACTGATATTGGGTTTATGTTTGGATCTGCACCTGGTGGCTACGAGGTGTCTCTCTGGTCAACCTATCGATACACCTGGCTTCTCTGAAAGACACCAATTGTAAAGTATACTGTAGCATCATTTGATGAGCGTCAAATACTATAAAATACATTAAATTATCATTTCACATTATGTTTTTTAAAAGACAAACGTAGATATTTATACGCTAATTGTATAATGAAAACGAGGGATGTTTTCCCATCGGATTTATTTAACATGTTCAGCGAGATGTTTTTAAGATTACTAGAATTACCAGGATTTATTATCGGTGGAAGTATCCCTCAACAAAATATGCAAGACATGTAAGGCTTTTTTTTATAGTAGATTCAAGAAAACTTTAAAAAATATTAGACAAGGCAGTCTAGAAAAGAAGGATAAACGGGTTAATTTAACTGTAATAAGACAGAGTGTATGGTTGTTTGCAAGATGGAGACATGTTGGGAATATAAAATCAAGTATATGTCAGTGAATTTCCTCATAGATTAAGAAAAAACTTAAAAAGACAGAAATCTGATTCTACCAAAAGATGGGAGAATAACATAAATCATGTGACAAACGATGAAGTTTAAAAGTATAGGAACTACAAAGGATCTAGTCTTAACAAGTAGAATGAGTTTTGAACACGAAAAGAGGAAAGAAGGCTGAAAAATTTAAAACTAACAAGGCATACTGAACGTAAGAGAAAAGAGGGAAACATACATGATGATAATTATGAGTAAGTAAATGGAAAAGTATGGAACACAGAGGCAAAGAAAGGCTGTGGAGATGAAAGAGTTATTTAGAGCCACAAATTACAAGATATTGTGGATAGCTATAATCACACGCTTCTTAAAAGTACATCTATAAAAGAAGTCTAACCAAAAGGCAGCTGCGAAGATAACTATAATCCAACTTATAAATGCTTATATCCACTATCCAATTTATAACTACTAAAATCCATAATACAATTTTTAAAAGTGATTATATAATGACCCAATTCATAAATGCTTATATCCATAATTCGATTTATAATTACTTATATCCAGTGTCCATTTTACAAGTGCTCATACCACAATCATATTCATAAATGCTTACACCAATGGTCCAATTTATAAATGATTTTATCCGTGATTAACTTTATAACTGCTTACACCTTTGATCCAGTTTATAATTATTTATATGCATAATCCTATTCATAATTGATTATATTCATAAACCAATCTATAACTGCTTATATCCATGATCCAACTTATAAGTGATTATACCATGATCCAATATATAAAATCTTATATCCATGATCCAATTTATAATTGATTAACAATATATACCTCCTTTTATTTATTCTGTAGATTAAACATTAGTTTGAATTATACCTGTGATTAATTTCATAAGTAATTGTATTCTTAAGTCAACTAACAACTATTTATATCCAGGGTCCATTCTGCAATTAATTATATTCATGACCCATTGCATAGTTACTATAGAAACAATTATAATTTATTTAAAATGTTTGATAGTTGGGAGAATTTACATGTGGAATTTTTATGGTAACATAATTTCATTCGTGCTCAAGCAAATAACTCGACTGATGTTTTTGGTAATATCATTTTAAAATGATTTCAACTTCGGCCCTATTAGGTTCAGTTGATTGATTGATTTGTTTTCTACGGTTTATCAACCCTTTACAGGTTATTTAAAGCCAAATATATTTTTAGATTGTATGATTATTTCTTAGATAATAATGATTTCGAAATACAAGTTTTACTAATTAACCCATAGCTGGGGAGATGAGGTGGATTGATAGCTTTCCCAAAGTTATTTGCGCGTAAGTGAATATAACGAACCCAAATAGAATTGGAACTCGGTTATTTCCAGGGATTTTCTCAATGTGTTATTGTGTTCCTTTTTTCTCATTCCATGTTGCATCTGAGAAATTCAAAAGATCCATTTCTTGATGGAATAAAGAAATGGATCCTTTATGACAATCATAAAAAATTGGATCAATAGCTTGATCATGACGAAGAACTCAAGTACTTTCCAAAACAAAAATTGCACCAACAGAAGATTATGGCGACAGTCTAGAAATCTTCCATTGGCGTTATCTATTACAGTTTTCTAGGAGCTAACTAGAGTATCACTAATGAAGTTCATTGCCAGCAACAGGAGCAAATGCAGATTAAGTTAAGCAAAATGCAGTCGACACTGGTTAATTGATGAGATCCAATTCTGCTTCATGACAGTGTTCAACCATATGTTGTCAGGATGACGCTTCGGAAGCTCACCGACTTTGGATACGAAACTTTGCCACATCCAAAATATTCCACTGATCATTTGTCCAGCGACTATCACTTTTTCAAGCATTGTAAGGGAGTGAAAAAGAAGAATGGTTTCCTGATATTTGTCCTAGAACCTGCATTTTGGATCCACACTATTATGTATGATATTTGCCTGAAAGTTTCTAATGAAAAGACTCTGGTCTTGTGCTGTAAAGCCTTTCATTTCAGCCTTTATTCTAGATGAACGTAATCATCGACTTTATCAACATCGTCTTTATTATCACGTTCTGGATACTGACTACGCAGAGGTTTGTCTTGCTAGAGTTGTTTCATCTGTTCAAGAGCTTTATCCGTGGCTTCCTTTTTCATAATTTTTGCTGCCACACTTGGTTCTTGGGTTCTATTTTGGTTTTCTACAGAATCTACTAAATGTAAATCTCGTTTGTATTTACAAACTTCTTTCGTGATTGAAAATTTTTCTTTCGATTTTTATGTTTCATCATCATCATCATCATCATCATCAAGAATAATAATAATAATATTTAGAAAATTCTTCATTCAAAATTAAATAATTCACAGTTAAAGATTATTTTCTTTATTCTGTACTAGTTTATTTTTTCTCACATTTCTTCGTCAGTTTTTTTCCCAATCTTTTCAGACAGTCATGTGCCATGCGTGATACACGCTTAGACGATCATATATCTTTCGATACATGACTGTAGGTTGCCATTTCTTTCTGCGGTAGACCAGTTGCCATCCAAGGCTACAGAAACCTGTCTGTCCTGCTATTTACTCATACCTGGGGGGGGCAGAAGAGGATTCATACCTTTTACAAGGGTATTAGCACGTAAGTGAATATAATGGATTCGATTGGAATTCGAACTCGGCTCTCCGATTCCTCAACCCGAGCCATTACTCCACCGTGTCTCCCCAATCTTTTACCATTTTTATTTTGTTCATTTTATTTCTTTTAATGTTTAGTTTTCTTATTCATTAATTTTTGTTTCCTTTTCTTTATTTCTTTCTTTAAATTTTACAAATATCCCTATCTTCTTTTTTCACTTTTATCTTTCTTCTGTTCAATGTTTAATGAATACCTTTTCAACAGAAATTACTGAAATTATTATTATTCCTTTTCAGTAGAAATTATTGAATATTACTATTCCTTTTAAATAAAAATTATGGAAGTATTTTACTTTCCAATGGAAATTGTTGAGATTGTTATATCTATTCAATTAAAATTATTATACCTATCCAATGGAAATTATTGAAGTTATTATAACATTTAAATAAAAATGATTACTTTCATTTTATTTCGTTTTCCTGTAAATTTACAAAGCGTTTCGTACAGCAAATGTAAAATAAACAAGCGTTAACTCGTCAAATTAAAAGCAAAAATAACACAAACATTCTCAGACAAAAAGAAAGGACAAATATCCATAAAATAGAAAGGAATATAACATTAACACACGTATACTACCTAATTTATTTCTTGTGTTTTATTTTCATGAGGTTTTCTTTTTCCCTTTTGTAAGGATTTTTTTTTCTTATAATGACGTCTCTTTTCTATGTGTCTTTTCGTCTCCGTATTCTGTTTTTTTTCAAAGCGCTATAGTTCGGGAGTAAGTAATATGATAGGTATTTGGATAGACCTAAGTTATGATATCA
This sequence comes from Acanthosepion esculentum, assembly GCA_964036315.1. Lineage (NCBI taxonomy): Eukaryota > Metazoa > Mollusca > Cephalopoda > Sepiida > Sepiidae > Acanthosepion > Acanthosepion esculentum. The sequence continues at coordinate 47,045,939 of OZ038520.1, forward strand.
ATGTCATGTTAAAAGGAGCGTCTTTCACTCCTAAGTGTTCATCACGTCTTGGGTAAGTAAACAGTTAAAGACCGGCGTGACAGCGACACAAAAATAAAAACACTAGCAGTAATGAAAAACACTCCCACCGTTTTTGACAACTGCAGCTACCGCAATTGGACGTGACCAACAGAAACAGCAAAACCAATGCATTTATATTTCTTCTCCTAAACACACAGACACACACGCGCGCACACACACACACACACATATATACGTATGCATGTATATGTATGTATGTATGTTTCTATGTATGTATGCATAAAACGTTTCTCGCAGAATAGTTTTATGTCTATTCTATAATAGACACAAAACTATTCTGCGAGAAACACACGTACATTTCTTGGTTTGACATCATTTTCAAATCTACTGCCATCTTTGTACCTTTCATTAGGACGTGAACGAGACAAAATTTTGAGTGTATTATTGTACGTATGTGATACTACTATTTTTCTGGTCGCCTCATATATATATATATATATATATATATATATATATATACATGGTGCCCATAAAGTTCGTGTACACTTTAAAAAATTTATAACTTTATTTGTATCTGTAAAAAATGTTATAAAGTTTTAACCCCCTTGCCTTGACCGACCCACTGTCTTTCTCTTTCTCCACACCCTCTCCTTTACCACTCCTATCTGCTCTTCCTCCAACCCTTCTATAACCCCTTGCGTGATAGTGGCCTCCAGCCTTGCTTGGGGTGATACGCTTAAAAAAAAACAAAAAAAAGCTAGTTTTAAGTATAGCTAGAATAACTAATGTGATTTCAGGCATTACTGTAAATCAGTTGGCAAATGTTTTCCGTGAACTGCAAAATCGTATTACCCTTTGTATTGCTAATGAAGGAGGACATGTGGAAACTTAAATAAAATTTCAATAAAACCTTAAAAATATAGATTTACTTCTTTCTAATCCTTTTTACAAATTATTTCTATCACAAATACAAATAAAGTTATAAAGTGCACACGAAATTTATGGACCCTGTATATATATATATATATATATATACATATATATACATATATACATATATATATATACATATATACATATATATATATATATATATATATATATATATATATATATATATATATATATTAGAATTTTACTTTGTTTGGAAGTGACTTCTTACTGATATGTTTTATTTTTAAAAATTACATCCATATGCCTTCCACCCCCACCGATAAGCACGAAGAGTTAGGAAAAATATTTTTTATTTTTATGTTCAAGATTCTTATTATCAGTTAGAAAATTTGAAGTTGGATGGAAAAATTAAAATTGAATTCCTCACTCATTATTAACACCAGAAAGTCAATGTAAAATGCCTTTGGATTTTCTAAAGATAATAACTTGCTGGACCCATGAAAAAAGTCACGGATAATTTAAATATCGTCCAGTGAATATTTATTAGTTAATCAAAATTGTTTAATTAGCACTATTTTGATTAATAAAAAATTATATTATCCTTTATTTCATATTTAATAATATAAGTTTATTTTAAGATATTGTGTGAAGGTATATATGAAATACATCCGCTGCAGCACTTCCCTATATACAATGTTTCTAATGAAGGTGATTGCCCTTCTGATTCGTTTCGAGATATAACTTTAACTCACAAACTGTTCATCGCCTTTGCTCTGGAAAGCGTTACGTCGAGCTGACCATGAATGAAGCATCGAATGTTTGCCCCTGAACTTTATTGATTGTCATAGAATAGGACGGGCGAACCGGGATCTGGATCCGATGCAGAACGAATAAAATGTTTGCATCGCTTGGTTTAAGTTTGATTCTTGGAATCAGTACTCTCTTCTGAGTGTGAGATCCACTTATAATTGACGATTCGATGCTATTCTCGTGGAGCTGAAGTACTTCCAAGCGGGTTCATTTGCACAGACCTTGTGAGAGGTTTCTAAGAAGCATAATAATTACTCCAACTTTTAAGTTAAGGCCATAGGGAAGCATTTCAGAAGGTGTAAGAGAGTTTAAAAACTCCATGGGATAATTCTGGGCTTCTTCTTCATTATTAGAAGTTACAGTGTTGGTGCTTAGACATGTATATATATATATATATATATATATATATATATATATATATATATATATTATATATATATATAGCATATTAATATATAGACTGCACTTACCATGACCCCAATTCAAATCGCAAGGGTCTGATTGATTAAATGTAAAAAATTTCGGTTCGATCGTTTCGCTAGTTCGGACGTAAAATGAAAATAAACTGTAACTTTTTCGTTATTCTTTCTTTCTTTCTTCTTTTTATGTGCCATGTCCTTCCAGGACGTGGGCGATCATGGCTCTCCACCTCCCTGTAATCCTTGCAGCTCTTAACAAGTTACTTCCCTCTGCTTCCTGCCTCAGATCACGTTCTGTCATCCACTTTCGTAAGTCCGCCACGTATGTCAGACGTTGTTTTCCATTGTCTCTCTTTCCCTCTATTCGACCCGTGAGTATCAGAGTCTCCAGGCCCTCCTTCCTCATTATGCGTCCCAGAAACTTTAGCTGCCTCTTCCTGATATTAAGTATAAGTCTCTTCCTTGTTTGCAACCTCTCTAAGACCTCATCATTGCACACACGCTCAGTCCATGACATCTTTGACATCCTTCTGTAGAACCACATCTCTGTCGCCTTGAGTCACTTCTTCATCTTTGAGGAAATCGTCCAACATTCGCTGCCGTAAAGAAGGACAGCTCAGTATTCTTTTCTTTGTTACCAAAGAAATCCTCTTGTCTGGCAGTACTCTGTCCAGCTTTTGGAATTTGTTCTTGGTCATCCAAATATATCTACGGATCTCAGTGTCGCACTTACCGTCCTCTGTTAAAACGCTTCCCAGATATTTAAACTTCCACGTCTGATTGATTCTAGTGTCGCTGTTCTTCAAATCGCATTTCGCGCTCATCTTTCCATGCATTCCGTCTTCTTATAGGTTATGCTTAATCCTTTCTTCTCACTCTCCGTCGTTACTTTCTGTAGGAGGTTTTGTAATTTCTTTCTCGTGTCTGTTATCAATACTGTGCCATCTGCGTATCTTATGTTGTTAAAATTGTAGCCGCCAATGCTAAATCCCGGTAGGGTTTCCAATTATCTCAGAATTTCCTTGCTGTATAAGTTGACCAGGTCAGGTGAGAAGACGCATACTTGCCTTACATTCCTTTCCATTTTTATATATTCACTAAACTCGTTCTCTATGCGCATGCATGCTGTTTGCTGCCAGTATAGGTTCTTGATTATTCTGATATCATTCCCGCTGATCAGTTCCATCAGATCCTTGTGACGCACTTTATTGAGGGCCTTTACGCTGTCTATGAAACATAGGTACACGTCCTTCTTCAGCTCTGCTGCTCAATGGCAGAAATAAAGAAGCACATAAATCGATAAATAGCCAACAAATATGGATTTTATTACGATTTTAAATATTAATGGGTCCCATCTGACAGAATCGTAACTTTAATTGCTAATTTATATCTTAATTTAACACCTTAATTGACCGCGAACGGTCAGCGTGTAATATAAACAAACCAATGTCGTCGGATATTCCCATATGTACTCCCACTATATGTACCTTTTTCACGTAGGAAGTTTTAAAATACTGCCAATTATTTTCGATTGTCTGCGAATGTTCGATTCCTCCAAATATCCATTGTTCCTCGACGTTTCCAAATATATCCGTTCGAAGAATTGTTTTCTTACCAATTTCATCGAACCCCAAGAATCTGAGATTAATAATCTTTTATCTCTCAAATATTGGAAAAAATGTTCATTCTTAATCAATTCTGCTACTTCAGACAAATTCATTTGCACATGCGTGTTAGAGGGGTACGTAATAGTAAAATCTTACCTGTAAGATTTCTTCTTATAAAATCGATTTTATTGAAATTTATAGACATCAAACTGTGAAATAATTCGAAATTGTCTCGGTAGCTCCGTTTCGTCGACCGGGTGTAGTAACCTTTTTTGATTTTTTTTTTAACACATGTATATTAGATTTTAATTTTAAAATGGAAGGGGTTCGTTTCCGCACTTGCCATGCACCCAGTTCAATTCGCAAGTGCCTGATTCTTTAAACATCGGCTCAATCCGTTATTTCTTCACGACTATGATGCAGTTTTAACCGTTGTAGTTGATGCGCAGGTCGGGAAAAACAGCTGCCGTGAGATCGTCCACACTATCCACATGCATGCCTACGTGTGAAACAACTGTCTCTCCAGCTGCATCTGAAGGAGCTCTGCCATCACCGATGGTGAGTACTTTCTTGCAAAAGTTACCCGCTAAGCCGTCGCCGTAAAACTGGGCCCTTATGTTGATTGTAAGTGTCAAAATTGTTACGTTTTGCCACAAGGTTGATGACAATGCAAACCATTACAGCGTTGACTCGGGTGCCTTTTGGAACCACGGGCAGGGTTTGTCTGAATTTTTTCAATGTTTGATGTCCATAAAGGTGAATAAAATCGATTTTATAAGAAGAAATCTTACAGAATTGTGTTTTTTAATCTTAAAAAATTGCGCCTAAACTAATGTAAACAAACCGGCGAGATCGGTTTGTTTACAATACACTTTGAATGTTCGCATCCAGTTATGGTGTTAAATTAAGATTTTATTTAGAATTAAACCTACGATTCTGTCAAATGTGGTCCCGTAATATTTAAGTGAAATCCATATCTATCGGATATTAATAGGGGTTTTTATTTCGATACTCAGGTCTTCGTTTACGCAAAAAAAGGCTGTCTCACAAATTATCAACCCATTGCGTGACCGATACGTACGGTAGGTACAAACATATTAATATATAAGTAATAAAAATAATAATGATGTTTAGCACTTTAACTAAGTTAAAACTTGCACACACATATATGTGCGTACGTGTGCGTGTGCGAGCTATGGTCGCCCCCCCCCCGGTGCCCCCCCATTCCTATTTAATGTAAATGAAGGAGTTTTTATAATAACACCATAAGATGAAAATATGACTTATTAAAGGCTGGAAGAATTTTTGACGAGTCAACGGCCAGCTAATTAGAGATAGTGTCTCAATAAAATCACCCTGGAGAAGTCAACGGGAAACCACTCCACTGTAAATCCCTAGAAAACTCATGGCTTTTAACAAGCAAATTATGAAAGATAGCGATGTGAAAGGGGTTAAGTCTATTAGAATTAACTCCTCGCCCGCTAAGGATCAACAAATAGCAATGGATAGAGGAAAATATACAAAATTAAACAGAAAAATAAATTGGCACAACTGAAAAGATTGTCCCTCATCACCAAAAGCAAATAAAATTGGTTCACAAAGAAACTCCAAAAATACATGGACTGTGGATTTCCCACATAACAGCATATAGACCATATAACCATTGGGGAGCGAAGCATTTTTACCGAAATGCGTAAAGTTTTAATAAAGTAATCTACATCGATAACAATTGGATTAATCTTAACGTGGTCCTGTCGACATGTCAAGAAGCCATTCCAGAACAATGGAAGTCAAGTTTTACAACGCATAGAAAAAAATAAGCAATCCGTCCGTGCATATCTATCTATCTAGCTAGCTAGCTAGGTAGCTATCTCAGTCTGTTCGTTATCTATCTATCTATCTATCTCAGTCTGTTCCTCTATCTATCTATCTATCTATCTATCTATCTATCTCAGTCTGTTCATTATCTATCTATCTATCTATCTATCTATCTATCTATCTATCTATCTATCTATCTATCTCTGTTCGTTATCTATCAGATGTTCCACCACCCATTTACTCATGCTCCCTGGGTATATGAGTTTATTTCTTCTGTTTCCCTTACCTTCAATCTGTCCTGTGAGTATCAAATTTCTCAGCCCTATTTCCTCATTATGTGACCTAGAAATTTCAACTGCCTCTTTCTGATGTTAAGTATAAATGTTTTTGTTTCAATTTTCTCCAAAACGTCGCCGTTGCAATCGCTCTTTCTTATATCATTCTGTACATAAATATCGCATTCTTTGGTTCAGTGTTTTCAGCGAACATAAACTGTTCTTGTTCTCTTTCAGTATAATTCTGCTGCACTCTGGATTCATTAGAATTCGGATGATAAGGTTTATGATATGGCTCATTGGACTGATTGTCTGATTGAGTCCCTATTCATTTGCGGTTGGCTTCTTAGGCAGTGCTATGAAAATAGATCTAGTAAGGTCTTCTGGTATATCATCACTATTGTATATTTCATTTATTATGCCTGTAATCTTGTCAATGCCGAAATAATCTGCCAGAATCTTGTCTATTATAATTCCGTCTTGCCCTGCTGTCTTATTTCTGTTCAATTTGGCCAGTTTTATTTCAATTCAAATATTCACTTCGATATTTATATGTTTGGCTGGTTGTCCTCTTTTTTGATCTAGTATCAGTCCTATTCCTCTTTCATTTTTCTCTCTGTCTGCATATATGAACCTGTATTTATCGCCATTGTTTGTCTACCTTATTTCGCATGGGCTTAAAATCTTAACATTTACCATTAGGAGCACTGTATGGATTGGATTAGTTTGGTGAGAGGACATTATTTGTCTGACACATCTTTCTATTTTTGTATATTTACTGAACGTTACTCAAAGTGAAATTAACGTGACGCTCAATGCAATGTTGCTTTTTAGATATTGTTGCTGAGCAGTCAAGAAAATGATCAATTTCAGTTTCAACTGTAAACAAAGTTATAAAGTTAAACATTAAAAAGTGAATGCTTATGCAAATAATCGAAAATGCATAAATAGACGGAACAGATAAATTATGTACTTATTCTTGCGTGGGTGTGTATGCTTTATTAATTTTTAACGCGCGGAACTTTTCGTGTATTGAATATTAGACTGGTTGGATATTACTATTGTAATAATATCCCCATTAGACAACTTCTTAATCTAATACAGACAAATGCACTTACAGGGGGCTCAAAAAATATATGCATGCACACACAAATATATCTGTCTCTCTGTCTCTGTCTATCTATCTATCTATCTATCTATCTATCTATCTAGATATATATATATACAGTGTAACCCGGATATAAAAGACCCGGACATAAGAGATACTTTCTCTGGTCCCAAATTAGAGCCTGTGTTAATGTATATATAATAGACCAAACCCAGATATAAAATAAACCCGGATATAAGAGACGTTTTCTCCGGTCCCGACAACTCTCTTATATCCGGGTTACACTGTATATATATATATATATATATAGAGAGAGAGAGAGAGAGAGAGAGAGAGTGAGAGAGAGGGATAGATATATTTTTGTGTACCGAATATTAGACTAGTTGGATATGATTGTTGTAATATTATCCCCATAAGACAAATTGGTAATCTAATACAGACGATGCAAACGCAATAACACGGAGCTCAAGAAATATATGCATACACACACAAATATATCTATCTGTCTCTCTCTCTCTCTCTCTCTCTCTCTATATATATATATATATATATATATATATATATAGAGAGAGAGAGAGAGAGAGAGAGAGAGAGAGAGAGAAACCCTAAACCTGCCGAATATTAGACTGATTGGATATTACTATTGTAATATTGTCTCCATAAGACAACTTGGTAATCTAATACAGACACAACTACAATGAATATGTAGAGTTTTTACTTTCGGTTTAACGAGAAACTTATTTCAGATAGCTGACAGTATCCCAGAACACATTTCTTCATATCTTTGTCTAATATCAGTCCTACGCTTCTCTCATTTTTCTCTCTGCCTGCACATATATTCCTGAGATGAGACAAAATCACCTGTTCATTTCCAGCTTCATATTTTCTAACTGGTCACATTGATTTAGTGTTCTAACATCCAGTGTCCCAAGAATTATTTTTTTGCTTGATGTAAACAATCGCTCGATGATCACTTGTTACTGGATGAAGGATCGATTCTAAGGACCTATTTGACCTCATTGACGACGTTTTTGCTAACAGTTACTGGATGCTGTCAACGAATAAATTGTAAAGGAGAATTCTTATTTTCCCCTGAATAGCAAGAACATCTGTAAACATTGTTTATGAGCTGTAATAGAATTGAACTGTAGGTAGAAATGAGAAACAATCAAAAAACAAATGACAAAAAGTGGACACCTATATAAAAAATATCTATCTATCTATCTCGGTCTGTTTATATCTATCTATCTATCTCTGTCTGTTCATATCTATCTATCTATCTATCTATCTCAGTCTGTTCATATCTATCTATCTATCTATCTATCTATCTCTGTTCATATCTATCTATCTATCTATATATATATATATATATATATATATATATATATATATATATATATATATATATCAGTCTGTTCATATCTATCTATCTATCTATCTATCTATCTACCTCAGTCTGTTCATATCTATCTATCTATCTATCTATCTATCTATCTATCTCAGTCTGTTCATATCTATCTATCTTTCTATCTGTCTCTCTATCTCAGTCTGTTTCTATCTATCTATCTATCTATCTATCTCTGCCTCTCGCAATATATATGTCTATTCATTAACTACCTATGTATCAAACTATCTCAGTCGCAGTGGAAGGTGTTAGTATGACTGTCAGTCTGGTTTGGAGTGAACTATTATCGGCTCGACTCGATTCCTCTCTCTCTCTCTCTCTCTCTCTCTCTCTCTCTCTTGAGGCGTAGTATACATAGTGTTAGGAAGAGTTCATTCTGTAGTTATAGGTAAGGACCCATAACAGTATTCTAGCTGTTTTCAATAATACCATCATCTGGATGATTCCAATTCATTGAATGTTCCCACCATTAGTAAAAAAAAATTCTTTTTTTTATCTTCGCGTAGAACTTTTTTTTTAATACTTCCGTCGCCTCTGTTATGGACGACCGATAGCAAAAAGATTTTTTTTTTAGATTCTCCGCATAAAATTCCTTTCTTCAATATCCTCGTCGCCACTGTCATGGTCAAAGTTAGGACCAAGGAAGAACAACACGAAGACAAGAGTAGAAATAACGAAGATATATTGCACGAAATAATAATACAATATGTGGAAGGTGTTAGTATGACTGTCAGTCTGGTTTGGAGTGAACTACTATCGGCTCGACTCGATTCGTCCCTCTCTCTTGAGAGGCGTAGTATACATAGTGTTAGGAAGAGTTCATTCTGTAGTTATAGGTAAGGACCCATAACAATAACAAAATAATTAAGGAAATAATCGTCAAATACATTGATAAATTTGAATGCAACATAATAAAACAACTAATGCATGAAAAAAGGCATATAAAATGAATTAGCGAGTACAGATCCGATAAAAAGGACGAGAACATTGATAGTACCAAGAGTGAATTGCACAAAACACTTACTTAGCTGTACAAAGAAGAAACTTAAATCACTAATTCAGGTAATTAGTGAATATGGGCCGTTGTATTCCCAGAAATTATATCAAAATACTATATTATTACTTAAGTGTTATTTTTATTGGATACCCATATTTGAGAAGATGCTCTTTATTTATTAAATAGTATATTTATTTTCATCTACCGGCTTGTATATTCGAGAAATCTTATTATATAGATATGCGAATCCAGGGTTGGGAAAGAACTATGTTTCAAAGTACTATTCGAGATTTACTTAGCACTCCGTAACTGAGAGGTTAAAGGACGTCTGATCTAAAGACGGCTTCACCTAGGGAAACACAGCTTCACATCCTTACGGAGAGCGCATATGTTTCTAATAAGAGTTCTCGAATATTCAGGCTGGGAGATGAAAATAAATAAATATACAGAACATCAACTCAAATTGGTATCTCCTAAAATAACGTATAAGTAATATGTCGAATTAATGAATGAAACAATCACCTTAAAAATCCATTCCAAAAATACATGTAAAAAGAAAGAAGATGAATATATAGACAACAGAGGAGTGGAAAAATGACAGAAACTGCAAGTGTTATATAAAAGGAGAATAAAGCAAAACGTAATTATAAATCTTATCATAAGTTATGAATCAAAGTAGAACTTACAGTGAAAGTGATGTGATACTTTAGGAATTGAGCAAATAGGTTGGATCTGAATATTTAAATAAATATCATAAGAAAACAAGATCTCCAAGAAAGTAAAATTAATAAGATAATTTTGGCCCATGAAATAGATGTATACCAAACAACCAAGACGAAAATGCTCGATCTAATAGTGATAAACAATGTAAAAAATGTCCTGAAAAATAATGTATTTATCTTTGCTAGAAGGCCAAGAAACGAAGAGGAGAGGGCAAACTTTTGAAGAAAACTGCCCGAAAATTCCCGGGTAACTTTTAAAATACTGTGAATATCCCTACCCACCACCATTAGAATGTCTGACGCTCAACATCTCGAGAGTTCCTCTTTGCGACTACTCGGCCTCACATTGACTGCTGATCTGAGATGGAACAAATACATTGAGTCAACGCTTCGTTTTCTCCCTGTGCCGCGCCAGGAATTTTTTCTCGCCGGAGTCGATCCTCCAAATCTACAAATCAACCATACGCCCTAGCATGGAGTATTGCTGCCATATATAGTCTGGTTCCCCTTATGTTTGTCTCAAGGTTCTTGATAAGATCCAGAGACGGATATGCAACGTAACTGGTCCTGATCTGGCATCTCTTCTGCAGTAGCTCTCTCGCAGACGTGCCGTCGCCTCCCTCTGTCTTTTTACAAATACTTTCATGGTAACTGCTCCGAGGAGCTTCTTTCGCTGGTTCCCTGACTTCATGAATTTAAGCGTTCTACTAGGCTGGCATCTCGCTCACACACTTTCCCTGTCGAAAGTGTTAAATGTAGCCGTCTCTTCTACTCCAGTAGCTACATGTCTCTCACCTCTCGCCTGTGGAACTCCCTCCCTCTTCCTGTTTCCCTGATAGCTATAATCTGCAACTATTCAAATGTAATGTCAATCGACGTCTCCAGATGCCCTAATCTATCGCCTATCCTTCTCTTCATCCTTTCCTCTATCACTCCTATTTGCTCTAACTCCAACTCTCTGTAACCCATTGCGTGCTAGTGGCTTCCCGCCTTGCTTGGGGTGAAACGCTTAAAAAAAAATCTCCGAAGTTTAGGATTGTATTCAAAATGTCACGCTGGAACCGAGACAAATATCCAAGAATCGAAACTGAATGGTTGTGATAGAGAAGTATGTCACCAAATGTACAAATATACGTTGTCATATATATACCTATTATATATATATACCTATTATATATATATACCTATTATATATATACCTATTATAACACGAATATTTGTAAGAGTATAACATGCATTGCAATCAAATGCTTACAGTATAGTGATAGGTTTTCACAAAATAGAGAATAACTTTGGAGGCGGTGTCCAGTTAGAAATATGTTATGGTTGAGTAATCCAGCTGATATCCGATTTGTTTCCAACCACAAGGATCCATCCCTGCATCCCATTAGAATGTTTGAAGACCAACTTCTCGAGAGCTCCTCTCTGCGGCTACTCGGTCTCACGCTGTCTACTGATCTGAGATGGAACAAATACATCGAGTCAATTGCATCATCCACCGCAAGGAAAGTTGGTTCCCTGTGCCGAGCCAGGAAATTTTTCTCCCCGGAATCGATCCTCCAAGTCTATAAATCGACCATTCGCCCTTGCATGGAATATTGCTGCCATATATGGTCTGGGGCCCCTGCTGTTTGCCTCAGGATTCTTGATAAGACCCAGAGACGGATAGGCAATGTGATTGGCCCTGATCTGTCATCTCGTCTGCAGTCACTCTCTCACAGACGCGATGTTGCCTCGCTCTGCCTTTTTTACAAGTACTTTCACGGTAATTGCTCCGAGGAGCTGATTTCCCTTGTCCCTAGGCCTCGTGAATTTAAACGTCATACGAGGCTGGCATCCCGCTCCCACCCCTACACCGTTGAAACTGTTAGATGTAGACGTCTCTTCTGCTCCAATAGCTTCATGTCTCGCTCATCTCGCCTATGGAACTCCCTTTCCTATTACTGTTTCCCTGACATATACAATCTCCAACGGTTTAAGTGTAGCATCAATCGTCATCTCCAGTTGCCTTGATCTATCCACTTCCCTTCTCCACATCCTTTCACCTTTCATTCCTATCTGCTCTCGCTCCAAATCTTCTGTAACCCCCTTGCCTTGATCGACCCACTGTCTTTCTCTTTCTCCACATCCTCTCCTTTACCACTCCTATCTGCTCTTCCTCCAACCCTTCTTTAACCCCTTGCGTGATAGTGGCCTCCAGCCTTGCTTGGGGTGATACGCTTAAAAAAAAAAAAAGTATCTAGATAGGACCCCAAGTCACCTAAGTTGTTTGTCTCATCTGAGTACAAATACAATATAATCCTTGAAAGTCTCTGTTTACAACAAATTTAAAAGTGTACTGTGCATAACTTAGCTTCTGGCGTGGCGATTGCATAGAAAATATAAAAATTGTTCATGTTGAATATCGACTGACATTAGAATTTGTGTGAACATAATGCATATATTTGCTACTTTGCCTTACCCCAAGTCTCAAGTAATAACTAGAAAAGGTAAGGGGTTGTGCTAAAGAGAGAGTAAAACAAAAGAAAAAAGCAACATTGGTATTATTACCATTTTCTCAAGTACATATGCAGAAAATTAACAACCAGCCATGTATCATAACAAATGTCATATCTTCACCTATCTACATCAAAAAACCTTTTCTTGGCTATCCCGAGCAGAACTGATTTCTGGAACATCTTAGTTCGAATCGCAGTCCTAATTTTACCCTGCCATTTTTTTTAATTCTATCTGTCATAGGTCTAAAATGACCACAAGAACAACTTCTGTTTTCTTAAGTCCCCACAATGAATTTGAAATATCTCAGTTCGAATCACAGTCACAAGTTCTCCCAATCCCATTTTGGATTCTGTCATAGTTCCAAGGGTGTCCCCAACACAAACAACTGCTGTTTTCGTAAGACCACAAAATGTTTCTTCTGAAACATCTCAGTTTCAATCACAGTCAAAATTTTACCTATTTACTTTTGGATTCACAGCGCCAATGATGTCCACAACAATAACAACTTCTGTTTTTTAACCCCTTACAAAGTTGTTTTATTCTGAAACTTCATAGTTAGAATCACATTCCCAATTGTACCATCAATTTTGGTTTTCCTAATTTCCCACAATTTTATTCTGAGTTTGAATCACACAGTCGTTATTTTACACCTATATTTCTAGATTCTGTCACAGCTTCAAAGGTATCAACAACACAAACAACTGCTGTTTTCGTAAGCCCAAAAAATGTTCTTTCTGAAACATCTTAGTTCGAATCACAGTCACGAGTTCACCGAATCGTTTTTGGATTCTGTCTGTCACAGCTCCAAGGTCGTCCTCAACACAAACAATTGCTGTTTTGGTAATACCAAAAAATTTTTTTTCTGAAACATCTCAGTTCTAACCGCAGTCAAAGTTCTACCGATTTACTTTTGTATTCTCTGTCACAGCTCCAAATATGCCCACCACAAGAACCACTTCTTTTTTCCTAATCTCCGACAATGTATTTCTGATATATCTCTTTTCGAATCACAATTCCAATTTTACCCATTCATTTGTGTATTTTGTCTGTCACAGTTCGAAGAGTGTCCACAACTCAAACAACTTCTGTTTTCTTAAACCCTTAAGATGTCTTTTGCTGAAACATCTCAGTTCGAATCACTGTTCAAATTATTCACATCCATTTTTTGATTTTGTCTGTCACAGATCCGAGGGTGTCCACAACATAAACAACCGCTGTTTTGTTAAGCCCTTAAAATGTATTTCTTTTCTGCAACATCTCAGTTTGAATCACAGTCCAAATATTCTCCAACCATTTTTGGATTTTTCTGTCATAAATCGTGTCCGCAACAAGAACAAATCATGTCTTCTTAAAACCCCAAAAGAAAAAAAACAGTAAAGATCAGATTGTAAAGTTGGAAATATTTTTTTAAAAAGCCAAACCAATACCCCTGGTGTCTCCTACCCCTTTATTACGCTTTGCCTTGTGCGTTAATTTGTTTTTAAATAATAAAGCATTTATTTATTTATTTATTTAGCCCAGATTGCCTGAAGATACTGAAAGGTTGAACCCAAGGGAGCGTGTTTGGCAGATCTAATATTTTTTCTTTAATTTAAAAAACTTTGCATGTTAAATTTTTATTTCCTTTCTTTATATGTGTATTGAGCACTTTTTAATGCTACTGTTTCCCAGTCTAATTCAACTCTGATCAGTAACTTTATATATATATATATATATATATATATATATATATATATATATATATATATATATATATATATGTGTGTATGTGTGTGTGTATGTGTGTGTGTAATATATATGCATATATAAATATATATATATATGCAATTTTTATATATATTATTTATATATTATATATGCGCGGTACTTACTGGAAAGCGCTCAATATCAGTGATAGAGCTAACATATTTAGTTGCATTGATGTGAGTGTGACTCTGGGTTTCACGCCCTTTGCGATCGTCAGACAAACTCTGATCTCCCTCCACACACACACACTTTATTATTCTGTCGCTCATAATCATGCTCCAGCTTGAAGGGAATAATAAAACAGAGAAGACTAAAGCCATGGCCTTTTCTAACGCAAGCAAAATAATTTCTGCTTTTTCGTGACTGTCTTTCATCCACTGACTATTGTCTCTCATGCTCCCTGTCAAAAAACCAGTAAATTCATTGATTTTACCTTGTGGAGGTAGTGCTACCCTGGGTCAAGAGGGTGGCTGCTGGAAGACCCTATATCTGGCAACAGAACTCTGCACTTTGCTACTCAACCAGGAGAACCCAGTCATGGCTGTCAGACAATTTCTGCGACCACATCACCACTTATATCTGGCAACCTAATTCCCCAGACTGCAAACCATTGATTATTATGTGTGTGGCGTAGTTGAGCAAGATGCCAACAAAACTCCTTGTAAAACCAAAGATGAAATCAAGGTGTAGGTTATTGCAGCATTCGCCAACTTTAATAATGAGACTGTCCAGATGAGTTGCAGGAGATTCCGAAGTCATGTAGTTGAAGCTAATGGCGATTTTATTGAATGAATTTACTCTCTAGTATTTCAAGATATTTTTGTGTAATTTTGGTAAATATATCTGTTGATGTTAGTGTTATTTTCATTTTTGCGTAATCTAGATGACAATTCATCCATCGAACCATATATATATATATGTGTGTGTGTGTGTGTGTGTGCATATATATATATATATATATATATATATATATATATATATATATATATATATATATATATATATATATATATATATAATGGTCGGTGTAAAGATCACTTGTGGCTTGACTGAGAGACAGTCAACATACTGTCTTAAATATTAACATATTTAATTAATATTATTCTCTTTTTCGTCTTTATCTGATGAAAATAATATTACTTCTACATTTTGTGAATATCTTCACTATGGT